>CM049798.1:30621596-30916596 GCA_027422405.1 Ptychobarbus kaznakovi
ATTTTGGAGATTATCCACTGATCGCAAACTGAGTAAAGTTCCTCTGTGTCAGTCTCAGTCATTTATTATTTTTTTCTTTTGCGTACAAAAAGTATTCTCGCAGCTTTTAAAAGATGACGGTTGAACCCTGATGTGACATGGACTGTTTTACCGATCTCCTTGCTTCATTTCTGAGCCTTGATCATGTAAGGACCCTTGCTGTCTATGGAGGGTCTGAGAGCTCTCAGATTCCATCTAAACTATCTTAATTTGTGTCTCCGAAGTCTTACGGGTTTGGAACAACATGATGGTGAGTAATTAATGACAGAATTTTCATTTTTGGGTGAACTATCCCTTTAACAGGAGATGTCCTGGCAGAAAATTACCAGTACATTTTTCTGGTTTTATATTTTATATATTTTTTCTTATACAGTGTCTGAATTAACATGGAAAAGCCTATACAGGATTGAAACGACATGATTTAATTTTTTTAGTGAACTAGTTCTTTAAAAAGTGGGTTTCTTAGAAGGATATAACAATATCCGTATAGGCTGTCTGTTTTTGTCTTTGACAGCTGTGAATACAATAACAGAGTGCGATGTAACCCAGGTGGAGTCGCATCATTCAGGGGACATTCAGCAACACTGCTACTGACATGTTTAGCACATCTGAGGGCCTGCTGGCCTCACAGTTCAGTTGACAAACTGACACACTCACACACCCAGAGGGACCGTCACACAGCTTCACACACACACACACACACACACACACACTTCAGAGGGGCTGGCACCCCTGTAGTCCGGTCTTAACCCTTCCAAGCTGCTTGCTGGCAGAAGAAACGGTCTGCCACATTGCCCGGGGAACAGCTCGTTTCCTCACAGCAGTTCTGACACTTCATGAGGACAGGATTTTTTTTCTAATGTTTTTTTAGTTTCTGATTATGTAGCAAAGCATGTCAGAAGCACTGAAATAAAAAACACTAGCTGGGACTCTACATTTCTCTAAAAACTGCTCAAGCTTGAAGTGCCGTCTTCATGATTTTTGCTCATCCAAAATAACCATAGTTCTTCAAATTAAACTATAAAGTCAACATAAAATCTATTTTTTAAATGCATGTTAATGATCTTATTGTGAACAGTCCATGCATGTGTTTCAGTTATATTTAAACTGACCATGCCACATATACCAGTGAAAATGACAGACTTCTTTCTGGTGATGTAAGATTATGATTATATAGCAATGCATGTCAGAAGCACCAAAAAAAAAACACTCTCTTCTGTTTAAAAGATCTGATATTTTTGTTGATTCTAGGACTTTAATTTTTTGTGTGTTTATTTAGTCTAAAAATTAACATCCATCCTTATTTTTTCACAAACAAATTCCATCGGAACAATTAAGTACCACTTTCATGATATTGCACGCCCATAATCAGCATAGTTTTTTTAATATAAAAACTAATTTTAAAGTCAGCATTATTTTAAATTTCACCCGATTGCATGTTTTAAATTTCACATATTTTCTAAATGCATGTTATAGATTGTATTGTAAATGTTTCATCGATGCATATATATCTTGTGTTCTTTTTTTTGACCTTGTGATTGTTAATTAAAATATTATAACTGTATCTCTTCCGGTTAAACAATAGACTTCTTTCTGGAGGCGTAGGCAAAACTTCTCCAGTCATTTAGTCCACTTAAACCCTCTCTTGCACTCCTGGAGCTCACGTTCATCTGGTTCCAGTTTTGAGTGCAACTGCATGGAAGATCAGGTCTGATGCTACTTTAAGTGGCCACAGATTGAAGTTAATGAAAAAAATTATAATTATAAATAAAAATAAATAGTTAACACAGCAGCCATCCGTTTGCATGTGTCCATAGACAAAAAGACAAACAAACAAAACAATGCACAGATATGCAGTACAAACAATAACCCATCTGAACGTAGTCTACCTCAAACTCAACTGCAAAATGAATTGATGTAGTCCACTAATAGACATCCCGAATGTACCTGATATGGTGTGAATTGGTGTGAAATATGGTGTGAATATTTTGCTGTGGTACGGTTCTATAAAAAACTGAATTGATTTTGAAAAAACTGCTTTTGTCCTAAATATTTTTTCCCACAATCACAGTCATGTTCAGCCTTTATTAAAGATTTAGAAAAGATATCGAGTGTTCTTCATCATGCAATAGGCATCTTTCATACAGATATTGTCAGGTGTGTAAAAGCATCTGAATTGATGTTTCTCATGATCTAAAACAAGTCGTTTGTCCAAAGTTTTGACAGCTGCTGGTCTCATGCCCTTAAAGGACTGTGTAAAATCTGCCAGAAAGCTTTGGATGGGAAGTTGAAAATGTTTTGTGCTGGCACTGTCTACACTGAATGAATGATGCATTTATATAGCGCTTTATTATGCATTGCTACTTGGATGATGCGACGGCTGCCACAGGACAACGGCGCCAGTGCGCTCACCACACACCAGCTACAGGTGGAGAGGAGAGAGAGTCATAGAGACAATCAAGTGTATGCGTTCACCACACACCAGCTACAGGTGGAGAGGAGAGAGAGTCATAGAGCCAATCAAGTGTTATGCGCTCACCACACACCAGATACAGGTGAGAGAGGAGAGAGAGTCATAGAGCCAATCAAGTGTATGCGCTCACCACACACCAGCTACCGGTGGAGAGGAGAGAGAGTCATAGAGACAATCAAGTGTATGCGCTCACCACACACCAGCTACAGGTGGAGAGAGGAGAGTCATAGAGTCAATCAAGTGTATGCTCTCACCACACACCAGCTACAGGTGGAGAGGGAGAGAGAGTCATAGAGCCAATCAAGTGTATGCGCTCACCACACACCAGCTACAGGTGGAGAGGAGGAGAGAGTCATAGAGCCAATCAAGTGTATGAGGATTATTAGGAAGCCATGATTGACAAGGACCAGTGGAGGGAATTTGGCCAGAGCACCGGGGTTACACCCCTACTCTTTACGAGAAGTACCATTGGATTTTGAATGACCACAGAGAGTCAGGACCTCGGTTTAACGTCTCATCGAAGGACGGTGCTTTTTGACAGTATAGTGTCCCCGTCACTATACTGGGGTGTTAGGACCCACACAGAGCGCAGGGTGAGCACCCCCTGCTGGCCTCACTAACACCTCTTCCAACAGCAACCTAGTTTTCCCAGGAGTCTCCCATCCAGGTACTGACCAGCTCAACCCTGCTTAGCTTCAGTGGGCAACCGGTCTTGGGCTGCAGGGTGATATGGCTGCCACAGATATATCTAAATAATCTAATTAAAACTTTTCTACAAATTAAAGATTTCTCTCATAAACACATGTTAGATATTTATTAGTGAACATTTGTGTCAAATATTATACCAAAAATAAAGATTCTTTACCAAGATTTTTTTTCTTGGTAGATACTTCTGAATCCAAAACGTTCATTTTGACCCCCTTTTGCAAACATGTAGTACTTTTTTGACTCATGCAATTAAATTACTTTAATTTGGTGTTTTTCTCAGCAAAAAAATTATATGTTGATTATTAAAGATTCAATTGATTAATTAATGAGCGTGTATTGTGTAATTAATTCAAGTTTTAAATGACTGACAGCCTTTTAAACCCCCCAAGAGCTAAATGACTTCCATTGTTTACCAGGGACATTAATGGGAAGATCGGAGCGGTCATGTTTTAGTCGACCCAGCAGGGTGTCTTCCACATTATTATTAATCCATTCAATCCAATATTCTACACATGGTTAGGAACCTCTCATCAGTTACAGTACACCATACTCGGTTCATAGTCCCTAAATGAGCAGAGAGCAAAATGTACAATTGTCAAATTCCCAGAGGTGGAAAGCGTATACTTTACCCTTGACTGTGCTAACCCACATTAACACTTTCACTTTCTTCTCACTCACTGTCACAAGTGACAAGAGACCTGACTGGTGTGAGGGTGAGAGTACGGGTTTCGATGGGCAGCCTTGATCAGGGTGCTGCTTACTTTGACCTCCTCTCCTTGCTGCTAATTACAGCCATCTGTGGCCGACTCTCCTGCATGATTGCCCTGGTCCTCCACGGGCATCATCTGCATCACTGCCCAAATTTTCCAAAGAGACACAAAAGAGTCAAAGTGCTCGTCCTGCCCTATTATCCACAGCGTTGACTCTGCGCTTTGTGGTATGAAATGCAAATAGCTTTCACTTTCTGGAGATGTGACATTTCCCATTTTATTTTAAAAAGTAATCTCCAGCCACTTTAGCATTTCAGTCATGTACGGTCTGCTTCCACCACTGGCTGCATGGATTATTTTAAAGCTCTGCCTTATTCCTAATTAAACGAAGGTTGTTGAAAGCACACAATCACACAAATATAAATGCAAACTGATCCTCAGACTATTTTGTTTTTAAGCAAGCCACTTACTGTACCTTCATTCAAATAATATAAAACTTTAATCAGCTTTGGGTTAATGTCAATAATGTTTACACTGCCTTGGTCCATAATGGAAGGCAGCGGGGGTCCAATACAACACTGGACTTGTACTGTATGATTAAACACACACACACACACACACAAACGCACACGTACACACACACAAACGCACACACATGCACATGCACACACACACACACACACACACACACACATACACATACACACCTGGAGCAGTGGACACACACACGCACTTTTCACAATAGCTAATTTTAAGAAAGTTATACAGGTTTGAAACAACATGATGAGGATATATAAATATTACAGAATTATTTTTGTTTAACTTCGCTTGTAAAAAAGAAGTGTGCTTAATTGCATTGAATATACTGTGCTTCAAATCTTAAAAGTATATTTAAACATTATTATTAATAATACAATTAATAATACAGTAATAATAAAAGTCAAATTAAATGTACGTAGAGTACACATTTAAATTGACTTGTCGTTCTTCAAAGAAGTACACATATTTTTTATTTTGTTGACTAAGATACTAAAGCACGTGTAAAGTACTTGATTCTATTTGTGGTGTGTTACTCAATACTACATGTAAAGTTAATATATTTTAAATGTATTAAATACAACATTATTTCAATAATCGCAGTAATTAAAAATATATTACATTTGTGACATTCAAGTTTGACTAGAAATGGCATTTAAGTATATTTTAGGTTACCATAAATGCTTGTCAGTACATACAACAGTGCACTTTAACCATATTTCAAAGACAACACAATTATATATAGTCCTAAGATGTACTTAAGTGGCTCAAAAAAGCACTCTAAATTTCAGCTAACTGCTGTCACAACACAGCTAGGAGACACAGAGGTATGTGGTAAAACAAGGGTGTTTATTGAATTGTACGGTGAAGCAACCAGGAGGTGACGAGAGGTGAGTGAAGCACAAGGCAACCAGGTCTGGAACTCTGGGTTAGCGGTGACTGAGAAGGAATCTCGTGTAGGAATCCAGGTGGCGCTGGAGAACAGGAACGGTGGAGAATCGGGATTGTCTGGTGAGAAACACACAGGTTAGTGAGGTAGGCCAGGCTTGGTTCAGGTAGTGAACGGTAGACCGGACAGTGAGTGATGGGAAGGAGCGTGCTTATAACTGGTGTCTTGATTGCAGGGGACAGGTGCGGAGAATCAGAACTCAGGTGATTGTGATCGTTGGAATGTGGGTGCTGATGACTGCAATGACTGTGGTGACTGAAGAGACTCACTGACAACTGCATTTAATATAATTTAAACTATAACACATCTTAATTGCAATTAACAAACAATTAAGTGTTGAAAAAATTACATTAAATTTGCACTCAAAAAAGCTGTTAGTATAGTTTTGTGTATTTCTGCGACTCCCAAAACGATGGCAGGACCGTGAGAAATAAACAAAAGCTATTCGCCCAATTAGAAGTCAGTGCACCATCAAAATTATATGAAACTTATATTTCAAAAATAAAATGTATGTTCTCTTAGCATATATTATTTCCACAATAAGCACTCTCTTTAACAATTTCACAAATGAATTGTGATTTTGCACATTTGGCATATTTAACAGTGGTTTCCGGTGCATTTGCTATGCTGTACTGCTTGATTGTTATGGCTTTGACAGATGTTGCTTACTTGCTCAACTTAAAAACTGATATTCTTGCCCCTTGATATGGCTCAGGTCCCTCCTCCAATGTAGCTCTATAGGATTTTTTGTGCCAATTTACTGCCCATGAGGCAAAAATCCAAAAAGCAACAGCACCACTCTTCTCAAATCCTGCATGATTTGAGATTACAAATAGTTCAAAACGTTAAGTTAAGTGCCAAAAGTTGTGAACAAACCGCTAACACTAAGTTGCAATAACAATGATGCTTCCTTTAGCAAACACCATGCACTGCGTGATTAATATATCTCAGGATGAGCAGGACATAATGGTTTTACAGCTTGGCAGCACAGTCAATAAATAAGTCCTGTAGCGTGACTAAGTAATGGCCCGTGAAGAGTTTATTGAGTCTTTCAGCAGCCGAGCTAACGAGAATGGCAAGGGCAGACAGGCGTTTGTCTGCGTGTATTAAGATTCTCTAAAATGTGACAGTCATTATCCTGTCCTCTGTAATGGATTACCTGCCAACTCATGCATCATTGTCAAACAACATATAGCATAGAGAATCCATTCATAAATCTATTTCTGTCCTCTATCAAGTGCTTCCTGATTGAGATCAGTGTGGACAAAGATCCAGATATAGGATTTGTAATGAACGGCTCCATTTAACACTGAAAGAATGAATCAACATTTATGGCCTCATTAGATTTCACAAAGCAATATGGGAACATTTTATAAATGGAATTGAACGAAATATTGAAGTAATGAACAGACGGACACTGAATAATGCAGAAGTCTAATAAGACATGACTGAAACACAAAGACAGACTAAATATCCCCAAAAAAACGAATGACACAAGCAGATCTCAATACATCTTAACCCTTCACATCAAACACATCACCAGTATTCCTTAAAAGATTTATACAATTTCCACATAATGTGTTCTCCACTAACTGGTTTCCATTTCATTCAGCTATTTCTATTCTTGGCCTCTTGAATTTCTTCTGCTCAGTGTTAATCAAATATGGTGCTTTACTTGGAGAAAGAACATATTTAAAATGCATTCCCTTCCAGTATTAAGAGGATATGAATGTACTATATAAATCCTTGATGGTTACATCTTTTCAGTCTTTTCATTAGTTCTTCATATTCCTACGTACAATGAGAGTGGCTTTACACTTATTCCATCTGATATGACATGTTGTCATTATAACAGCTAATTAAATTAAAGTACTTTCGGTCATTATTCACTATTCTGAGTGTTATTTCACGGCTTCGTCCAATCATTCACTGGAATAAACTAATTTAGACTTTCCTTTAGGCCTCTAATCAGAACTGTGAGTTATTCTGTGAACCTTAAACAAGCATAGTGTAGAATTTATTTAATTAAACTTGTCCTCCTACAGTCTTCATTTTGGATTTTATTTTATTTGTTTATTTTGGGAAAAATGGCATATTCAGTAGCTCTATAGAAGAAAACTGTTTTGTCTGTAAGCCATATATTGTTTATATAGAAAAAACAATACATTTTTATTTTGCACGGTTTTGCACACATACATTTTAAGTAAAATGCAAGTATTGAATTAAGTCAAATCTACTTAACTAAGTTAAAATTAGCAAAGGAAATTAGTTAATTTAACATGGCCAGTTAGAGTTTGATGAGTAATTTTTACTTTATTTTAAGTTAAATCTGCAATACTTAAGTATACATTTCACTCAATCATGGCTTCAAAAATGTCCTCAATCGATGTAGCACTGGAAAACAACCATGCTATTAAAGCATGTGATTAACAAACATGTAAGTAAGCAAGTAGACAGCACGTTATCCTTTTAAGATAATATGTCCACTCAATATACTTATTACCCAAATGAACACAGAGAACTCAATACTTGGTACACCATACACAATGACGGTGACATTCAGTGGATTGTGTTTGAGTATGAATGGGTCATTTTGAGTAGAAAATCAACTTCAGGGCCCATATTCATTAAAAATCTTATTCATTAATGAATCCATAGCAACAAAATTATAAGAACATTCTTAGAAATGTGGGCTTCCTCTTAAAATGAAAGAAAAGATCCTAGTCAATAAAAAAGTAATTCAGAAAGCATTTTAACCCTTAAAAGAGGTCTTAAGGCCCAAAATTGTTAGGAGTACGGACGAGGACTTTTAAGAGGCGTAAGAGTTTCTTTAGCAGTGGAGAAAATGGATAAAACATAAAGAGGGAGAATAAATGTGTTGCACACAATGTATGACAGTGAGTTAATAAGAAGCTACACATTAGAACATGCAGGGATCATGTTTGTGACAGATCTCATTAGAGACACGCTAACATCTCCAGCACTGCGCAGAAATGCCATTGTGCCAGAAATGGACGTAATCACTACATTAACTACATTAACATATTTAGCAACTGGAAAAATGCAACTATGCAGCAGCAATGATTTGGGTCTGTACCTGACAGCACATTCAGAACCGTATTGTGTCGCTGTTCATTTAATATAAAATACGTTAAGTATGACAGCATGGTAAATAAAAGATAAGAAATATATATACATATAAAAGTTGTGTGTGTGTGTGTGTGTGTGTGTGTGTGTGTGTGTGTGTGTGTGTGTGTGTGTGTGTGTGTGTGTGTGTGTGTGTGTGTGTGTGTGTGTGTGTGTGTGTGTGTGTGTGTGTGTGTGTGTGTCAAGTCAAGTCAAGTCAAGTCAAGTCACCTTTATTTATATAGCGCCTTTAACAATACAAATTGTAACAAAGCACTGCACAGTATCAACATAGGCAAGTTGTGTCAATAATGTAAAATGATAGGATTTAACACTCAATTTTCAGCTGAATGCATTTCATTATTGAATTTAGTGATGGCATTGTCCAGCTCAGTTCAGTTTAAATAATATTTGTGCAATCAAGTCGATGATATTGCTGGAAATGAAGATTCCCCAACTAAGCAAGCCAGAGGCGACAGCGGCAAGGAACGAAAACTCCATCGGTGACAGAATGGAGAAAAAACCTTGGGAGAAACCAGGCTTAGTCGGGGGGCCAGTTCCCCTCCGGCCAGACAAATCAGTAGTTTGTTCCAACTGCAGCAAAGTCAGAGTGTAAGCAGTCACTGGTTCCAGTGGTCTTTACCCGATGGATGTCTAGGTGACGAGTTCCTCACTGGAGATCTGTCTCTGGGGCTCATCTATGTGTCAGTATAATTGTGATGGTTGGCTTCCTCTGAGGCCTCCAAAGGGTTGTCATCATCTCTTCTCAAGTGTTCGGTCGTCTCAGATCGTTTAAGGGTTGGATCAGACTGAAGCTTGTGTAATTCCTAGCTATGTTTCTTGTTTCTAGAAAACATAGAAACAATAAGACAATTAGCGTAGCAGTTGTTCCATCCAGGAATAACCCTGGATGAAATTATCAGTATAACCCAAGCTAAAGCATAATAAAGTGCATTTGTTCAGAAAGACTAGCAGTACAAGATTGTGAGGTGCATTATTGTATGCTTGGCTAAAGAGATGTGTCTTTAATCTAGATTTAAACAGGAGAGTGTGTCTGAACCCCGAACGTTATCAGGAAGGCTATTCCAGAGTTTAGGAGCCAGATATGAAAAAGTTCTACCTCCTTTAGTGGACTTTGCTATCCTAGGTACTACCAGAGTCCAGAGTTTTGCGACCTAAGGGAGCGTGTGGGTGTTGTGTGTGTGTGTGTGTGTGTGTGTGTGTGTGTGTGTGTGTGTGTGTGTGTGTGTGTGTGTGTGTGTGTGTGTGTGTGTGTGGTGTGTGTGTGTGTGTGCGTGTGCGTGTTGTGTGCGTGTGCGTTGCGTGTGTGTGTGTGTGTGTGGAGAGAGAGAGAGTACGGTAAACAGGAAAAATTACGCCTGTAATTTCAAAGTAAAGGCTTAAAATAAACCCTACTCTTAAAAGCGCTCTTTTATTTTCTTCTTGGACAATCAACCAATCACAGTCTTTAAAAGACTGTGTCATAGCTAGCAATGGTATCAGCCCCGCCCTCCTCACTAAGATAAACATCTTTGCCTTTTCCTCGCTTAGAGTTGCTCTCAGATTGGTCCTGAATCACTTTTAAGCTAAGACTCCTAGTTAGAAATGTTTAAGCTAAATTAGGAGCTCTCTAAAAGGATTCTTAGAATATTTAGGAATATGGGCCCCAGATGTCACAAAACAGTTAGTTACTAAACCTAACAACAAAAGCAGCCATAACGCAGTGTAAATAAACTCAAAAAACAGTGACAAATTTGACCTTTTTAATTATTCATGCCCCAGTGCATGATGGGAAAAACAGGATCATAACTTAGATCTTTACTTAAAGAATCCTTGCAAGCATAACAAACAATTCCAAGTAAAATACACTCATACATTCAAACTTTAATTTCTACAAGCTTAAATTGAGTATTAATATGGAATTTACTTAATTTTTTTAATTCTAGCTTTTAAAAAGGTATCACCTTTAGTTTTGGAGGTAATCCCAACTCCAAATTTTCCTTGTGTTCATTAATCATCTGGGCAAGAAGTAAAAAGTTCTTGCATCCAGTTTGGTTTTCTTTTACATTTGCATGTTTTATTATCAGCCATGATTATTCTACTCTATTAATTAAAATGTTTTTATATGCATATTCACTAACTATGAGAAGCATAAATGTAAGAGGCTGACAATAAGATGAACAGATACTTGTTTAATTAGTGACACTTAGCCTGCATTTTAAAATCTTTAATTGAATGTGGCAATTAACAGTGTTATTTTTAAACCTTTATTTGAATATGGCAACTGAACATAATATTGCACTCCTCAATATTTCTATGAATACATCTCTGGCAGAGACTATCGGCTAATCACTGTGTGCATATTTAATAAGCATGCTGACATCATCCATAGCAACGAGGTCAACCTCGTCTTAACTCTTAGCTGAAGACTTCTCTCTATTCCTTCGTAAAAGTTTGTCTCAGCAGCTTTGTGAATAGGTTTTAAGAGAAAACTCTTAGCTAAACACTTTTACTGCTATTTAGGAGAACTCTTAATGGTAAGATCAAATGTTTTGTGAATACTGGCCCAGATCTGCTGTGACTCCCTCTTCTGTCTTCTTGAGCTGGTATAAATCTTCTGCTGTCCCAAATATGTGACCCTGGACCACAAAACCAGTCATAAGGGTCGATTTGTTTTTTTTATTGAGCTTTATACATCAAATAAATAAGCTTTCCGTTGATGTATGGTTTGTTAGTATAAGACAATATTTCTCTGAGCTAAAAATATTTGAAAACCTGGAATCTGAGAGTGCAAATTGAGAAAATCACCTTTAAATTGTCCAAATGAAGTTTTTATTAATGAATATTACTAATCAAAAATGAAGTTGATATATTTACAGTAGGAAATGTACAAAATATCTTCATGGAACATGATCTTTTCTTAATATCCTAATGATTTTTGGCATAAAAGAAAAATCAATAATTTTGACCCATACAATGTATTTTTGGCTATTGCTACAAATATATCTGTGCTACTTATGATATGTTTTGTGGTCCAGGGTCACAATATCTTTGAGACAAGATGGAAATTCTAAACTTCATATCATAAATGTATCATTTATTCCTTTAACACTTTACAAATCAGAATAATACAAGCAGAGACAATAATTTACCTAACATCTATATTACAATTAAAATAAACATTGACAGGCCTGTCTTATCTGCTTTAGCCATGAAGAAGAATTATGAATAAATGAAAATATGAGCGGCATGCACATTGAGCTGGTATTCATTGGTAATAAATTAAGGCCTTGAAAAATATTGCAGCGGTTGTTTGCACTAAGTGCAAATAGCGATATTCTATTGAGACCATGTATAAATTAGTAGCCTATTTTCTTTGCAATAAATGCAAATAGTAGTTAGATGCTATTTATACTACTTTGTAACAATCAGCCTAACAGGGTCAGATTTTACTGTGAGAGATTTATAGGTGTTAAAAGAATGACATAAAACAGAAATACGTTTAAGAACAGGACTTTAAAACAATGAATCCAGCAAAATCAGTCTGTTAAAAGCATACAGTTCACTGCACCATACCCCAAAAACAGTCCAAGAAACCTAGTGTCCTGAACAAAAATCCCAAAGTGAGTCCACCAGTGTATATACAATCCAAAATGAGTGATAATCCAATTTGTTGCAAGTGAATCTGGAAATGAACCACAGAAATTAAACTACAATACAGGTGTGTATGGTAACCAGGGGCGTAGCAACCAGGGGGGGACACGTACCCCGCACTTTTAGAAACAGGTGATTCTGTCCCCCTCTCTTCTTTGACCCACCAATATTTCCACCCGGGTTCTCTGATTCGTTACTTAGATTTGAGTGAACTAACATTCAGCCAATCACAAGGCGAGTCATCTCTTAGATGCGTCTTCTATGAGCTTCAAATCTCCCTGTTAGTTGAATTAGTTGTAAAGCTTTCTAACGTACTTGCTTTTGCAATTGAGTAATGTATCACAGACAGACGTATCCTCTCATTATAACAAACAAATTGTGGGCAGAGTGTAGCCTAAATACGATGATGATGATGATGCATTTATATAGCGCTTTATTGTGTATTGCTGTACACCCAAAGCTCTTTACAATCATGTGGGGGGGGGGGTCACTCCTCAACCATCACCAGTGTGCAGCATCCACTTGGATGATGTGACGGGTACCACAGGACAACGGCGCCAGTGCACATACCACACACCAGTACAGGTGGAGAGGAGAGAGAGACATAGAGCCAATCAAGTGGATGCGCTCACCACACACCAGCTACAGGTGGAGAGGAGAGAGAGTCATAGAGCCAATCAAGTGGTATGCGCTCACCACACACCAGCTACAGGTGGAGAGGAGAGAGAGTCATAGAGCCAATCAAGTGTATGCGCTCACCACACACCAGCTACAGGTGGAGAGGAGAGAGAGTCATAGAGCCAATCAAGTGTCTGCGCTCACCACACACCAGCTACAGGTGGAGAGGAGAGAGAGTCATAGAGCCAATCAAGTGTATGCGCTCACCACACACCAGCTACAGGTGGAGAGGAGAGAGAGTCATAGAGCAATCAAGTGCTCTTCTTCCGGTGGCGCTCAGTTCAGTCGCCGCCTGAATTGCTCCGCTCAAAACTGTGTTTTTATGTGTTTTTATTTTCTATTTTTACCTCTCTTTTATACGTGTAACTTCAGCAATGATTACAGGTGACAAGAGAACACTTTTGGATTGGAGAGAGTCATACCTGAGCAGGACACTTTATACACATCCAGTGGATGGAGATTCTCGGAGCACCACACACCAGCCTCAATAATACAGGAGGTGGAAACACCGCGGGAACGTGCTGGAATCCGCTACAGAGAGAAACAGAGTCATCCCCCTTTACCGAGCATTTTGCTCGCCAAGTCCAATCCTTGGATAATAAGATGGAATCAGAGCCAGGAAGTCCAACGGGACATCAGAGACTGTAACATCATTGTTTGACCGAAACATGGCCACTCCCTCGGTCCCGGACAACGCTGTAACGCCGCTGACAACTTCTCTGTTTTAGGTGGACAGAACAGGAGGCCGGGAAAACTAAAGGTGGTGGAGTGTGTTTCTTCATTAACAGATGGTGTGACTCCAGAATATCTCATTTCTGTCGCGTTCCTGCTCGCCTATCTGGAACATCTCTCCATTATCTGCCGCCCATTCTATCTGCCCCGGGAATTTTCAAGTCGTCGTTACTGCCGTTTTATACCACCACATGCAGATATGCGTCTTTGTCAGCTTCACACACCAGCGGATATATCAACAAACACACGCTGCATGTATTATAACCGGGGACTTTAACAAAGCAAACCTAAAGAGTCATGCCAACTTTCACCAGCATATATCCTGTCCAACCAGAGAGAATATACTCATAGCTACACTCCGCTCAAAAATGCCTACAAAGCCCACTCACTGCCGGCTTTCGGAAAATCAGTCATGACGCAATTTTCCTCACACCGGAATACAAACAACAGATAGTTCAGTCCCCCCGGTGAAGAAGGAAGTGACGCGCTGGTCCTCGCACTCTGAAGCCACGCTACAAGCGTCCCTTGATGACGTCGACTGGGACATGTTCGTGCGAGTTCATCTGACGTCAGCGAATTCACGGATGTAGCACTAAGCTTTATCAACACTCTAACCACAGGCCACCGAAACGGTAACAATAAAGAGCTCAAACAGAAGCCGTGGGTGGAGAACAATTCGGAGAGTTAACCAGACTGCCGTCATGCCGGTATTCTGAGAAACATGAATCAAGTCATCTTGTATGCTCTCCGTCGTGCATAAGAGCGCTAAACGCCGATACAGTGAGAGAATTGAGTCACATTTCCACCAATGACTCTCGGCGCATGTGGCAGGGACTAAAGACCATCTGTTTCTCTGGAAACAACAACTCTGTGGAGGTGAGAGAGAGTCAGCCGTAGAGCTAAACAACTTCTACGGGCCTTTGAATCAAGTGGCGGCGCGATCCTGCCGAGCAGCGCTCAAGAAGCAGCAGACAGCAGCAATGATTATGCTATCACCCTTTCAGAGGATGACGTTCGGAGGGAACTAAGGAGAGTGAACGTCAGAAAAGCAGCAGGACCCGATGGGATTACTGGCCGCGGTTCTGAGGTCCTGTGCTGATCAGCTTGCTGGTTTGTTTACTCCATATTTAATGAGTCCCTCGCTACCTCTGTGGTCCCCACCCCTTTAAAAAATCTGTCATTATCCCTGTGCCCAAGAACAGTAAACCCTTGCCTGAATGACTATCGTCCAGTGCCCTTACATCGAGAGTCATGAGGTTTTTGGAGACTTTTAAAGAAACACATTTGCTCCTCCATCCCTGTCTTTGGACCCTCTTAGTTTGCCTACCGGCCAAATAGGTCTACTGATGATGCCATCTCCCAGATACTGCACTCCTCCCTCACTCACAGTCGACAGCAAAAATGGCAACTATGTCAGCTGCTATTCATCGACTATAGCTCAGCTTTCAACACTATTGTCCCCACAAGCTAGCTGTCAAACTCTCAGACCTCGGCCTTAACACTCACTTTGTGACTGGATACAAGATTTCCTCACCGCCAGACCACAAGTGGTGAAAGTCGGCCAGTTCACCTCCAACTCAATCACCCTGAACATAGGAGCCCCATCAGGGCTGTGTCCTGAGCCCCCTGCTATACTCTCTCTACACACACGACTGCGTGTCCTCTCACAGCTCCACATCTATCATTAAATTTGCTGATGATACTGTGGTTCTGGGCCTCATTAACAAGTGACGAGACCGCATACTTGGATGAGGTGGAGAGAGTCATAGAGCAGGACAACTGCCTCTCTCAAGTGCAAAACCAAAGATGCTCTCGTGGACCAGGAAGAGACACAGCAGCTACTCCTCAGATCAGTGGAGACCCCTGTGGAGAGAGAGTCATAGAGCCCAAGCTTCAAGTACCTGTCTGTAAACATCTCCGAGGCTCATGGACACACACATTCAGCTACAGGTGGAGAGCAAAGAGTACCATCTGCGAGCTGAGAAATAGTCTCACCAGCTATCCTGAAAACTTTCTATCAGGGGCCATAGAAAGTACTGTATGCATCTCAGTGTGGTATAATAACCACACACCAGGCTACAGGTGGAGAGCTCTGCAGAGAGTCGTGCGCTTAGCTGAGCCATCTCAGGATACACTCCCCTCTCTGCCAATCAAGTGTGCGCATCACCCACACCAGCTACCTGGAGAGGAGAGAGAGACATAAGCCAATCAAGCAGAAGCAGAGTATGCTAAAATCACCAAAGACTCAACCACCCCTAACCATCTTTTCCGTTTACTGCCATCTGGCAGGCGCCAGGAGCTTGATGGCAAAGACAGGTGAGGGAGCTTCTTCCCTCAGGCCATCAGCTCCTTAACACTAACTCAGTTCCATAAACTTTCACAAGACTCATTATTATCTGTAAAAAAATAACAAAAACATTCATATTCTCATATCCGATTGCCGCTATGTGTGCATAGTGTATGCTCTCACCACACACAGCAACCGTTGCACATCCCTCTCATCCCTCCTGGAGAGGAGAGGAGAGAGAGTTTATACTAATATTTATAGTCCCATATAATGTTTTTTGCACAGTGTCTGCGCCATTGTTTTGCACACTTACTGGTTTACTGTTTTGCACTTTTCTTTATTCTATTCACATTTTACTTCTTATTTCTTTTTTACTATATATATATATATATTTATATATATAAATATAGATATATATATATACTCTTGTGTGTGTGATACTTTTATATAATTTAATTTTGATTTTATTTTTTTATTTTTTATTCTTTGCACTGTCCACTGAGCGGACCTGATTTGACCTACATTTCACTTTTGATTATACCTTGTATAATTTATCAGTCATAGAGCCAACCTTGACCTTGAAGTGTCTGCGCTCACCACACACCAGCTACAGGTGGAGAGGAGAGAGAGTCATAGAGCCAATCAAGTGTATGCGCTCACCACACACCAGCTACAGGTGGAGAGGAGGAGAGTCATAGAGCCAATCAAGTGTGCGCTCACCACACACCAGTCATGAGAGGAGAGAGAGCATAGAGTCAATCAAGTGTATGCGCCTCACCACACACCAGCTACAGGTGGAGAGGAGAGAGAGTCATAGAGCCAATCAAGTGTATGCGCTCACCACACACCAGCTACAGGTGGAGAGGAGAGAGAGAGATAGAGTGAATCAAGTGGATGGGGATTATTAGGAGGCCATGATTGAAGGGCCAGTGGAGGGAATTTGACCAGGACACCGGGGTTACACCCCTACTCTTTACGAGAAGTACCATTGGATTTTTAATGACCACAGAGAGTCAGGACCTCGGTTTAATGTCTCATCCAAAGGACAGTGTTTTTTTGGCCAGTATAGTGTCCCCGTCACTATACTGGGGCGTTAGGACCCACACAACCACCACAGGGTGATGATCACCCCCTGCTGGCCTCACTAACACCTCTTCCAACAGCAAACTAGTTTTCCCAGGAGGTCTCCCATCCAGGTACTGACCAGCTCAACCCTGCTTAGCTTCAAGAGATTCATTGTGCAGTGTAAGGATCGCGAGGAACTAAGATGAGTGACAGCTTTTAATGATTATAAGGGAGTTTGCAAATGTGATATTGTTTTAATACAACAGTTAATTAAACAAGAAGTTAATATTAAGTGACTAATATTGTCTGACTATAACACTATGGCCCTATTTTTCATAAATTAAAATAGTTTCAGACACAGTCACAGCTGAGCCGCTGCGCATCTCCATTTAAACACAGCAGTGTTTCGTTTATGCGTTGCGTTTTTAAACGAATCTAGTGAATCAATGATTCAATTACCCATTCATAAAGACAGTCACGTACTTCGTTCCTGAATTAATCAGCTGTTCAAATGAATCAATTGAATGAAAGATTCAGTGATCAAATCAGTCAAATCAAATCACTCTGACCCTCCCATAGACAGCAAAGCAACTGAAACGTTCAAGGCCCAAAGCGATAGTAAGGACATCATTAAAATAGTCCATGTCATATCAGTGTTTTAACTGTAATGTTATGAAGCTATGAGAACAAAAATAACGACAATCACCAGAGATAAAAAGCTAAACATAGGATATAAACAAACTACTCCATGGATGCATGACTTCAACATCACCACCATTAAGCTTCCAGTCTCTTTCAGTCTTCACTTAAAAACATTTCCCCTGAAAGTTTGAGTTAGAATAATTTGCTAGAGTGTGACTATAAACATAACGAGGCTTTAAAAGCAGACCATTAGTCTTTTATACGATTTAAACCCTTTAAAAGTAGGAACAGATCTAAGGATATTTAGAGAGATATTTGACATTGGCATGTAAGGCGAAATTTATGCTGTAGACTTACAATGCCACTTTACCTGTAGACAACAACTTATAATACAATATATAATGCTATACTACAAAAGGTTCACCAGCAATTATAAGCGTGCAGGGGATATAGGGAACACTGACTGTCATATTAAATGATACAAAGGCAGTTTACATAAAGCGACTTGACCCACTTGCAGTTTTTCACCAGGTCCTAATTTTGTAAGAGTTTAAAGATATAGCCATTAAACCCTATGAAGGCCTTTTTTCAGCATCACTGATAGAGGAGCAGTGTCTGATTTTCCCTCTTCGTGATAAAGGACATCCAGCACTTTTCATCATTATGAAATCTCTGTCTGGGGTGAAACTGATTCTGCTGTCTCTAAATAGGGTAATGAGCCTCCAGTCTCCTCTTCAGCTTTACACAAAGTCTTTGTGTCTGAATATAAAAGGATGATAGGGTGCATGTTTTCAAAGTTTATGTTGATTAAAGCCTCTCCGAGAACAAGAGAGAAGACCTTTGACAATAGTCTCATCCGTTTGTTTCAGTTTATTCAGACAATGCTTCCTGCTGTCTTCCCTTGTTCCTTAGAAGACTGTTTGAACTTCTATTTAACTCATATAAGCAGCTCTATTCACTAACAGTGCATTACATTGGAACGAGGAGAACGCATTCTGTTGGGCATCAGCGCAAACATCCGCTTTTTATAGATGTTTAATCTTAAGACCCAGACATGTCAACTGTTGTCGAACTAATAATTTTGCAGGTCTCAAATTGTTATGCAGGGAGATGTTTCAGATAGGCTAATCTCTGAAAAATTCAACTTTACCTAGGACATCTACAGTAAATAAGGAACAACCCTAATGAAAAACGGCATGAGGAATTACATAAGTCTTATATTAAATATGCTGCTGTATGATCACACACTGCATTACTACTGACAGTCTATGATTAACATTAGGAATCAGCCGTTTTCTCCTCAGTGTCAATTGCCTGTTAAAGGAGCAGCTAATAAATGTAGATCATTGTAGATGTTGCACCTTATTCCAATCATATTTACACTATCACTCAAAAGTTTGGAATCAAAATTATTTACGTTTTTGAAAGTCACTTATGCTCACCAAGGCTGCATTTATTTGATCAAAAATACAATTAAAACATCAATTGACGCAAACCTGTTTCTGAGCTCTACAGACTGTTCTTTTGACCCCAGGGCTTGGTTTTTGCTCTGAGATGCATTATCAGCTGTTGGACCTTTTATTAAGACACGTGTGCCTTTCCAAATCATACCCATTCGATTGAATTTGCCACAGGTTACCTTCACTCAAAGTCTAGTAACACCTACAAGCAATATGAATGCCCCTGAGCTAAATTTCAACTGTCCCAGATAAGGGTATGAGTACTTGTGCAATGGAAGTATGTAAGGTTGTAATTGTGTATACATGTGCAAAGATGTTAAAAACCTTCTTTTGTATGTTTTTTTTTTTTTTGCTTTACCATTATAGTGTATGGAGTGTAGATTGGTGTGGAAAAAAATAATTTAAAGCAGTTTAACAAAAGGCAGCAACATAAAATGTGAAAAAATGAACGGGGTGTGAATACTTTCGCAAGGCACTGTATATATATATATATATATATAGTATGCTGATTTGGTGCTCAATACATATTTAGTATTATTATCAATGTTGAAAATTACAATTAAAATATATTAAAATAAAAAACAGTCATTTTAAACGGCAATAACAGTTCACATTATTACTGTTTTTACTGTATTTTTTATCAAATTAATGCAGCTTTAATGAGCATAAGAAACTTTCAAAAACATTAAAAGTGTTATTGTTAAGTGTAATATGTTTCTCTAGTCGTATCATACAAAAAAGAAAAGAAAAAAATCAGCAAATTATTTTTTGTCATTCTCGATAGTTGTTATATATGGCCATATGGTTCCATCATAAGAATGCATTTTTATGCTTTTTGTGTAATTTCCAACCATTTGTTAAACATTTTAAACATGTCTTAGACATGCTATTCTTTACACTGACACTGTCACAGAATTCAAGGACTGAGAACAAAAACAATCTGAAAACAGTAGTACTCAAATACCTGGATCTCAATCAACCATCTCATCAGGTTATTTATTAATTTTTTTTCAAGGTTGATAAGAACAGGCAATACAGAAATGTCTTTATGGCCTTTATGAGAAAATGCCTCAAAACAGTACAGATACTCTCTGCAGCCCAAAATATTAAAGAAGCCTCAAAAGAAACCATAACCAAAAAAGACCTATAAGCAATGTGGGGAAATATTTTGTTTTAAATCGACCCAAAAATCAAAACTAGTTTGAATGGTACTGGTTGCTGTGGAAATGCTTTTCATTAAAAGTGACATAATATCTTATTAAAACAAAAGAAGTATCAAGGCCACAAAAGACTAGAAAATCTGCAAGATAACTTTTTTAGGCCGGCTAAAATGTTCAGTGTTTGGCAGGACTACGATAATAATACAAGGCCAAAATAACATAACATTGGAGAGTCTCAAGAATGAAAAGGATAATATCCTGCAATGGTTCAGTTATATTCCTGATATCAATCACTATAATGACTTTTTTCATTTTGATAAATATGTTTTATAATAATGAAGGGTTAGAATGAAGGTTATTGATTAGAAAGTAAATGAAAAGTTGCTAAAATGAGGACATTTAACTTGAATAATTTTGAAAAGAAATGAGCAAATACAAGTGTGGAATTTAACGACAGTTTCTTTTTGGCTTGCATGAATGCACAATATATAAGATGTTTTGTTTGTGTTGCAGTCTTCACCAAAACCTGTCAATTATCTGAAATGTCACAGCTTAGAACTGTTGCTAATGATTGGAAATGGTATTTCAAACATGCTCTTGTTGCATATTCAGTAAGCGTCCCTTTAGTGCAGTCCTTGCATTAGCATGAGAATAAAGGTAAACAGTTTGCGGGCTGATGGTGCTTTCTATAATGGGATATTGATTGAGATATTATAACACATTCAGTGTTGGAAACAGAAATGGAGTCAACACTAATTGTTTTGTTCCAAGAAATAAAATCAATAGCAAGATTTAGCACGCTATTTTCATTACAAGTGACATGTATATTTTGTTTATCATGTCCAATGTGGCAGCAGTGGTTGAACTCTCGCCTTTGTGTATGCATTATGAAATTATTAGTAATGTTCTTTAAAATGCATTATATCTTTTCAGATGTGATTGTAACCAAACTTAAAATGCATTATAGTATTTGCAGATTCCTTGTTAATATCCCTGAAATAGGTTGTCTGTCATGTGTTTGATGTGTTATACTGTACTTTCTAAAGGTGCAAAAATGTATGTATAAGTACCGTAATGCATAATAATTAATTAATTTAATTAATGCATTAAAGGAACAGTTTAATTTAATTTAACCCCAAAATTTACGTTTGCTGAAATTTACCCTCAGGTCATCCAAAATGTAAATTAATTTGTTTTTTCATCAAAACAAAGAAATTGATAATTATATGACTTGTTCACCAATGGATCTTCTGCAGTGAATGGGTGCCGTCAGAATGAGAGTCCAAATAGCTGAAAGAAACATCACCATAATCCACAAGCAATCCACATGTCCATCAATTAATGTCTTATGAAGTGAAAAGCTCTATGTTTTTTTTAAGAAATTAAGTTAAATCTTTAAACTGTCACCTCTGGTCAAAACACACGTTTCTTATTCCATATTAACGCTTCCTCCCGTGATCCAGTCCATCCCCTGTTGTCCTCTTACATCAAAAGCCACTGACATATTGGCTTCAAACTTTAACATTTTAAACTATTTTTACTTGTGAAAGGAGCTTGATCTGTGCATAGCTCTCTCCTAATTCAGACAAGATTTGTATTTATTTTTTTTACTGAAGAAAGCAATATTATTGATGGAGGACTCAACGGTTTGAATTTAAAAATGTCTTGATGGATTTGTTTCTTACAAACATGCAGCTTTTCACATCCCAAGAGGTTCATTGGTGGACTGGAGTTGTGTGGATTACTTGTGGATTATTTTTATGTTTTTATCATCTGTTTAGACTCTGATTCTGACGGCACCCATTCACTGCAGATGATCCCCTGGTGAGCAAGTACTGTAATGCTACATTTTTCAATTTATTTATTTTATTTATTTGTTTGTTTCTTGATAAAGAAGCATATTCTTCTACATCTTGGATGGCCTGAGGATGAGTACATTTTGTAAGAAAATGTGATGAGGATGTTGAAGATCTTGATGAAGATGTTTATTACAGCATAGCAGTGACAAAGTACATGTTGTACCTTGGGTTCAACGAAGTGGGAATGAACCCAGAACATCCTAAATTCCTAAACCTTTATACATTTTCAGTTTACTACCTGTGGCGAGGGGGGCGTGGGAAAGCGACACGTGCTAGGGGGAGAGCGGGTTCTGAGACGAGCGGTGAAACGGAGGGCAAGTGAATGATGATTAACACCTGTCTCTAATTCCAGTGATTGTCGGAGAGACACCATAAAAGGCCCCACAATCCTGGAGGAGGGAGGTTGATGTCCCCACACGAGCACGAGAGAGAGAACGAGCACGAGCACCTGACCTGCATACCTAGAGAGAGAGAGAGTCTGCCTGCTGACCTGATTTTGAGACGACGTTTGTTATTATTTTGTTTGGCAATAAACACTCCGTTGGCTCGTCACCCCTGACTTCCTCGTCTTCCTTCCCTACCGACCCCGAACCTTGCTACACTACCCTTCATGTAAATTAAGTTGCTACTGTCGTAACAGCTGTAGTCTGTATGTTAATTAAGTTCTGACACCCCTTTGTCTGAGATGGTTCTTGGTGTCCCACACCCATTCCCATTCTACAATTGATGACCATTTGCTCAGGATGTGATCATCCCAAATGGTCCACAAACAACATAACTGTTGACTTTCTTCTTCTCTATAATAATTAAGCATTTTTTGGGAAATGAGCATGATCAAACATATTGTGGAGTGGAGGCTGGGTGGAGAGTATCTATAGATTCTTACAATTTTCAGCATTTTTTAAATGTATTTATGGGTGAACTATTCCTGTAAAAAACATTTTATAATGCATTATATATAAAGGATTCACGTAAAATGTTACCACTTTTGTTTTATCGCACTACACATGTGGAAATGACTAGTATTCTACTGATAGTATTTCTCGGACACGTAACTACAATGCTAAAGTTCAGTGCTTTAGATTAAACTGTGTTTGCTTTTTTTGTTAGAGTGAGTTTTTGGGGGTTTGCTTGGGTTATGAAAGAGCAGCAGTATCCTTGTGCAAACAGGCCATATTTGGGGGATTTAATATGCTCAGTGCATTAGGATGAGAATGCTGTACTGTGATTTTCTCTCCCTGCTGGGGCATCCTCAGATAAACCCACCACCGCATGTGTCTGCTCATGTCGCCTGCCATGAGGTCTTGTGCTAGGTCACCTGGATGGGGCTCCATTCCATTATTTCTTGAACAGAGATTAGGTGATGGTGAATTACACATCTGTAATTGCATCCACATAGTCTGTTTCATCTATTATCTGTAATCCTGAGCTAAAGCAACTGCAGCTCAGATGGCAGCCGGAGCAGCAAGCGACACAAGTCCTAGTAATCCTGTGTGGGTTCAAGAGATGTCAAGAATTAGGCTTCTTTTACAAAGTTGCCCCCATTATCCACTGTGTTGCTGCTCAAACATTTGGGAAAAAGTGTATAGTGTATAGAGTGAGGTTGAAAAATCTAAAGCAACGAAGTGGTGGAAAATGGTTCTATTTTGCATTTGATTTTTCCAGTTTTCATAAACTATTTTTATAGCAAATTCCATGATCAAAAGAATTTAAAGGGGTTATGATATGTTTCAAAGAAAAAATAAGAGGTCTTTATACACTGTTAGAAAAAAGGTCACTGGGGCAGTACATTTTCAAAACGTACACCTTTGTACCTAATTTACAAAGTGCATATTAGTACCGTAAAAGTACACATTAGTAGCAATAGCAAAATAGTACATATTAGTATCTAAGGGTACTGTCCCAGTGACAGCTTTTGCATCTTTTTTCTGAGAGTGTACCATTAAAATAAATTTTTAACTTGAAAGGACGTTTGCTTGGATGCGTCTGTTCTGAAAAATAATCCAAAGAGCATCTTGCGCTTCAGTGGAAGCAGGAACATCTGATAGTCTGTATAGAGTGAAACAGCTGGACAAATCAGACACATTATTATTTGTTATTAATCCGACAGACCCCTTACCCAACAGCTGGACTGGGTGCTGGGATGTCTGTGAAGCCACAACTAACAACCAGAGGCAGAACAGGGCTCTGGTTACAATAGCAGCAAGGCTACATTAAGAGATAAGACTAGTTTTACGACCCAAAGGAATTTAGAGAGTTTTACTCCTCTTCTATGAGTGAACATGCATAGCCCGGGACATTGTGTAGTACTACTGTCTTTGTATATGGTACTTTGTATCGTATACTGTTTTATACTGTTGTATTGCATGCCTTAGGATATAATTATTAGCTAATGTTACATATAGGTACTGTGCTTAATCAGAGTATAAAGGCACACAAATCTGCCTGCTTACTCTGATTATGCAAATGAGCCAGCTTCCAAACAAAGGAAGTTTTCCCACTTGCAATTACACCTTTTTCATTGGTCAAGCCAAACTCAGAAGTTAAAAGGCCTCACATCTGTGACCCTGCCTCTTCTTCTGGTTGCTGTTTGTGTGGAAATGATGGCCTCCGGTCCAGCCGTGATGCCGTGGGACCTCCCCTGCGCCAAAAGGACGTCAAATGTAGTAAATGACGACTGCTATGTTCATTATTACATCCAGCAACAAAGCACCTCAATTGCTAAGGAGACATTCTTTTCTACATCTGCTCCGGCGGTGAAGCAATGGCGGACTGATGAAAGCTCACTCAGGGTGGTTCTAAGGTAAGACTGCCGTGCCAATCAAAAATCATGGGAGCGGCCTTGGTCTGTGTGACGTCACAGACAAGAAGCTGAGAACAACTTGATTTTAGAAAGGGGTAATAATTTTAGTAGATAAAAAAAAAACCTTGGTGGATTTTTATCATTATACGGTGGATGTGTACACACACTCCCAACACACATTTATGTTCAATCAACATATAAAAGTGCATTTTGCATCCAATGACCCCTTTAACAAATTGAACCTTTGTAAAGTGTTGCCATTCATTTTACTCTTTATATCCAGGCTTAATACATTTTGAGTCCCAAACATTTTTAATGTGCTGTCAAATTGCTGTGCACACAGAGCACAAGTTAGAGGGAGTTAAAAGTAAGTGCAGAAAGAAAAAGCTTATTAGGAAAGACTGCAAGCGAAAAGCCGGCAGTGGCAATGAGTCGGATGCCTCTATGGTCTTCAGTTATTAATCACTGTCATGGTTCATGCCTGAGCAGTCGTAGAAGCTTTTCATTGAGGATGATATCCAGACACTACACTATACACCCCAACAGAGACTAGCGAGCGCAATAATTGCACATCATTTCTGTTATTTTTTTCCCTCCAAGATTGTAACCCTTCATGGCTGCAGCTCCATGAACCATTCAGCCCTTGAACTTGTTTTTTGTGTCTTTTGCTGAACCCATTATTCTGAAGATGGGCTGTGGAAGAAAATACGTTTGAAGTGCTATTTGAGCACAGCCCAGCTTCTACTCACTCAGCTACAGTGAGCTTTCATGAGAGTTAGTCATGCATGTTCACGACTCTGGAAAATATAACACATCAAATTTCGCGTCATTGGACATTTTATCGGCCGTATGCTGCGATCTCGTTTTGCCATTTAATAACACATTGTAGTTTTAGCTTTCACGTTAAACCAGTGCATGAGATGAGTGTGCTCAGAATGTGCTCAGAAAGAAAGATTTGATTAGAAATGACTCCTATATCCGGCGAAAAATGAGGAAAGCAACCCGAGTGTAAGACAAATAAACTGAGGTGCTGAGAAGTGTTTTTCCACTGTGAGAGAGACATATCAGTGGGCTTTGGAAGGGAGCAGGACAGACATTGACATTACCTCCCCCTCCCAGGCGCGTCCCGCGCTGTTAGGGGGGGTGGGTGCCCACACACTAATGCTGGACATGAAAGTCTATTCTTGTGTTTCAGAGTGAGACCCATCTAATATTCTGCTGCTGACCACAAAAGCGATGACCTCACATGATCTTGCATGCTATGAACTGAGTGCACCAACTAGATCAAACATAAATAATGGGTCTAAATCAATTTTCCAATTTTTTTTTTTTTTTTTTTTATGACATTTTTTTTATCAATTTTCCAATTATCTTTATTCGATCAATCCAGATTGTATGGTGATTTTGGGGAGCCGGACGGAAAAGGGGCTCTGGGGGAAAACAATATGGACGGAGCCAGCAGTCTTTGGACGGAACCAGCAGGGGCTCTTTGTGGAAAATGGACGGAACCAGCATGTAGAGAAATCAGGGGGAACGCTCGGGTGCCGCTGATAAATATTTTTGTGTTGTGTATTTATGAGCTTCACAGTCAGCGGAGGAAATCTGAGGAGACGGCAATGGCGAGGAGCAGGCATTGGCGAGGAGGCAGGCACAGGAGGGATTGAAAAGCAATTAAAAGCCATGGACGGGACCAACATTATGGCAAGAAATGTATGGAACCAGCGGAGGCAACGGTTATTGGAACCAGCGGAGGTCTAAGTTGTCCCTGGGACCAGCGGAGGTGGGCTGAAACTAACATCTCTGGACGGGACCAGTGTAGTTGGGACCAGCGGAGGCAAAGGCGAGCTGATGGGACCAGCGGAGGCAAAAGGTCATGGAACCAGCGGAGGAACAATTATTCTTAAGAGAGTGTGGCGGCGGCAGTTATTTATAGTAAATGAAAACATACAGCGGGACAGTACTACCAGTGTTGTATGATTCACTGACAAATGATTCTTTTGAGAAATGTATTTTAGCGAATCAAAACAATTTGTAGGTGACTAGTGTCTAGTGTGACTTGTGTAGGTGACTAGTGTAGTCTGATTCATGAACAAATGACTCTTGTGAGCCAGTGAATCAAAACATACAGCAGAACAGCAATACCGGTGTCATTTGATTCACTGAAAAATGACTCTTATGAGCAGTTTCTTTTAGTGAATCAAAACAAAAAGCAACTATTATTGTTTGATTTGTGAACAAATGACTTTTATGAGCTGGTTCTTTTTTATGAATTAAAACATACAGAGGACAGAGCTACCAGTGTAGTCCAATTATGAGACTTTTTATTATTATTATTATTAATCAAACTATAAAGCGGAACAACACTACCGGTGTAGTCTGATTCATGAACAAATGACTCTTATGAACCAACAAATGACTCTTGTCAGTTCTTTTGACTCAATCAAAGTTCACATAAACTCAGCCGGTTATGTCTGCAAAAGTGATCGTCTGCATGTGTATCAGTATATTAGAGTTGTGAAATGGTGTCTCTTGAACATGGTGACAACGCTGTGAAACTCATCCATCCCATTATATTGTTGTGTTTGCGTTAGGCACAAATATGTTTCCGGAAGAAAATTCAAGACTCCAATCGAGCCGTTTGAGGGAGTTCAGAAACGGTACTTACTGCGAACAACTACCTTTGGAGTGAACTTTGTGCTGTGTAACTTTGTAGATCTTTTTTTCATGTAAAAACAGCAACATTATGCCCAAAGAAAGTTGAAAATATAAAAAAATCAAAGGATTCCTTTATATCAAAAGCTTGTGGATCCCATTCGAAACAAGACTTTTTTTATCAGTATCTGACGCCTTAAGGATAAACCAGTCTTGGTTTGCATCCAACTTGACAGTTGATTCTGACCTAAGTTGAACTTTTTAGCAGAGTTCTTCTCAGGCGGAAGTAAGAGATACGATCAGGACACATCCTATAACATGTCAAATCAGACAGGTAAAATAATAGAGTGATGGAAAAACCAAAAGAGCTTTCAGTAGAAACGCACAATGCAAGCAAATAAACCTGCTCTCTTCACCTCGTATGACTCTGCTTCAGGGCTGCTGGGGCTGATTTCTTAATCCATCCCACTGACTAATTGGAATGTGATTAACAATTAAGGGTTGACAAACGCAAAACGGGGCCTTCTTAATATGGTGCTGATGAAACTGTGGGTTTGGAGTGTTAGAGATTGGGCGAAATGCCTCCAAAGCTTTTACTAAAACCAGCTAATGCCTGTCGTTATGATTTATCTAAAAAGTATTCTTGCTCCCCTAGAGGTGATATAGGGCGATATCTCTCGGTGCAGACATGGGCCGATGTGTTGTTAGTGCTTGCACATATTTAAAATAAAATGAAATGAATTAGAATGAGGAACAGCACCAGAATGCAGAAATGACTTTTGCTCCCATGGTTAGCGTAGGCAATGTAAAAGACAGCAGGAGCTCTTGTGGACTGAGCCGTCTGGCTTGGGGAAGCAACTCAGTCAATATGATGAAGATGAAAGATCATAACCTGGAGAAAAATAACAGGTACCAACAAGTTCATTTGTAATCGATTGACAGACATATCGTGGTACTTATGGGACATTATGTGCTCTGTTGGTGCATTGATTGCCTTGCAGAGAACAATCTTGGCGAAGCTTTTTAAACATTTTCATTTCTGAGTTCTCCTACTGTCTACTAACATAAAAATATAATGATATTGCAGTGGAAGACCCTTTTTCTCAAGGGTCAACCCTGGATTTCTGTACACCTGAGTTATCCTGTTCATTCTTTGTTAATACATCGTCCTGAGAGAGCTCACACTCATAAATAAACCCACCGCTGAAGTTCTTATTTACCATTTTTATTTGATTAAAAACATTGACTAGAGAAGTACAGCAACATTTGTTTTCACTAACCTGTTAACTGTTTCCCTCAAAAGACATTAAGAGCAGCTGAAAGTTTCTGAGAATATAATAGCACATGAATATTTAATAAGACAAGCATTTTTAGTTTATGATTAGTCTCACGTAGCCACTTTGGCACAATGGCAAAAGGTCTGTTTCACACTGCAGCTTATTTTGGCCAAGAATAGCCCACTTAGACAGGAAGAGAGTGTCTGACCGACATGCAAAGCATTTTGTTTTACGAGGTGCTAACACAAAACATTTTACACTTTTAAAATTGTATTTGTAATAAAGTAAAATTAAAAAAATATGTTAAAGTTTAAATCGTCATGTTTTAATAATCTCCTGTCATGTGAAATATATTAATAATAGGCTGATGTGGAAAATAAAACATTTAAATAATGATGCAGTAGTTTACATGAACCATTGCACAGAAAACAACAGCAAAATAACAAAAGTCTGATCAGAAGTTCCTTCAAAAGTAATTAACACAGACATAACCGTCACTGACACAACTCTTTAAATGTGTCCTTGTGAAAAAGAAGTGCACTAAACTGTCATGAATGTACTTATATATATTCTTAATATTTTTTGGGGTATTGTGCAGATAATATGACCCAACAATGCATGAATAATAAAATGCACGTAAGTGTATTTAAATAGAGTACATTTCAATGTTTCTTAACACACTTAAGTACACTTTTAAAAATTGTAATTTTTAATAAAGTCAAACTTAAAAAATACTTTAAAGTTTAAATCATCATGTTTTAATAATCTTCTGTCATGCTTTATCTAGGTACACTTATTTTAATGTATATATATTCACTTATTCATATTCACACATGTAAAGTATTTGATTATATTTTCAACTGCACTAGTATTCAAATTGATATTACATTTAAGGTTTATGTATTTTAAATGTATTAACATTCAAATTCATTATTACAAAGGTGTAATTACAAGTATATTACAATATAATTCATGATGTACAACTTTCAATACAAATGGCTTTCAAGTATATTTTAGTTTATCATAAAAGCTCGTCAGTACATTCAGCAGTATGCAATTATGAAATTACATATAAAGATGTATTTAAGTCCTTCTTAAGTTTGGCAAAAAGCACACTTAAGTTCAGCTAATTGCATTTCAATGTTAGATTAACTTATTATACATTTTCATTCAATTGCAATTAACATGCAATTAGTGTCTGAAAACATTACATTCAGTCCACACTTATGTATATTATTTTAAAATATAGTATTTCTGTAATAAGTACTCTTTTTAAATGCTACAGTGTGCTTCTTTTTCACAAGGGGCATTTTTCCGTTATCTCTCTTAGCATGTTAAAGGTCTGAAAAGGTGACGTGTCTGATGGGTTAAACCAGCACATCAGTCTCCTCCCAACAGTTGGATCAATGGCATTGATCTAGTGGTTGGCACTTACAGTCTGAGTCTGAGTCTGATGTGGAGTTGGATTACGGATAGCATTGCACTTAGTCTCGACTCCACACCTCCGTTTACACATCCCATCCACCGAGGGGCAGCGTGGAGATTTACCTGCCTGGATCAAGTAAAGGGGTTCTGTCAAACTGCTGAAGGGTTGAGGTTAAAGACAAGGTTAGTGCTAGTGTTGTTCCAGGGCTGAACATGCCGAACACTGTCCGTTGTCCCACACTGAGCAGTGTAGGTGTTACTCCATGACAGGTGAATGTGGTAGGGGTCAGTCTGGAGGTCAGAGCACTTGAAAAAGATTCAGGTCAAACTGGAAGGTGGTTGACTTTTACTGTTCATGAATTTTACACTTTGAAAAGTTGCTCAAAGACAGTGAAGTGTGTACATATGTATATCTCAGAAAAAAGGTACAATGCTGTCATTGCAAACCTGGCGGTATACTACGGTACAAAAGCTAAAATGTACATCGTTTTTACATCTTATATACACCTAAATGGCACTTATTAGTACCTTAGAGGGACATGCTTTTGCATAAAAGTCATTTTTATAATAGTACTTTTTGAAGGGCCCCTGAAAAGCATTTAGAGACATAAAATAATGATTACATTTATTTGCAATAATAACAGAATACTGTAAAGAAACATGGCACAAACAAACATTTTGGTATATAAAGAAAAGTTAATTAGGTTAAAAAAAATTTTTTTAGGTTTGGTTAGGTTTGGATCACTATTGGTCTTAATTTGAGTTAATATGTTAATATGATGGGAAATACTTGATGGGAAATGACTTCATACATATAAGTCCAGCTGGTTAAAAATAATTTAACAACTTGAAAAAGTGAACTTAGTTTTTTTTTTTTTTTTTAAGTGAAGTTAGTTCTGACATTTGTTTGTAGATGTCACTTTTTTGATGTAGCATCAAAGCAATGGCATGCATTTTAAGTGCTATATGTCTGTCTGTGTCTGTCTGTCTATTCTTCTATCTGTCTGTCTGTCTGCTGTCTGTCTGTCTGTCTGTCTGTCTGTCTGTCTGTCTGTCTGTCTGTCTGTCTGTCTGTCTGTCTGTCTGTCTGTATGTCTATCAAGTGCATCCATCCAGTCGTCTGTCTGTCCGTCCGTCCGTCTATCTGTCTATTGTGTCTGTCTGTCTGTCTGTCTGTCTGTCTGTCTGTCTGTCTGTCTGTCTGTCTGTCTATCTATCTATCAATCCGTCTGTCCATCTGACTATCTATCGTAATATAAAGCTATAATATACAGCTATACTTGCTAGCTATTATAAACTGTATATTCCACTCAAAATGAAGGTGGTATGGATTAATTTAAATGCATGCAGGTGTTTGCTTGAAATGTATGTGTATACGTATGTGTGTAGCATAGCAAACAAAACCATCAATCTTATTCAAAACTTAAACTAATGTCCCCCTCTCTATAAACCTCTGCTGTAGTTCTTTCCTTTAGTCCGGCTCTTTGTTATCAGGAGCTGTCAGCAGATATTAGCATTGAAAGTATTCTCTTTTATTTACAAAGCTCCTTCATCTACACCTTCTCAGGTTCTCTCAGAGGAAGACTGAAGCCAGGCAAAGGTTGTGCTTGTTTAAATGCTGCACATTATTCTCTTATCCTGTCAGCCTCGTTCGAGCGTTTAGCTCCTTCATGGCACTAACCGTATCTGCTCCCACCCAGAACGCTCATGATATTTCAGAACAGACGTTCGGATGCCGCATGAAACCAGAATGATGGATGTGAGAATCTCTTCAAGCTTCCCGTCAAAAGTTTTCAGAAAAAAGTTATTGGAGACTCTGCCGGATTTCTTCATTACAACAATCAGAGGTAAACTGTTACCTCATTAAACAGATTATTACAAGCCAGTGATCTTCGATATAGAACTAATTTAATGTAATTACAGCCCTCCGTGTCAGGTTTATGAAGGGCGCGTTAAATTTAGGATCACAGTGGAGGAAGTATTGATTAATGTTGCCTTTGAATGGACACTGAGCAATTACAGTATATTAGATCTGGTGCAGTTGTTCATCATGACTGCATTCATCAGAGCTGGGAATAATGGAAGATACAAAAGGCAGGCATGTTATGAACCACATAAGCCTCTTGAACAAGGCTCATGAATATTAACTGATATAACATTCACTCAGTCAGACATGATAAAGATGGTAAGTTAGAGCTAGTTGTATTAAGATTACTATTTACCAACTGGGCATTTGTTGCAAATGCTGATGCAACTATTTGGCAAAATTTGTGCTATAGGTCTTGAAGATGCTGTTTTAAATAGTCAACTTTAAGCAAAAGTAAAGGCATAAGTAAAAACAAAATCAATAGAAAATTTAACTGCTTGCTACCTCCTTGCACAAAACTTCATAAAATAATTTTACAAAAGCTACACAAACGTATATGTTGGCTAACAAAATGTTGTTCACCTGCTAAAAGGATTAGCAATGCTTTCACCTGATCATTTTAGCCTAAATATCAGCACAAATAAACTACCTTTATTACTGACTGGGCGACTCGCTGAAAAGAATTTGCATTAATGTGAAACTGAATGAGCCTTGGCTGACTGAAGCTTGACCGATGCATTAAGAGCAGAGTCCAATTAGTACTGTACCTGTAATAGAGTGAACATATTAGCCAGGACGCATAACCACATGTCTGAGCCCGCAGATTTCCACAGAATTAGAATCCCATCATTCACAAAATACACACATCCTGCACTCTTTTAGATATTCATTTAACATCTAATTTTGTGCTTGATAATGCTTTCAATTACCAATGTTTCCACCTGCATATTCTGCCAATTTTCTCCCATAACCAGCACAGAAAATGTGTGTGTGTGGGTGGGGGGGGGGGGTCATGTATGCATTAGGGTAGCTCATATACAGTTGAAACTATTTTAATTTTTATTACCACAAAAAAGTTACAGTATAAAGTTAAGTAAAAATACTGATGCATAGTTTACATAGGCAAGCAGATGAGGCCGGAATATGAAAGCAATCCACTTAATGGTTCAGTGTTTTCCTTATAATGGTTTTCAATGGGAAACCATTTAATGTGAAACTTTGCACATTGCGTTTATATTCTGGGTTCATCTGTACAAAATATACATCATCAATAAGGTGTTTACTGAATTTCATCCTTTTAATATCTGTATTATCGTTTTACTACATTATTACTTGATGCAATCTGCGTGAAAATAACTGACGGTCGGTGGAGCAAAGCTTCGTTTTGCCCTCCAGGTGGGCGTTCCTATAAGGGTGTGACGTCACATGAAAACTATCAATTCAATGTTAGATGTAGTGGGTGAAGTGAAATTCTTGCCTCTAAAATAGACTTTGATATCTCTGGATTAGAAAACCGTACATCCAATTTTACCAATTTAGAGAAGACACTACTATGCATCTGTGTAGCAAAATTCATAGTCAGTTGTTATGCACACACAAGTTATTCAACACGCTTCAACTGTCTACTACACTAAAGACATTCACAAATATTACAGTAGTTACTAGATGTCATTAGTTACAGCAGATTTACAAGCTGTTGTTTTCTCAGTCCTCACAGTTTTTTAAATCATTAGATGATCTGTGGACATGAGTTTAGTGCGGTGAGTCTACGAAGGGCATGAAAACATGAAAGCATAAGCACTGATATTAAGTATCTAGTTTGTTTTTTAAATAAGATTTAAATATTAAGATTTAGTTTTGTTTGTCGTAGTACTGGTTGCAAACTAGATTAATCTCTTACAAAATAATGTAGTGGTTTAGTTTTTTTTTTTCAAAAGGACTGAGGAAGATGATCATAATTGCACATTAGCATTTATTGCAGAGGAAAATAAAATATTAAACCGCTGCAGTGGAATACAAATCTATGAACAATTTAGCCCAAGGGATCCTCTTGGTGTGCAAGCAGAACAAGCCTGAGTGAAATTAACCACATTAATCTCATAAAGTGACCACGATCTCAAGCAGAGACAACCTCTTATAAAGGCCGACTTAAAATGCACTGCTTACTATTCTCTGTATTTCCATCATATGCAACTGCTGAATTTAAGCAGGGTATGCATGTTTATTACAAATGCTGCTAACACTCCAGGGGCGTCAGTAGACCCTTTTTACTGGGGCATGAGTAAAAATGTTAACTCTAAATAAAATCTCCAAATATACTTTCTAAAAAAAAGACATACGAATAATCAATCTCAAAATCATTTGTTGGAATAGGGTTGTCCATGTGTTTAACTAATCCACCGACGAGTAGTGCGTATCTTGAACTTTGAAGCAGTATATAGAACTAACCTTTTGGGGAAGCTTATCTAAATATCCAGTTTAAAAACAGACTATTTGCTTTTCCAGACGCCGCCCAGTTGGCAATAGAAGCATCTCTTTTTGGGCCGTGTGGAGTCAGTGGGGGGAAATGCCACGGTTCTGATGTGCAGCTTGTGCTTTGAACATTCATTTACATCAGACATGCAAAGTAAAGGGGGCAGACATCAAATACACGCAGCTCAATTGAAGTTTCTATTTAGTTGTTTGTTTGTGTGCGTTATCAAGACATGGAAATGAAACTGCCTGCTGCACAGCTAAAATACTGGCAGGGAATTTAGCCGATCGGTAGCACAATGCCAGTTCATTTCTCTTATAAAAGCACAGTTTCTACAGCTGATATCAGGGAAAAACTGTATATACTTGATCTTATGACTTTTGCATGGTGTTTATTCATCTTTGGTTCAGACTGAAACTTTTTACTTTTCAAATGCCTTTTATGAATAGATTTTGTTTTATTCTAGTCCCAGATTTTTACATCTTAAACTATGAAAATCCATCAAAATGTTATATGCATTTTAAAAGTATGATCTAAACAACAAAATATGAAACATAACATATGAAGTAAACTCTTGTGAACATACAATTTTTGTGTCATTTCATGCTACAATTGTGTCATATGTATGAAGTGTTAAAATCACCATTATATTGTGTATATTTAAGATGCATAGCATGCTATGAAATAATCCACTAGTTTGCTATGGAAATGTTTTCAAATACCATTTCTGTCATCATCATTTCCACCACAGAGTGCTATTAAATACAATATATCATTTGAGATGTGGTGAAATGACAATGTGATTGAAATGCTTTCAGACAAAATGATGTAATTCTCCTGCCACATCGTCTGCTGTTGGACTGTGGTGGCAAAAACACCAATAGTTGAACAAATACACATTTGTTTAACCAGTTAAAATGTAATTAGTTATTTATTAAAGGCATAGTCTTTGAAATCTTTTAAACATCTAAAGAATGGCAGCAAACCAGCACTCGGCATTGTTGTGCACAATGCATCAGACGGTCCATGAATGGTCCGTGGGTGGTTTTTCTCTGTTTCAGATATATATTTATAATGAAAACCGTTCTAAGCTGGCTAAATTCAAAAGACTTAGGCAGGAGCCGGTATAAATGGAAAGCCAAAGAGAAGGGAAACATAATGTGGGGAACATCATATCCAGAGATCTCCACAGGAGATGAAATGTTAAATTCACTCTGCATCCCTTATACGCATACAGAAAAATGAACTGCCATATAACTTACCCATATACACACCAGAGGTCACCTTGGCCAATGTATATCATCCTCAGTTTGAAGCACAACCCAGTTGGGTTTGGGTAAAAGGTTTGGCTCTGCTAAATTTCAGACTGGCTATTATCATGGTTTTGGCCGCTGTGTTTCTCCATTTGGGATGGATTCCTTATTTGCCAGCTATATTGTGTAAGGTCAGTCTGCCATCAAAACTTAAAGTGGCCACATTCACTTAATTCAGCGGTTCTCAATTCCAGTCCTCGCGCCCCCCCCGCTCTGCATATTTCGTATGTTACTCTTATCGCTTCAGATGTTTGTTCTATTCGAACGTAAGTGCCCTGCGAAGTGGACATCACAGGATATTCCGCCATGATTCTAGTTCGAAGCGAACGTATATATTCCATTCAAAGTGCATTGAAGTGTGCAAGTGTAACGGATGTATGCCAGAAAAGGGCTGTGTGTAAAACCTCACTCTCCTGACCTCAAAAAGAGGTGCTCTAGCGACTGACGCTAGAGACTGTAGCCTTTGGCGTTCCTTGTTAGAGTGCCCACCTCCCGCATTCGGAGCAAGAATCCCGGGTCGAGCCCCGTAAGGACCCGGAGGGGGGTAACACAGTTGTGGTGGTAGACGTGTATTAAAATTGTATATATTTACAGAGGTATATGATGTCACACTCGTCCGTGCGTGAAGACGTTGCGCAGCGCAAATCCATGAATGAATGTTCCGAAATAAAGTAAACTTCAGCGGATTTCCCCTGCTCAGGGAGTAGGGAGCAATGGACCCTGTGTAGGGAGCAATGGACACTGTGTAGGGAGCAATGGACCCTGTGTAGGGAGCAACCCTGTGTGGACAATGGACCTGTGTAGGGAGCAACCCTGTGTGGACCCTGTGTAGGGAGCAATGGACCCTGTGTAGGGAGCAATGGACCCTGTGTAGGGAGCAATGGACCCTGTGTAGGGAGCAATGGACCCTGTGTAGGGAGCAATGGACCCTGTGTAGGGAGCAATGGACCCTGTGTAGGGAGCATGTCAATCGGAACACAGTTCATGCATGGAGCGCACTTCTAACAAGCTGATTATCTGAATCAGGTGTGTTAACAAAGAGAGACATGCAAAATATGCAGAGCGGGGGGGGCGCGAGGACTGGAATTGAGAACCTCTGGCTTAATTCATTCAATAAACCAGTTAAAATCCAACACATTTTCCATAAAATGCTATTTACCGTTTGTGCACAAATAGTGAAAGGTTAAAACACTTGTATCTGACTCTGAATAGGATGACTGGATAAACAAATGAGTTTTTCCTTCAGCAAATGGCAATGGCAATACTATTCCCATCTTCAATAAACAACAAATCGAGTATTTTTGCTCTTACACTGTCTCAGAAGCACATTATTGATGGTCTAAAAACCCGTGTATAACTCTACACAGAGTCAACATCACTGAAGCAATCCTGTGCTATTCTTTGAAAGGCCTGAACTTCACTCAAGGTTGTTCAGCCCTTTTAACAATTATCTGCTCCAGCTCATCTCGCTCCTTTTCTTCATGGCTGCCCTTTATGCACCCAGCAAAATCTCCATGGCAACTACAATCATTGATGCAGTCACCCAATGAAGTGACGCAACCGAGGTCCTCATCATCTTTAGTGAAGATCCTGCCGCCGGCCTCCTGGAGCTGGAAAGCCGCTCCGCTCGCACATCATGCAAATGACTAGATTCACTTAGATATTGCCTTTGTGCAGCACATTTAGGTTTAATGCTTATGGTGTGAAGGCTGAAAAATCGAAAACACAAAAATCAGTGTGGATTTCATTTCCTTGTGGTTTGAAATAGGTTTATAACCGTTTATGTGCTGACATCTAAATGATCTGCTCTGTGCAGAAAGATGACTCTATGTAAAAATGAAAGCACAGATGGCAGCAACTGAATTACATAGTTTAATGAGCAAACTGATCTGCACATCATGATGCTTAGAAAGTTTAATGGTGCCTAATTTCTAAATGATATTACTATTGCAAAAATGTCCCCCTTTGACTCTATATTGTAGAAATGACTTTATTCAACTAAATGACTGGACACTTACACATTACATTTGAGTCCATCACAATTACAGAAGTCCATTACTCTAACCCCAGGCCATTTTCACTGATTACTAGCTTAATCATGAGAGCAATAATTGCAATATAATTGACTTTCTTAGAAGCTTAGTTCTTCAAAAAGCCTGTCTAAGGTCTAAATGAGCCTGATATTACTTGTTAATAAGTAGATCATATAGACCATCACACGTAAAGCTATCTGCATGAGTGAAAAAAGGAAATGAAGCAACTAGTCAGAAATGAGGCTGCAATTATAAAGTTTGTGATTTCCTGATTACTATTGCTTTTAAATGTTGCAATAATGCATAGATATTGACTTTCAGATAGAAAGCTTGCTTAAATCTAAAAGTTCCAGATTGACAGGTTATACATTTTTTATCAGTAGATCTATAGACCATGGGAATATACATGCACTAGTCAATTAACACAGCATTGTCTGGACACTTTTAAGATGTTGTAATGCATATTTGATGCTTATGTAATGACAGATGTAGCCTCTGGCTTAAATATAAAGTTCCTGGATGCATTTAAATTACCACCACAGATATTAAAATAAACTTTCGAACCATGAAACAAAAGTATTACCTCAATTCATTCCCAATTTGGACATTCGCTATAATGTTTTGTCAAAACATCTTCTCCCATAATCTGAAATGTAATATGACGTATATGGTATCTATCCATCCATCCATCCCTCCATCCATCTATCTATCTCTAGGTCCCATCCATCCATCCATCCATTTCCATCCATCCATCTATCCATCCATCCTTCCACTTTCCATCCATCCATCCATCCATCCATCCATCCCTATCATATAAACTGTCCATCCATCCATCTACTGTATCTATCCATCCATCCATCCATCATCCACCCATCCATCCATCTATCCATCCATCCAGATATCGTGAAAACGCATGTATTGCCAGTCCATCTACTGTTTTTAGAACGGATATACATGTTCATGACAAATATGTCCAAAATCTATCTTCTGTATCTATCCATCCATCCATCCATCCATCCATCCATATTTAAAATCAGCATGTATTGCCAGGTTTTTGTATAGAACGGATATACATGTTCATGACAAATATGTCCAAAAATGTATTACGTGTACATAAATATACATACTGTTTTTGTATGGGCTAGATATGTATGTTAATGTATGAAACTGTTCCAGTGTCTTTCATATATATTTTTACTTCATTTGACAATATATTTCACATATGTAAATATAATATATGTACGTTTTACATGTGCATATGAACAATGATTTAAAAAAACAAATATTCATCATCTGCCTAAATGTAAATATGTCCACCTCCTTCAAATAAACCATTCCTTATCTATTTTTTTCCTCCTCAACATGCACAATGACACCACCATCCAGTCAAATTATTAAAAGATTTATTAGCCTTGATGCAGGATTACGAGTCTAGACTACAAGAAACGAGCTGGTGCAACTCGCTTCTAACAAAATTACACTGAAATCAGAAATCAGAAATCAGACGGGTACATTTCAACACAGAGGAGTGCATGCAGTAAATCACAGCTTTTGAAAGAGATACTTCCGGTAATGTCACTGGCTCAAATCAAAGCACATTGTTAAAGCATGAGACAAGATATGTTCAAATGACTCATGTTGCTCCCTGCGATCCAGTGCCTTAGACAGGGAGAACAATGCAATTTAATGAAGGACAGCATGATGTGGCAATCTTTACATTGATATAATGCTTTAAGATGCAGCTGCCTGTCTGTAAGCAGTATATGAATATGAATATATGTATGAATATATCTGCAATGACCTCAGGCTGCAAGAAAATACCAGCAGGATGATGACCCATATTCCAAACGCATAGTAAAGGAAACTCATGTTTAACATTTTCCTCTCCTTCTCCTAGTATGTGGCAGAATAGCACCTCCAAACAAGAGAGAGCAAACTTCACATGGATATATTGAACATGCAAATGCAGTCCATTTGGAGATGGATTAAAACGGCAAGTGAGGAAAACAAAGAATTATTAATAAAATGCAATGTACAAGACCGCTGCGGAAATTGAAACAGGCAAGGTGTACAGTTCAAAAGCATTTCAGAATCAGAAACTTGTTAATAATGTCTGGCAACCCTCGTTTACATAACCATATCACAATGGAATGAGAATGATGCAGTCGTGCCCTAAACGGCATGTTTGCGCTGCGATTCAGAAAACTGTGGGCAGAAAGAAGGAGGGAAAGCAGCCGCTGCAAGAGTACAGGCTCTTTCATTCGTGCTCTTGCATAGATGTATACTAAGCACATGATGGGATGTGACACTTTCCATGCATGCCCACAATGCCATCATATATACCCTGTGTTCATGGATAACTCGAAAATATTGATTTGCACTTAAAATAGAAATATACATCGTATAAACATTTTCTGTTAAAATCTCTATGCAATACATCATCATATTGACAAACTGATGCATAATGCTGGATAACATGGAGACAGTCTCTGTCTCATTGTATGAAAGCTTGCAATTCAGTTGATCATTTAATAAGAGGGCATGTATTTTAATGCAAAGCAATACTGAATTAGGAAGTTTGTATCAGAAGTTATCGCAGTTCTTCCAATTAATCACTGGTGTAATATATAACCACAGTCATCAGTGTTTGTTTGTATATCTACAGTGTTAGTATTTGAGGTCGTGCATGCAGAACTGTGCAGCCATCCGTTTCTGACATGGCTATATTGTTTGTTGTTTAATGCAAATGCTGTTTAAACTTCAACATTATGCATCAGTAAATTAAATGTCTGTATCTTATTCCCATTGCTGTATAGTGCAAGTGCCACCCAAACATTAGATTAGTTTCATTTCAAAATAAAACGTGTTGCTTTAAAGCTGATGTGTGTTTTGATGTTAAAATTATTAGTTTTATTGTGTATAGTGTCTACCCTTGTGGAAAAGAAGCACACTTTAGCATACTTTAAAAAAGAGAACATTAAAGAAATAATATATAAGTGAAAACTGAATTTCATTTCATTAATGTCTTTAAAATATGATTAAAGTGTATTGCTGAATGTACTGACAAGCATTTATGGTAAACTAAAATTATACTTTTATGTAATAGAAATATGTAAATCAAGTTTTCAATTTTGTGAATACACATTTGTGATGAAGTTGCAATAGATTATACATAATAATATAATATATAAAATTGAATTTAATCACGTACTTAACGTATAAAGTACTTTACATGTGCTTTAGTATGTTACTAAACACATCAAAATAAGTGTACCTCTGTAAAACACAACAAAAAATTATTAAAACATAATTATTTAAAATGTACTTTACAGAAAAACGTTTAATTATTACAAAGTGATCTTTGTAAAGTGTACTCTAAGTATACTACAAAACACTACAAGGGCTGTCAATACAATTAAGTGTACTTCTTTTTCACAAGGGTAGACATGCCATACATAGGTGGAGCGAGATTGGGGCGGGACGATCTGTTTGGTCCACTAATGACAGACAGGGGAGAGTGTATTTAAAACAGTTTGAATACAACTGAATTACAGTATTTATGAAATCTTCTTGGTTCTGCTGCAGGCGCAGAAATGACACTCTTCACCTTTTTAATTAGAGCACTTCTCTCATGATTGACAAAGTGCCTGTGGCATTTTTTCCCTCTTGGCAATATTCACGTGTTTCCACAAACCACTTAAACAGAGAAAAAATCAAGTAGTTTACTTTTGAATCAGTGCATTGGCGCAGACTTGTAGACAGAATGTGAAAGAATTCACAATTTTCTCATGCAACCAACTGACAAGTTAACAAATAATCAACACTTTATGATCGCCAATCAGACATGTTTGTTCGGGGATGTTGACAGAAAATGCATTAAAGCTCGGCGCAACAGAATGAAACAGACTGCAAGGATCTCAAGACATGTTTTAAAAAGGTATTTTTCCATAAATAACTCATTTTAATTTGACGTCTTAATAATGCTCATGGCGCAAGATGCTTAAAAAACATCAGGAAACACCTGTCTGCATGTGAATGGCTGTTTTGCCAGTGTCTCAAAGGCGGTGGATTTGAAGATGCAGCTTATCCAAGAGGGTTTCATCGTGTGCACACGCTGTCAAACAGCGCTCTGTCACCATGCTAATTCAAGCACCACTGCTAAAATATTTACAGCTAGTCATCCTGACTAATCGACTATAGCCAGATGATGACCATTCTCACACACCAATTATCTTTACATGATGATGATTTTAGCAATGAACCAGCAAATTTAGCATATTTGTCCAGCAAAACCAAAGCAAACTCTTTTAGTCAATGTACATGCTATTATCTATAGGCTGATTATTCATTTTACACTGTATTGTATGTTTTCCAGCATTTCTGCTCCAGTTCTCAAGGAGTCCAGGAATGAAAAGAGCCCACAGGCCTTCAAGTCTTCAAAAGCTCTGAACACATACAAAACAGCAGAATGCAGAAGTGGCCTTGTGAAGTTGAAAAGAGTCAGCGGGATCAGAAGGCCTGGTCCTGATGGGAATTCAATGTATTGTTTGCTCTTACGTGAGGCAGAGGGGAAAAGGACCCCGGTTTGCATGCTGGGAGAGCAGTTCTGGTGTCAAGGGCAAGATCAGACACCAAGATCCAAACCGTCAGTCATGTATGAACAGCTTACGAATGAACAAAACGTAGTCAGGATGACAGCGTATACTGTATGTTGTGGCAGAGCCGCCCTGTCCCAGCTCTCATCTGTTTCAGTACTGTGGAGGTGTACAGGGCTGGACCGGACCTCAGGTCGAGTGTTATTCAGGTGTGTTGGCGATGGAGTTGGGGGTTGAAGTCAGCACTGGGTTTATCGGCGGTATGGCCTTGTGACTGAAGTACTCCACTACTTGTTTAGGCACCTCCGCTAGGACACACTTTGCCAGAGCAGCTGGTGAAGCCTGCAAAAGTCACACATTTATTGGCCTCCATGAGGAGGGACACACATTAACAACAGTGAAAAAGAGCAACCGAATTCATGGTAAACTGTGTTCAAACAAAGGCATGAGGAAAGTACAGTTTGTGGTGTAAATTGTTTGGTAGAGAGCCAAGCAGCCGGCTGGTGAGAGTATTTACACATTTTTAATCCTCACTTCTCTAAATGACTGTTTTCTCTTTTTTCTGGCTGTGTACATCATTGAAGGGAACAAACCGCTCTTATGGGGAAACTGTGAAGCTCTAAGAGCCATTGCTGGCCGAATGCACCACTGGGGTCTGCATGCTTCATTCACCCACAAACCATGGCATTAATGCAAGGCATCCATGGCTCCTTTTACAACGTGTTAAAAGTACTTTTCAAATTTTAAAGCCATAAAAAGTATTGCAATATATTCGTTTTTGTTTGCAAAGGTCTCACATTTCAGATGGACATTCATTACTATACTTTTACTGTATTATACTTCCTTATATTTACCTGCACCTAAATGTCAACACGTCTGTGCTTAACTAATGATGTCTTTTAAAATATTTTGCATATTTTCTAGATTATTATTGTTTATGAAAGCCTATTATCTCCCCAGAGTAATAAAAAAAAATTAAAATATGATCTCCCAATTGTAACTCTACATTATATTTTGCAATGCAACTTTGTTTAAAACCGAAACACTGTCTTATATTTCACAATGTGACAATATCTCAAAATAGCTATTTTGTTTCTTGTAATCTTGACTTTATTTTTCAGAATTCATAACTTTATTTCTCACAGTTGCAAATTTACATTATATTCTCAGATTATATCTCAAAATGTGATTTTTAAATGTATCTCACTTTATCTCATTTACCTCTTTTATACTTCACTTACATGTTTCTTATAGCGTGAGGATGAAAAGTGCAAAAAATTGTGGTTTAACTGATGTTTTTTATATTAATTATGCATTTTCTAGATCATTACAGTTTACGAAAGCATATTTTCTCACCAGAGTAAATAGAATAATTAATTTTTAATTCTTAAGCGTAACTCTACAGATAACGTCTTTCTAAGTACAAGATCTACAGGAACTACGGGTTTTATCTACAATAAAACATGTACCTTCATTTGCAAATTCCCAGTGACTAAGAACTGATAAAAACTGACCGTTTTAAAGTCTCTGAAGGGCACAAACTGGACGATGTCCCTCAAGACGGGTTCCCCTTTGGGCGAGCGCAGGACTCCATCATCCCCATCAAGGATCTGCATGTCTGTGAAGTCGGCGTTTCCCACTCCCACTATAATGATGGACATAGGTTGGTAGGAGGCCCGAACAATGGCTTCCCGTGTATCGGCCATGTCTGTTACCACCCCGTCTGTGAGGATCAGCAGGATATGATACAGCTGGCAAAGAAAGGGACTGTTATCAGTTATATTGTCTGATTTATACAGTTTGATGAACATGTCTAGAGCTTCATCCACTAAGCATTCACAGGCCATTAATGGATATTGTCATTACTTACTGACCCTCATGTTGTTCTAAACCTGTATTATTTTTTCACAAATACATTTTTTTAAGCACGAAAAGCCCCCAAAAGGTGCAAAAAAATCACCATGAATGATTCTTCAAAAATTCTACTGAACAGAAATATAACATAACACGGGTTTGAAATGACATGAGTGTGAGCAAATAAACTGAACTTTAATTTATAGGTGAACTGTTCCTTTAAATATCTAGATAGTAATGAACAGAATACGGATACCCTTCTAAAACAGGCAGTCAGTGGGCTAAAATTAGCTATATTTACTGGCCTGAACATCCCAGAGGTCCTGTCAACATTAAACATGCAATATCTACTGTTTGAATGAATGGCCTGGTTTCTGAACATTGCTCTCACTCATTTACTGAAAAATTATCACTTTTGGGGAAGGGGTGGTGTAAGATTAAATAATAAATGAAGATCATCACAAGGACATATTATGTAGCAGACAGCAATGAAACAGAGCAATGCATAGATAATTGCTAAGCTTGAGGGCAAATATTTGACCCGAGACCATTAAATGGCATTTAAAGGGACTTAATAGAACTCTTAATTGATTGTAGCTGTGTTAATTACCAAAACAGCCCATGAGATAATCAGCTAAAAAAACTTTAAGCAGTTTCATTTGGAGCTAAATTTCAAAGGTTATGTGAACAAAACCAAGGACAGAAGATAAAACAGCAAAAGAATAGACGAGCAAAATCATTAAAGCACTTTAAAGAGCAGCGTGTCAGAGCAGAATCCCTTTTTAACTCACAATCACATTTCACTTACAGTCCAGACACTAAATTCATGTCACCGTGCATATTTCACCATGCATATTTACATTAAATCACATCAAATTAAGTCCTTTCTTTGAAATTAATTCATTTCATTGAAAGGACAAACACGTCTTTTCAATGCAAATGTGGAAAGGGTAGAAATCATCACTGCTATTTGCATGATACAATTAACCCTGCAATATTACTGAAGCCGAATACCTTATAAAGGTGCAAATCATGAATTCTACTGAATATGCTTTAGACCAGAGGTTCTCAATTCCAGTCCTCGTGCCCCCCCGCTCTGCATATTTTGCATGTCTCTCTTTGTTAACACACCTGATTCAGATAATCAGCTTGTTAGAAGTGCGCTCCATGCATGAACTGTGTTCCGATTGACATGCTCCCTACACAGAGTCCATTGCTCCCTACACAGTGTCCATTGCTCCCTACACAGGGTCCATTGCTCCCTACACATTGCTCCCTACACAGTGTCCATTGCTCCCTACACAGGGTCCATTGCTCCCTACACAGGGTCCATTGCTCCCTACACAGTGTCCATTGCTCCCTACACAGGGTCCATTGCTCCCTACACAGGGTCCATTGCTCCCTACACAGGGTCCATTGCTCCCTACACAGGGTCCATTGCTCCCTACTCCCTGAGCAGGGGAAATCCGCTGAAGTTTACTTTATTTCGGAACATTCATTCATGGATTTGCGCTGCGCAACGTCTTCACGCACGGACGAGTGTGACATCATATACCTCTGTAAATATATACAATTTTAATTCACGTCTTGCACACTTCAATGCACTTTGAATGGAATATATACGTTCGCTTCGAACTGGAATCATGGCGGAATATCCTGTGATGTCCACTTCGCAGGGCACTTACGTTCGAATAGAACAAACATCTGAAGCGATAAGAGTAACATACGAAATATGCAGAGCGGGGGGGGGGGGGGACTGGAATTGAGAACCGCTGCTTTAGACTGATTACCCAACAAGCAGAAGGATGAGGTGATATTTTTAACAAATATCTAAAATTACAGTACAATAGTTAGTCAATGTGAATGAAGTCTGAATTTTAGAAAAATGCATACATTTATGAAATCAAATTTCGGAGTAGCATTAACCTATACTATATACAGTATATTAAAAAGAACTTACACTGTTATATTTCTGATTCAAGCAGAACTTTTTTATCGTTAGCTATATAACTTTTTTTAATTTTACATAAATTATGTAATAAAACATTTTAGTTGCATCTAAAATATGGTTATAATTTAGTTTCAGATTTAAGCCCAGCCTACTCTTGAATGTACAGTAGATATATTCACTTTGAAGTGGAAAGTCTTAAAAAATATAAAAAATTATAATAATTAAATCTCAAACATTACAAAATAAATTGATTAATTTGTTTATTTATTATAATTATTATTATATTTTTTTAGTTAAAAAACTCCTAATTTGCTGCTTATTGATAGTAGGTAAGGTTGTTGTTGTAGTTTAGGTATGTTATAACCTGGCACATACCCAGACACATGATGTAAAATGCACTTTCTACATTTTAAAGTATGTGAATAACATCGGTGGAGAAACACTGTACAGTCTCAGTGAAGTCCACCAGATCATGATAGTCAGCTGTATCTTCCACTACAGAGAATACACTGAGGAATTCCCCATGCAAATAGCCACCAGCAGCGCTATTGAGACCGTGTTTCCACCATTACCTTATTGCATGATTCCTTTGTGTTTATTTTGAATGAATTTCCCCTTCAGTGCTGTGCCATAAACAGAAACTTTAAAGCTACTCACAGAAGCATCTTTGATGGGTTCTTTCCCAGCCGCCAGCTTAGCTATTCTGTTGATGATGGGAGCCACATTAGTGGGACCGTAGAGCTGGATCTTGGGCAGGCAGTTTTGGTAGGCTTCCACGACCCCCTGGATCTCTGATCAAAGACAGAGGGGACACGGCTATCACTTCTGTTCTGGAGGCTTATTTGTATTTCTCTCTCTGTCTCGAAAGGCTTCTGAGAGCAGTGCTGAGGTATTGGCAGCGAAAGCAACAGATTTTGGGATCAAGAGACTGACTTGGATCTCTCCATCTTCTGCAGAAACGTGAAAGGACTATAGCAAGCCCAAGATTTTATCACAGTCTTCACATATTCTTTTTGAGTGTTAAAGGAACTGTTCACCCAGAAATTTAAATTCGGTCATTATTTACTCACCCTCATGCTGTTCCAAAACCATATGACTTTACTTGAAGCCTTTATGTATAATGCATTTATAAAGGTATTCATATTGTATATTGCAATGCATTATAGCTTTTCACAAATTATTGTAACCAAAGTTAAATGCATAATAACATTTGCAGATTCCATGTTGCATCTGCAATTGATTGTTTGTCATGTGCATTGCACATTATATTTTCTAAAGGTGAAACAATTAATAGATAAGTATATCATAATGCATTATAACTGTAGTTACAAATATTCTAGATTACAATTAATTATAAGGTGCATCATATAAATAGTGCAAATTATAATAATTTTAACCAAAGTTAAATGCGTAATAATATTAGCAGATTCCTTGTTGCATCTGAAACTGGTTGTTATGTGCATTACGCAGTATAATTTCTGAAGGTGTAACAATGAATAGATAAGTATTATAATGTATTATAACTGTGGTTACAAATAATCACGATCATATAATGAATTATAAGGTGCATTATGTAAATAGTGCATTCAACAACAAAAACTTTTTTAATAATTATAACCAAAGTTAAATACATAACATTTGCAGATTCCTTGTTGCATCTGAAATTAGTTGTTTGTCATGTGCATTGCTCATTATATTTTCTAAAGGTGAAATAATGAATAGATAAGTATAATGTATACTATAACTGCATTACATAAAACTTTTATAATGCATTATATATAAAGGCTTTAAGTAGAAGCATTAATAACCGTCTTAAGCAAAAATGTGGAAGAATGTTCTATTCACGCTTTTCCATATTATAACTGGAGTCTGAGTTGTTGAGCTCCAATATAATATGAGCATTATAAATCTTCAGAAAAAATATAATATATGTGACTTACAGTCTAAAAAACAGCCAAAACCCCATAAAAATATCCCGTTTAAACTGGTGTGTTTGTGTTTTTAAACATGGCAGCTGATCTAGTCACCTGGTCGAACAACTACCATGTTCCAAAGGCCAGCTTAACTACCTTGAGCTGGTATAACCAACTGGTTTGTTGCTCGTCCACGATGCAAGCTACCAGCTTTCAAACACCTTTATGAGAATCTTACACTTAGACTCTCCTGCCATCTCATTCTCACGTACGCCTTTTGACAGATTTACTGTGCATTAGTGATGTGCGGATGAGCTAAAACGTCACCCGAATCCGCAGCTTCAAATAAATTATCCACCCGCCAACCGCCCGCACCTATATTTTTGTCTGACTTAGATAACCGCACCCGATCGTCACATTCAGGGTTCAATCGGTCATGAAAAACCTGATAAAGTCATTGAATTTTAAAACAGGCCAATTTCCAGGCCTGGAAAGTTTGGTAAAAATATATAAACCCAGAAAGTTTTGGAAAAGTCATGTTACACAATTGTCTGTACAATATAATTATGTTTAATCAGGTCCTGAATTTCAGTGTGGTATCGTACATATATCACGTTACTCATTCCCGCAGCTTTCGACTTTAAAATGAGGGAAATTACTGCAAAACATTTATTCAATATAGCGTATATAGGTTAATGAGTAAATAAATTCACACAAGCCATCAGATCAAATTTTATTCAAAAGTTATTTGAAAACAGCGTGAGTGATTCAGCACCGAGTCCTCTCTTTTTAGATCTAGATCTAAAGGTCTGATCTGAACGCTGCGATACAAGACTTTAGCTCACGTTTCCGTACAGCTGACAGAATTGTCAATTTCCTAATCGGTCATTGTTGCATCATCACAAAAATGTGTTATTTGCACGTCTTTTTAAGCCATTCGGTACTCGCGCGCTCCAGAGGCGCTTTTCTGTGCGCTCACAGTCACATCCAAAGCACGCGCTGCTAGTACCAAATTGAGTTTAGTACTAAACAAGCAAAGCTTGTTGCACTTAAGTGGCCAAATACATACAAAATGAGGTCAAAATGGTCGCCCTAGCAAGTATCCTCATAAGCACTGTCGGTTTTGTCTTAAGTTATTGTAAACAGTTGCGAATGAAAACGCATGCATCAGTATTGGATCCGTGAAATAGGTCTTGTGACAGCAGCCTAATAAAGTTGTGCCGTTTGGCATTAATGTTAATCAAACAACAAAAGACAGAGGAAATCCCTCACTGCTCTTGACTAAATAATGTTTTGTTGAATAACTTTAATAAGTAAATTTACAGTTTATTCAATTTCTGTAGCCTATTTAACGCACATTAATATTGTAGAAAATGTAGTTAATATTGGCATCATTAATGATTTATCCACAAAAAATCAGAATGCAATTTTTTTTACCTGACCCACCCGACCCGCGGATCATCCGCAGCACCCGCGGATATAACCGCCATCCGCGCATCACTACTGTGCACTGAGCGGTCTGGTGACGCAGGTTTGATGTCGTCATTGATGTCACCATTACATTGATATCAGACCTGACTCAGCCTTGAAGGCACGCAATATTTGAATGGATGTTGACAGTAAAGGGTGAGATTTTCTGAACATATTTGGATCTGTTCTTCACACAAAGGTGGCTTCAGGAGAAATGGTGCACACGTCATATGGGATCACTTTTATGAAATGTTTATAGTGCTTTTTGAAAAGAGTGGCCATTCCTCAAGATGTATCCTTTTGTTTCCCACAGAAGAAATAAATAAAGTCATATAAAGTTTAAAACATCAGTGAGGGTAAAAGTAAAGGATGATAGACTTTTATTGGTGAGTGAACTTGTCCTATAACGGACTAAAGCTTCAAAACATCACTGAGTGTCTCTGTTCAGTTCCCATGAGATGTTCCCTCACTTACTAACATACAAAGTGCTTGTCGCTCTTACCTTCACATTCATCATCCTCCGGGTTGAAATTGATGGCAAAGTCATGAGACACCTGTAGTTTAGAGAAGACAGCACACAGAAAGGCTTTGTTTATCCAGCTTCAGCTTGTTTAGCATGCTATTACACACCTGTTTTCTGGTTAAAAACCTAATTCAAGCTCATAAATCCTGCTGTTAAATGAAGGCAATAAATCATGCTGTGCTTATTTGCATGTTTCTAAGAAAAATACTTTCTGCAACACTATGCATGAAATGACCTGATGATGATGCTAAATCAAAATAGCATCCTCCCAACAGATTTCCCTTTGTAAGCAACAACCACTGTGGACCACCTCTGGTACTTTTGTAGCACACATTTCAATGCAATTGATTTTCTTTTGTTGAAAAAGGCATTCTGAATGTAACTATAATGATTATATTTCCTTGAAAAGGAAAAAGAGCTCGTAGCTAGTGCAGTGCAATCTGCCTGAACAAACAGAGCATAAAATGAAATCCTGTGACAGTTAACTGTCAACACTCGGGGAAGCCTTTGCAAGCTGTTATTATTTTAATTATGTGAGAATAGCCCATTTTCTGTAAAGGTTGTTGTTTCATGAGAGATATGTAAATAAAAATAAAACAAGTTATGACTGCATATTTGAGATGCCAGAGACTGTGCTGTACTGATCCGACTGGTCTACCAAATATAGAAGATGGTAGATGCTTCCACATTTAGAAATTATATACTAGTAATAATAATTAGTTACATTTATATAGCGCTTTTCTGGGTACTCAAAGCGCTTTACATAGAGGGGGGGGGGGGGTGGCTCCTCATCCACCACCAGTGTGCAGCATCCACCTGGATGATGCGACGGCAGCCATATTGCGCCAGAACACCCCACCACACACCAGCTTACTGGTGGAGAGAAGACAGTGATGAAGCCAATCAGTGTATGGGGATGATTAGGAGGCCATGACGGTCAGAGGCCAATTGGGAAATTTGGCCAGGATGCCAGGGTAACACCCCTACTGAGCACCCCCTGCTGATCTCACTAACACCTCTTCCAGCAGCAAACTAGTTTTCCCAGGAGGTCTCCCATCCAGGTACTGACCAGCTCAACCCTGCTTAGCTTCAGTGGGCAACCAGTCTTATGGCGCTTTTCCACTGCATGGTACGGTACGGTTCGGCACGGCTTGGTACGGTACGGTACGGCTCAGTTCGGGTCGGTTTGCGTTTCCACCAGTTTAGTACTATAGAGTGGGCGGGATTATTCATGCGTCGTTTATTGCGCCGTACCGACATCATCTAAACGCGCCACAAACAAATACCTCGGCTGAGTGTACCAGGCGGGATTGGAAAACCCCCCAAAATGAACCGTCGAACGTACCGTGCCGTACCATGCAGTGGAAAAGCGCCAATAGTCTCTTCATTGCGTTCTGTTTATATACTGTATATAGATATGCTATACATAAATCTGATGTGCCACTCCTGTGCTATATGCAAATGTAACGTGATAACATCATGACGCAGTAATGACGATTCTCTCCGCCAATCCACAAACAGAGTTTAACTCACGTTTTGGTAAACGGTTCGCTTGGAACCTCGGCTGAGGTGGTACTAAAAAAGTACCAGGTACCAGGTACAGTACCCAGTGGAAAACCCCCCAAAAGTGAACCGTACCGAACCGTACCGTGCCGTACCATGCAGTGGAAAAGCGCCATTAGGCTACAGGGTGATATGGCTGCTGGCTAGTAGACAACAAAGACACAAAGTGCACTTAATTTTATTGAATGTGCACTTGTATTGTACTTCAAAACTTAAATGTATATTTACAAAATATTATATAAAATAATAATATAAAATATGTTTGCAAATAATATAATCTTAATGAAGTAAAAAGCCACTTAAGTGAACTTAAAGAAAGAACACTTTAATGGCTTCTCCATAACACAATGTCAAATTAAAGGTTTTACTTTAAAGCACATTTTAATCAATTGTTTTAATGATCTTTTGCCATGCTTTAAAGTTTAGATGCGTTGACTTGCATATTAAAGCACATGTAAAGTACTTGATTGTAATTTTACTGCACTTCAAAATTACATTTATTTCTATATAAATGACATTAAAGTATATTTTAGTTTACCATAAATGCTTGTCAGTACATTCACCAGTACACAATCAAGTAAACAATAGAAGTAATTATGATGTTACATGTACATATAAATTACAAGATGTGCTAAAGTACAAAAGCACTCTAAGCATTTAATATGAAATTGGACTATATTACACTAGTATTTAAAATGCAATTAACATGGAATTAAGTCTCCAAAATGTTAGAAATAACACACACTCATACATTCTTTTAAAGTATATTATTTCTGTAATAAGTACTCTTTTTAAAAGTATGCTGAATGATGCTTATTTTTCACAAGGGGTTGTATTCACTGTGTATCTGTTCATTCTTCTCACACAGACTTTAGTATGTACTGCAAAATGTACTAACAAGCATGTATGCTCTAAAATATACTTTAATGTCATTTATTTTGAGACTTTTATGCCATGTATGTAAATATATTTGTAATTTAGTTTAAGGTGTACAATTACTTTTTTACAAGGGACCACACATCAATCTACATAAAGTATATAAAAATGGTCTTTTACCTCATAATTAGGTGGAATTCTTGCCCCAAAGCCCAAAGCAGAGAATCGTTTGTCACTAGGATCAGATAAACACATTCATTAGTAAATCAAACAACACATTGGGAAAATACATTTAAAAAACACCTACACAAAAAAGGTAAGAGAGTGAAATAATGTGAACACCTCACAAATTGGCAACATTTCCTTATTATGGTGTTTTAAATACAGCTTCCAGCTTACTTAGAATAGATTTATAATATTATTGAATGGTTTTCAGTTGAATGTTGTCTATAAAAACATCTGCCAGTTACATTTACATTTATTCATTTAGCAGATGCTTTTATCCAAAGACTTACAATTGAGGAATACAATAAGCGATACATTATAAAGAGGCAAACAGACACAGGAAGTGCTTGTCATACAAATTTCTAGGCATTGTTCAGAGCAAATTCTAGCCAGACAGTGAGAGGTTAAGGGAAAGAAAGCAAAGTTAAGGAAAGAGAGGGAAGGGTATTTTTTATATATATATATGAAGTTAAGTGAAGACGGAAGAGATGAGTTTTCAGGTGTCGCTTAAAAATTTTCAGGGATCCAGCATTCTGGATGGGGGGGGAGTTATTCCACCAGCCAGGAACGGTGAATGAAAATGTTCTGGAGAGTGATTTTGTGTCTCTCTGTGATGGCACCACGAGGCGACGCTCGCTCGCAGATCTCAGACTTCTTGAGGGGATGTAGATTGTCATAAGTGAGTGGAAGTAGGAGGGTGCTGAGCCTGTGGCTGTTCTATATGCAAGCATCAGTGTCTTGAACTTGATACGAGCTGCAACCGGGAGCCAGTGTAAGGAGACAAAGAGAGGTGTAAGGTTTTTGTAACATGTGCTCTTTTGGGCTCGCTGAAGACCAGTCGTGCTGCTGCATTCTGAATCATCTGTAAAGGTTTGATTGTGTTTGATGGAAGTCCAGCTAGAAGATCATTGCAGTATTCCAGTCTAGAAATGACAAGGGCCTGGACAAGAAGTTGTGCTGCATGCTGTGTAAGGAAGGACCTGATCTTTCTGATGTTGTGAAATGCAAACCTGCAAGATCGAGCAGTTTTTGCAATGTGGTCTATGAAAGTCAGCTGGTCATCGAAAATTACACCAAGATTTCTGACTGAAGCTGATGGGGTAATTGTAGAAGAACCTAGCTGGATGGTGAAGTCATGCTGTAGAGTTGGAGTGGCAGGGAAGACAAGAAGCTCAGTCTTTGCCAGGTTGAGCTGTAGGTGATGTTCTTTCATCCACACCGAGATGTCCACCAGGCAGCCTGAGATCCGTGCAGCTACCATTGGATCATCTGGTCGAAATGAGAGATAGAGCTGTGTGTCATCAGAATAGCAATGGTAGGAGAAACCATGTGCTTGTATGATGGGACCCAGTGATGTAGTGTATGTGGAGAAGTGGAGGGGTCCAAGAACCGAGCCCTGGGGAACCCCAGTGACCAACTGATGTGCTTTGGATACCTCCTCTCCCCAGGCCACCCTGAAAGACCTGCCAGTGAGATAGGATTCAAACCAGCGAAGTGGAATCCCTGTGATGCCCAGTGATGAGAGAGTGGTCATGAGAATCGGGTGGTTAACAGTGTCAAAAGCAGCAGATAGATCCAGCAGAATGAGAACTGATGATTTGGAATCAGCTTTTGCAATTCGCAGGGCTTCAGTGACTGAGAGTAGCGCAGTCTCAGTTGAATGTCCACGTCTGAATCCTGATTGGTTAGCATCCAGTAGGTTATGCTTTGACAGAAATGAGGATAACTGGTTGAGAACAACTCGTTCAAGTGTTTTTCGCTATGAATGGAAGGAGAGAGACAAGTGTTTAATGTAGTTTTTTGGAGCAGTGGGGTTACCTGAGCCTGTTTGATTGCATTGGGGAAGGTGCCTGTGAGGAGAGATGTGTTGATGATGTGTGTAAGTGCTGGTTAGAGTGAAGGAGAGATAGCTTGGAGAAGGTGTGAGGGGATTGGATCTAGAGGACATGTTGTAGGATGGCTGGAGAGGAGAAGTTTGGATACTTCGGCCTCCGTGAGGGGACAGAAGGAGAAGAGGTGTGTTTCATCAGTGGATGTGGTTGGTTTGAGATCCTGCGTGTGTGGAGCTGGGAACTGGCTACTGATTGAGCTAGTTTTGTTTGTGAAGAAAGTGGCAAAGTCATCGGCTGTTAAGGAGGTGGTGGGGGTGGTGGAGGGGGACAGAGGAGAGAGTTGAATGTTTTGAAGAGATTGCGTGTGTCAGATGTGCTGTTGATCTTGTTGTGGATGTATGAAACCTTGGCAGTGTGGACTTCAGCAGAGAAAGATGAAAGCAAAGACTGATAGATACTCAGGTCTGACGGATCTTTTGATTTGCGCCATTTTCTCTCTGCTTGCTTCTCAGTTGCTGTAGAGATGCTGAAGGAGGAAATAGTGTTCTCACTCTTCTCTCCAAAACTGCCACAATGGTTTAATAATATTCAGGTCAGGTGATTTGTCTGGCCAGAGCAGATGCTAAAGTTCATCTTGGTGCTCCAACTGTTCGGTTTTATGATCATGACGCCATCTTTTTGCATTTCAGCATTGGTGTTTGTGATTCAATTTTGAGTAATTACAGCTTTTGGAGGAACGGTGGCTTTGTGAAGTTCTCTCTGGTTGTTTTTTTGTGAAAACAGGGTCTTCAAGGTGAATATTAAGGTTGCTGTCATTTGTGCAGCAGTAGTTCTGTGTTGTTTAGACACAGTCCCTCTTAGTGCTTGACTGTCCCTATCATTCACTTTTGGTTTTGCCCACTTTTTTGCGTAACCCTCTACTGCATGCATTTTGATGGTACATCAAATTATTCCACATAATTTCTTTGGTCTATTTTGGAACATTTTATTGATTAAACAGTTTTTGAACCCCCCACCCCCCCCTCCCAAAATATTTTTTCGTTGCACAACAATGGTACAGAATTACGGAGAAAATTCTCCATTCACATATCATAAGACAATGTTCAGAAAGCAATTCAAAATCACAAATCTGTCAAAAATGTCAAGAAATCATAAAGTGAAAAGGGAAAAACACTTGAAACACATTGATTTTGATCCAGACTTAGGTTTGTGTCGTGGTGCGAGGCTGGGAAACTCCGGTCCTGGAGGGCCATTGTCCTGCAGAGTTTAGCTCCAACCCTAATTAAACACACCTGTCTGTAGCTTTCTAGTGATCTTAAGATACATTCATTAGCTTGTTCTGATGTGTTTGATTAGGGTTGGAGCTAACTCTGCAGTACAGTGGCCCTCCAGGACCAAAGTTTCCCAGCCCTGATGTAGTGTGTCGTGTTAAACTTCAAGAAGCGCTTCTCTGCTGTGAAACAGAGGTGCACATTACACTTTTTATTTTGCACATCACTTTGGGTGTTCCTTTGCACCAAGGAACCTTGCTTCTTCACTTTTTGTCATGCATAATGGGAAATTCTGGTTAGGGATGGGAGCTGTGGACCCCAACTTCCTTACCCATTATTGCGCAACGTTGCCCTGAGGCAATGAAAAGAAAAACTGAATTTCTGAACATGCAAAATAAAATACAAAATCATAAAACCTGACAACAGTCTTCTCTACACCTTCATACACACACACATATTTTCTATCAGAATCAGAATGAGCTTTATTGACCGGGTATGTTTACACATACGAGGAATTTGTTATATTGACAGAAGCTCCACAGTGCAACAGAAGGACAGTGACAGGACACGACACAGACAACTAAAGAATAATATACAAATATACAAATAGGTAAAGTACAAAATGGCACAATATACAATACAGACATTTGTGTGTGAGGTCTGACATGAGCAAATTTGAAAGGACAAAATAAGTATGTGTGGTGAATAAATAATTGTATAATAGTGTTGTGTGTTCCACGTTTAATGTCAAGTGTTCATGAGATGGATTGCTTGGGGAAAGAAACTGTTTCTGTGTCTGGTCGTTCTGGTGCTCAGAGCTCTGTACCGTCGACCAGACGGTAACAGTTCAAAGAGGGAGTGTGCTGGATGTGAGGGGTCCAGAGTGATTTTGCCAACCCTTTTGCTCACTCTTGATAAATACAGTTCATGGAGAACTGTTCTATGTACAGTTCATGTAATTTTAAATAAGATTACTAAAGCAAATAATCTTGCCCTCTTCTCACACCATGTGCTCCTGTGACCATGTGTCAGAACAGGACGTCCCACCTTCAAATGGTGCTTGATAGTGACTCCAACACCTTATTTTGACTGTTCTTTGATAATTTTCAAACATTTTAATTGGTTGCAATCATTTAAAAAAACATGCACTTAACATGGGGCATAAGAAAAACGTTCCATTGCCTGAGGGCAACACTAAAATGAATAGTCATACTTGTATAGTCTGCTGCTATTAAGACACCAAACAATTGGGCTGTTAAGGTTACAAAGCTCCTGTTAAAAAGGCTCTCGTGATTTGTAGTTTTTTAAAATAGATTTCACCCAAGACTAAACATATACTATATAAACAATGAAAACAGTTGTTGGTAGCCATTGACTTTTATAGTATGGAAAAAAATACTTTATATCTTCTTTTGTGTTCAGCAGAAGAAAGAAACTCGTGCAAGTTTGGAACAACCTGAGCGTCAGTAAAGAATACAATTTTCATTTTTGGGTGAACTACCTCTTTAACCCCTACATTAATGGGTGTTTACATTATTTTGTCCAAACTCTATATGTGCAACTCTTAGGTCCTTTCTCAAATATTTAATTCATTCAAACCCTTCCACATAATCACACACAGGGCTTAGTATCAACAAATACCCCGCTAGCATAACAAGATTCAAATAGCAATACAGCACTGGGGTGAACATGGTGTACTGCTGAGGGCAGAGGTGTGTGTAAGATCGTCATATATATGGAGAGTGTTGGAGGGATGAAAGAGTCACAGACGCAGCAGGACAGCAGATCCACACAGCTGATCACTCAACAGGCGACAGCTCACAGCCGTGACGGAGAGAGGAAGGGTATCATGGGGTCAGAAGCAGAGAGCTGAGACATGAGAAACACGACAACCACGGGCACAGAGCTTGTCTTTCACTTGCTAATGAAAGCTAGATGAGGTAGCACCCTTCTGATAGCTGTCACCAGAGGCCACAAATGCTGGCCAGTCAATGCCACTTTCTTTCGCTCCAAAATCTGAGGTGTGATTTGAACGAATCGCAGTTGAGCCAAGTGTGTGTATGTTTTCGCAAATAGAATTAATGGAGAAAGCTAGTGCAATAATCCACTAAACCGAGTGTGCAGAACGTTTATTCACAGCAAGGTTGTTCCTCATTCAGAACATTATTTCAATTCCAAACCAGTTGTTAAATCTGAGTTTAATTTAAAGTGAGGTAGCAAACAGGAAGCAGAATTCGAATTGAATATGAATGTAAGGAAGTATTTAATTAAAAGTAAATTAAGAATTTAAATGAATTAATATTTCATAGAATTCCATATGACTAATGTTTAACTAAAAAACTTTGAATTCTTGACTACTTTCTTGAATTCTTTAAAATTTTAGAAAAAAATTTTAGCAAATAATATTGTTAAAAAGTTTGAAAAGTCTTTGAAGTTTAAAGGTTTTATTGGACCAAAGAAGAGCAGACTGATAGAAAGATAGATTTGTATTTAATATTTCATGTAATAAATCATCCTTTGTGAACCAGAGTGCAAAAACACAATTTCCCAGAATGCATTATGCATGCATTTTTTGCATTAAGTAAATGTATAATTTCTGTGTATAATGCATTATAAATGCTGCATTACATATAACGGCTTTAAAGTTACCTAACAAACTAATTAAATATTAAAAAAGTATTTATTTTACTTCAGCTAGTTTCTAGTTTTAAGGCAACATTTCTTGTTTTTATTTAGTTTTGCTAAAATAAACAAAATAAAAAAACTCAAACTTACAAAAAAAATTATAAAATATATCAATAATACAAAAATGAACACTGACGGGAACATGTAAAACCCAGTTTCTAAAACAGCCAGAAATGAAACATTATCAAATAAGCCATATCACTACCAATCCTCTACAGCAGACCCCGTGACTCTTAAGCTTATGGATTATCAATGCAATCTGTCTCAATAAAACCATCCTGCTCGTTTCCTCCGATTGGACAGAACTCTGGACCCATGTGTGGCTCAGCTGATTCTCCTCACATTAACATGTTTGGATGCCTGAAGACATCACGCTGTGACCGCTACAGAGAATGTTCCTTCAAGCTGATCCACGAAGAGACACACACTAATCTCTGACACGATGTAATCGCCATCTCCATAATCACATCTTAGCTAAAGTTAACGAGAGCTATTTGGCTGTGATAATTAGTTTAACATAGGGCAGAAAGGAGTGATCACTGAGATACGTCCATGAGAAGATAACATGGAGACCAATATTACAGCTGTTTATACTTCTTCAGCTCTCGACTTCCAGCCATTTCAGGCACAACTAAACCCATTAAAGCGCAGCGGCCAAACAACTTTGCCAAAATCTGTACATTTTTAAAGGCATCAACAACTATACGTTTTTACAACTTGCAGGATAATGGCAGGCAAATCATATTTACATGAAAAATACACTTGGGTCATAGTGTGAAATAGGCACATTTAAAGGTGATTTTAATAGTAAATATTAACTTTTTTGGGCCCTATTTTAACGATGTAGGCACATGGTCTGAAGCACGTGGCACAGTTGCACTTAGGGCATGTCCGAATCCACTTTTGCTAGTTTAACGACAAAATAAAATACTGCGCCATCGTTTTCAGTTGCCTCAAAATGCACCTGAACACACCTCGTTTTCAGACTAGCAAGGCCATGGGCGAACAAATGGGTGCTAGCGCATTTGCTATTTAAACAATGTGGTGCTGGACGTAAAAAAAATTGATAACTGCATCGGGCTGAAACTAACAAAAAACACTTGCGTCGTGCCAGGCATTGCATTGCGTCGGGTGTATAATAGGGCCTATTTTTTATATGACAAAGTTTTTATTAATTATTATTATATATACAAAACCTAAGGAGATAGCTTAAAAATAAAATATGGATCTAAATCATATATAAATATGGATCTGCAGGCAGGCCAAAAGGCATCTTAAAAATAAACATATAAAATATAGCATTTACACATTTTTGTTGATGTGTGTGTGTGTGTGTGTGTGTGTGTGTGTGTGTGTGTGTGTGTGTGTGTGTGTGTGTGTGTGTGTGTTGTGTGTGTGTGTGTGTGTGTGTGTGTGTGTGTGTGTGTGTGTGTGTGTGTGTGTGTGTGTGTGTGTGTGTGTAGTGTGTGTGTGTGTGTGTGTGTGTGTGTGTGTGTGCGTGTGTGTGTGTGTGTGTATGTTTATGTGGTTTATGAGGACACAAATTTGTATAATGAATGGGATTATTACAAGGAGAAGGTGATTTATGAGGACATTTTCAGTGTCCCCATAATTTAAATGCTTATAAATCATACAGAGTGAGTTTTTTTGAGGGAAAGTAGAAATGCACCGTCTCCTGTGAGGGCTAAGTTTAGGTGTAGGGTAGGTGTAGGGCAATAGCACATACGGTTTGTACAGTATAAAAACCATTACGCCTATGGAAAGTCCCCGTAAACCATAAAAACCAACATGTGTGTGTGTGTGTGTGTGTGTGTGTGTGTGTGTGTGTGTGTGTGTGTGTGTGTGTGTGTGTGTGTGCGTGTGCGCGTGCGTGTGTGTGTGTGTGTTGCGTGTGTGCATGCGTGCGTGTGTGTGTGTGTGTATAATGAAGTAAAAGCTAACGTCACTTATTCAATTATTTTGTTAGACATAACAAACAACCCTTATTTCGCAAAATGAAACAAGGATTGCAAAATAACTGTATAGTATATTCATATGGAAGACTGTGCATTAGTCTATATACCAAGTCTTCTGAAGCTATAGCTGTAGCTCTCAAGTTTCCCTGAAGCTCTCAAACATCTAATGTCTGTGTATTCTCAAGAAAAAAGAAGGAAAATAATACGGGTTTGAAACCAAATGAAAGTGAGTAAATGAAAGCACTTTTATTTGTTGGTGAACTGATAGTTTAATGGAGTCACAAACTGAAGAAATAACTGCGTGGAGTTGAGCTATCGTTTTCTTGTTTCCCTCTAAGCAGTTGAAGGAATTTCAACAGGGCTTTAAAGACATGACATGTAAAGCTTCGTTTACTGACACTTGGCAGGTGGGTTACAGAAACATCATGTCTGTAAGACTGGATGATAAGAATAAAATCTGATGATAATCTGTATTTGAAATGGGTCAACACCACCTGGCCTCCATAATGACACTAATTTTCACATCTTAATAGACAATATCTAAACTCTAATATCCCCTGAAGAACAGTTAGAAATATATTTCTAATCTTGCATTCAGATTTCATTATTTAATTATTTGCTGCAATTTAGTAATATAGCCTACATCCAATTGCTGCTCCAACGAGCATGCATGCAAATTTTGTGCAAATCAGTTTGAAAAAGATTGTTAAACATTTTATTGTTACGATGGGTCAAAGAGGTGAAATTGTTCTTCATGAGAAGAGGGACATGAGTGTTATTTTTCAAATGCGTAGCTGAAATGTGTCAGCGGATTTTACCAATCTGTTGCTAAGCAACCACAGCCATAATCAATCCCATAACTGAAACATAGCCCTAGAGTGTTATTTTAATATTACTAATATACTATTAAAACTAAAACTATTTATCTAATCTAATATCTAATTCTGTAACTAAAAAACTATTACAGTTTTAGAAAATATTGTGAATTAAATTTTATTCCTATGTTTTGTTTACATTTAAATTTTTGTTAACATTTTTGTTATTTCTTGTGTGTTTTGTCATTTTCATTCGTTTTGTTATTATTATTTTATGTATAGGCCTATATCGTTTTTATTCACTTTTAGTTTTTAAGTTTAGTTAATTTTAGTACTTCAGCTTAAACTAAACTAAATAAGAAATGTTGTCTTGGCAATTAGCTAAAATATTTTATTATAATTCTTTTTTTTTTCAAGTAAATTTTTAAGGTTTCAGTTTTCTAATCTAATGATAATAACCCTGATCTGAAGTATGTTAATAATTTTTCACCACACAGTCACAAAGTCACACCTGTTCACTTAATTTTAAGAATATAAATTCAAAGTATAAAATATAAAATCCTGTTCATGCTCCTGAGCCAAATGAATTTTCTGAAGTGCTGAATCCATCAGCGAGATATGATACAATGATGCCTGACATGCTGAACATTCACACATCCGTGATTGCAAGGCAAGCTGTTCCGACAACTGTGACTTCTTCTCTCACTGCCAACTGCTTTGCAAAAGAGTAAAAAACAGTGCGTGCTCAGCTTCCCAAAAGCATTCGGCTTACTCATAGGCCTCTGTGAAACTGGGTCACAAGAGGTGCGTCCATATTGATCAGTAATATTCATTTACTCACTTCAGTTACGTGCATTCAGTAACTTGATTTCAAACTCTAGCTTCATTTCAAGCTTCAAACAGTCAAATAGGTCGATTCACTAACAAATCTCAAACACATGTTGTCCGTTTTTTTATTGCCAAAATATATTTGAAATATATGCTAAATATATGTTGCAAACAGTGAAGCTTAATTAAAGATAATAATAATGATAATTTGTTACATGTATATAGCGCTTTTCTGAGTACTTAAAGCACTTTACATAGAGAGGGGGGGGTATACCTCCATATACAAAAAATATATTTCTAAAAGCATTTCAGGAGCAAGAAAATACATTTCCAGTTTTACAGTAGCCTACATTTAGGCTTAATAAAAATGTGGATGGCCTACTAGAGATCAAAAGTAGATTTATAATGATTTAATGATGTTTAATATTATTATACATTGCAATATTGTTTTTTGTTGTTGTTTGTTTTTGTTTTTTTGGAGCATTTAAATTATGTCCTTGCTGACGTTTATTCAAATGTATTATATGTGCACATGTTAAAGACAACAAAACAAGTTTTTCTTCCAATGAGACACATGCAAATGCATTTAATTGAACTGAAAAATAAAGAGGGCAAAATAAATGCTTTTAAAAAATTGATTTAAACATTTAAAATGTATTTTCAAAAATATATAAAAAAACATCCAAAAACTATATTGATAGAAAATATATTTATGTAAATATAATGTGAAACATATTATATATGTTTTGTATTTTTTTAAATATATTTTAAATGTATAAATCTATTTTCAAAAAATATACAAAAAAAGCCCCAAAAATGTATTGGTAGAAAATCTATGTATGTAATTATATTTTGAAACACATTTTAGCAAATATATTTTAGGCCATTTTTGTAGCTATATTTTGGAATATATATTTATAAATATATTTGAAATAGTTTTTGTTGTATTGGAGAGCATCCATTTCTCCGTCCACAGAGGCGCAAATGGTTCTAAAAGCTGTACAATTACAAAAAAACAAGCTCTTTTCTTGCTCTCTCCCTCTCACGTCAGCGCACTAGGAGGAGAAAATGTCTTTTATTTTCCTCAGCACTCTTTTTCACGGCTCCTCGGAGAGATCAGCACATCTCCAGCAGGCTCTGATGAGGGCAGTCAGACTGCCACCACCGTCCAGCGTCAAGGAAAAGGCCTAATCCTGCTTTTAACAAAAGCCCAAAAGGACACCCTGCAGGGAGCCATACAGCAGCCAATTAGTCATGACGCTGCTTGCCAAAGTCACACTGGCTCTGATAACGCTTACAAACAACTGCAACAAAACATGCACCAGTAATGAGCCGAGCATGTTGAGCGGAGTTCATTGTGTTCGACCTGGAAGTGAGTCATGCTACCAAAGTGTTTTAAACACAATTACTGGCTTGCAGAGAAAGAATGCACATGCTCAGACACAGACAAATCAGTGTTTGAATTAGAAATCTTAATTAGTATATGATCAGGTCGCAGTGGTTACTTTCAGTTTAGATATTATCTAGAGATTTACCACATGTGAAAGAGTGTGTATTTCAGGCAACAGCCATTTTGTAAATTCTCTCTCTCTGCCATTTTCTCTGCCCACCAAGAGGATGCATTAAGCAGGCAAAATGAAATCAATATGCTCTTATTTTCACTACCATTATCAGAAAAAAAGCAGTGGGATGAATATCTCCCCAAAGCCATGTGTATCTGACAATGCGGCTGCGGTTATAAGAATATCAGAAGAAAAAGATTTCCACAAGCATTTCTATAAGAGCTACAACGAGTCTTTATCCCCCAATAAAATAAGATAAAATAACTAAAGCATGCTTCACCATCTCTGCAATCACAATGCATGCAAATATTATCATGTGCTGTAGGAATAGTTCACCCAAAAAATGAAAATGTACTCTCGTGAGTTTGTTTCTTCATCAGAACAGATTTGGAGAAATGTATTTAGCATTATATCACTCGCTCACCAATGGATCCTCTGCAGTGAATGGGTGCCGTCAGAATGAGAGTCCAAACAGCTGATAAAAACATCACAATAATCCACAAGATAAAAACATCACAATAATCCACATAACTCCAGTATATCTTGTGAAGTGAAAATGCTTGTGAAGTGAAATGGTGTTTGTAATGTGTTTGAAATATGAAATATATCCATTATTATGGGGACTGAGACTATTTTTGACTGTTTTTGCTTATAAACAATACTTGATCTGTGCATATTTCTCTCCTAATTTAGACACAACTTTCTCAATGGAGACACCATTATGATGGCTTGTATTCTGGCCAGAAGTTAAAAACATCTTGGGAATTTGGTCGTTTCTTACAAACACACAGTTTTTCACTTCACCAGACATTGATTGATAGACTGGAGTGGTGTGGATTAACGTGATGTTTTTATCAGCTGTTTGGACTCTCATTCTGACGGCACCCATTCACTGCAGAGCATCCACTGGTGAGCAATGTTCTGAAACAATGTCCTTTTTCAGAGGACATCACAGGCTGTGTTGGCTATTGTTAAGCAATAGCCAAATATTTAGGCAATGTTTTTTTGGAAAATCACTTTTGTCTTAAATACAGTATATTTTTGTATGACTGAAAAATGTTTCATTCATAAATTATATGCAATTTAGCTGTCAATATATACATTTTGTACATTTTAGTGTCTATACAAAAGTAAGTAATGTATAGTGGTAGAACCAATCATTATACATATGAATACTCATGAGATAATGTTGGAAAAACCTGTGCATTGGATTGTGTAATGCAAATGTGTAATGTTTATGCTGACAGTGTGTCCTTACTGTACATTTCAGCATCCAACAAAAATGCTAAAAAGTATGTTATTTGTATTTGTAGATATTATGTAAGGATACGAATACTACGTAAATACAATTGAGAATTTGGTTACACTTCATTTCGATTGTCCACTTTAGACATTTGACCAACTATAAGTAACTTTGTAACTACATGTCAACTAATTCTCATTAATTTGCAACTACATGTCTACTAACTCTCAGAGTAGACTGTTAGGTTAGGTTTAGGGTTGTATAAGTTGATTTATATACTTGCAAAGTTTCTCATAGTTAATGGTCAAGATATTAAGCAGACAGTATACTAATACTCTAATGACTGCTAGTTGACATGTAGTTGCAAAGTTACTTACTGTTAGTAGAATGTCTAAAGTGCACTATCGAAATAAAGTGTTACCGAGAATGTATTTTATTATTATTTCTATAAAAAACAAACAAAGCCCACACCATCCCACTAGTATGATCACATGCATCCTGTTTTTAACTTCAAGCGATCACCTGATGTGTGATGATGAGTAACACACCCTCTCAGCCTGATCAGGGAACCCACACAGCGTAGGTGTACGACCCAGGAGAACTCCAACAAATACCATATACTACAGTAGTGCTATCTTAAACCAAGAGTTCATCCCAAAATGACAATTCTGTCCTCATTTATTCAACCCCATGTTGTTCCAAACCCATCAGGCTTTCATTCATCTTCAAAACACAAGAAAATATATGTTTTATATTCTTTTTGTCCATCCATTGAAAACCTTCTCACATTAAAGAGTACAAATGACAACAGTAATCCACATAAATTGGTTTAATCCAAATCTTCTGAAGAGTCATTATTACATTTTATGAAAGCTTTTATAAACCCTGATCAACGCACATACATAGAGAACATCAAATTCACTAAACAGAAGCTCAAATGTGATTACTTGACATGCGAAAAGCATCAATGTTAGTTTTTGTGAGTGTCACACGAGAATGTTTCTTCTGTAAGGTTTGTATCAGTCTTTTGTTCCTGTGTCTTGTGCTTTCCTCCCTATTGTGCCCAAATTTGGTGTTTCCTGTTCCTGTCCCCCTCATATGTTCCTGTGGCTCAGTGGTAGAGCATTGTGTTAGCAGTGCAAAGGTTGTGGGTTCAATTCCCAGGAAACACACATATTGACAAAAAATGTAAAGCCTGTAAGTTGCTTTGGATAAAAGCGTCAGGTAAATGAAATTAGTCCTAGCCGTGTTTGATTAGTTCTTTATTCGTTTCCAGGTATGTCTCCTTAGCTCCCTCGTTATCCTGTGTTTATCAGCCCAGTGTGTCCAGTGTCCTGATATGTCATTCTGTGTCCCTGTGTCTGTTCCTGCCTGCCTTTTTGAGTTATTAAAGAAAGTCTGTCTTGAGTTTACCCTACGTCTCCTCGACTCTTAGCGCCTCCCAAGGCAACCGTGACAGTTTGCTCTCAAACAAGTCCAGTAAAGCTACTGTTAACCATATTTGATGAGCTCTATGCATGTGTGTTGATAAATGTTTATATGTGATCAAAAGCCTAAATAAAATCTGTTATTTCACCCTTTAAATTGTTGACCTCACAGACCGCAGCCGAAATCACATACTTGCCCACTATACAGTAGGTGAAAAGAGACTGAATTCACAGTATTTAGGTGAAAAACACTCTGATGACTTCTGGATTCTGAAGTGTGCATCACTGTTAGGTCACATGGCAATTACAACATGACAAATGTTGCACGTCCTCATTATATTGATGCCATACACATTCACACAATATAGATGATAATTTTCAGCGGTTGCAAAGCAATTACTGATTTAAAAGAAGTACCTACTCAGAGAGTATGCGGTTTCAGAAGCAGCCATGCTCTTTCACTTATGCCATGGGTATTAAACTGTGAGCAGTTTTATATATTCCAGTGGATATTTATGGGGAAAAAGGATTGTGTTGAAAAGTGTTATTTTATTTAATTGTTATACATACATTTTTATTTATTGTATACATAAAATGCTAGCTGTTAAACAAGTGTTAGTATAAAATAGTCCACAGGGATTAAAAAAAGAAAATAGGGGCTGGGAAGGCTTAAAGTATGCTATTTATTTGGCTGTACTAAAGAATACAAAATACTAGGGCTGCTACAAACGATTATTTTGGATAATCGATTAATCTAACGATTATTCGAACGATTAATCGACTGATCACCGATTATTCCACTGATTAATCAGTAGACATTGATTGATTATTCAGCATTTGCATTTAGATAAAATATTAAGTTGTACATGAAGAATTCAGATGCAAAAGTTATTTTTAAATTTGAATTTGAATAAATTCCTAGATGATAATTTTTTTTTTCTAATGTTATTTCTGTATTATTGATTAAATTAATTTAAATCTCTCCAGTAATTTCAGTTTAATGGAAATGTATAAGTCCTTTTCTATGCAATTCAAGTGAAATAACTGAACATAAATATAGGAGCGTGAAAAAATGCATATTTTAGAAAAACAATTCAGACGGCACTTAGAAACGTTTTCATCTGAACTCTTCACATATTCTGACATAACTTCAGCTTTAGAAAAGCACATTATATAATTACATTATACAATTAATTGGTAACACTTTACAATAAGGTTCATTATTTAACATGAACTAAGAATGAACAATACTTCTAACGCATTTATTAATCTTAGTTAATGTTAATTTCAGCATTTACTAATGCATTTATAAAAATCAAAAGTTGTGTTTTTAACATTGATAAATGGACTGTGAACTAACATGAACAAACTGTATTTTTATTAACCAACATTAACAAAGATTAATACATAAATGTAATAAATGCATTGTTCATTCGTGTTAATTAATACATTAACTAATGTTAACAAATGATACCTTATTGTAAAGTGTTAACAATTCCTTAAACAGATAAATGTATTTGGCACAGAAAATGAGATGCCAGACAGAGACACTCTCATCATTTAATTAACTACATGAAGAAGTATCTGAATGACATCATTCTGCAAAACATCTCCTTTTGTAAATCATATTAGATAAGAAACAAAATAAAGGTAAGTGATAAGACGCTTTGGATAAACTATTTTATTCACAACATAATGTCTTAAAATACCTTTATAGGGTTATGATAACCAAAACAGACCTGAGCTAGATCAAGTTTGATCTCTGTAAACCAAACTGTTACTTTAATGAAATATGTTTTTTCCCTTCTAATAACAATATTTGATCATTAGCTATCTCCACACTGGAGAGCTGCTTTATAACAGAATATCAAGTTGTAATTCTAACCCAAAGCGACACTGAGTCTGTTTTTTCATGTTTAATACGTAAAGCTGCTTTAATTAAGGCTATTGCATAAAGTACTATATAAATAAACATGATGTGACCAGACTTTACTGGAGTACGTTACTGAACTGCAGAGCTCATGCAAACATCCACATCGTTGTAATCAGATGCATTTTTAACTGCTGCTTTGAGCGCTTTCACACCGCTGTCAGTTTTTGTTGTGTTTGTTTCGTTACTGAGAGGAAAGCACGCAATATATATATATATATATATATATATCCAAATGCCACTCAAGTTTGGATGCATTTTCTCTGAAGCACTGTGTGTGTCTTCTTCTCTTAAACTGCATCCAGGAGAGCTGAACTACAGTCTTGCGCTACAGCGCCACGCTGGTCAAACCGCAGTATTGCAGGTCATATGAGATCAAACGACTACTCGACAACAAAATTATTTGTCGACAATTTTTTATTGTCGACGTTGTGGATCATGTCGACTAATCGTTGCAGCCCTACAAAAAACCATAATATGTTTGCAGATACTTCTCCGAAATTTCCATTTCATTCACACTTTTTCGTCAGTGAGTTATTCTACTTGGAAATGTTTGTTCAGTGTCGGAACGTCTGTTTTTGTTTTGGTCTGTGTGAGTCGTCTACTGCTAATTTACCCAATAGTATTTCAACACCCCAGACTGCCAGTTAGAGGAAAACAGCAATTGAAGCCAGCAAACAAACCAGATCAAAGATCACAGATTCTACCTGACCCGAGGCATATTAAAACTTGGTTTAATCAACTCATCAAATGATCATCACCACATACACTGTCAGTTGCAGTCATTCCTGTTGTGTTTCATCAATCTGGCAAGGAGAAAAAACTCTCCAATATTTTGCATTTGGAATACAGTTTTAACCACCAGCGGTCAATATTACATACTGCACATATGAGTATTTAATACTCATATTTAACATATAAGTGTGTTTCTTCAACTTTTGCCACCATCATATGTTAAGCGTTTCCATTAAGCACAATGCCTGTTTTTTAGTTCATTAGGGGGATATAGCTGTTGACTCATTTGGCTTTAATCTGAGAAGAGAATCCTCCCTTTGAAACAGATCTCATTATAAATGTGTAAGATGGTAATTAACCAGCTCCTATAAGGCTAATTGTAGTAAGCCCACAACAACTTGAGCACATATTGATTTAGTCACTGTGAGCTCAGGACTACCATTAAATAAATCAGGAACCGAAGCAATGATCCGGCTGTTTAAAAGACAAACAGTGAATGTCTTTCCGATAAGAAACACACTGAACACAGTAATGCACAATGTTCTGAATCAGGCAGGAAAAGGGAAGGTAAACATTGCAATATTGGACAATTAGAGAGAGAAAAAGCAGCTATATTAACAACCCACACAATGCTTTAGTTCAGTTTGGATAAATAAAGATAAAATAATCCAGGGAAATTGTATTTGGCTGATTAGTTGGTTCAGATTTCTTCCTATTATCTCCCACACTGGAGCTCCACAAGCACAGCGATTTAATGAGCCACAGACTACAGACACGGGCGAGTCTCTGGCACCAGTCGCTGGCAGGATCTGCGGAGCCATGGGCTATTAGGATCTAGCCCAAAGGAAGGACACAGCCTTGGTCAATAGATCAGACAGACCCCTGATACCTCACAGTACAGGAAACAATTAAATAGTGACCCGAGCCAACCAACAATGACCCAAAGTCAACAAACAGGCTCCAGGCAAGCTTTAGCAAAGTGATCCCTCTATTACTGTACCAAGGTCTGGCTTATTTACGTCATTTACCTTAGTCACAATAATCTAACTGGGTTATCCATGCATTTCGAATGTAAGGATATACTGTATTACATCCAGGCCAAAAATAAAGACATAAAATTGTATTCACAACCAATTTTACTTTCATACCGAGACACATTTTTGAGATTAATTTAATAGAAAAAATTGTTTGGTGGGACCAATTTGTAGAAAACTATAATATGTTGTAAATATATTTGTAATGTCATGAATTTATATATACTTAGAATTACTCATTTGTAATGATGAAGTTGCAATTTTGTTCATTAAAAACATATAATATTTTATAATTTATGTGTTTATTTGTATGTTAGTCAACACATTAAAATAAGTGCACTTCATAAAAACAATTTTTTTTAAATACACTTTAACGTAAAACTTTTAATTTGACATTATTACAACGTGCACTTTTTAAGTGTTAAGAAACCGTCATGAAAGTATCCTTTTTAAGTACGCTTAAGTGGCCTTTTTTGTCTTTATTTATTTATTTTATTTGTCAAAAAATATACTTTTAATAATTGACGTATGCTAAAAGTGCACATTCAGTAAAAATAAGCCCACTGCTTTTTCACAATGGGTGGACTGCGGCCCTATGAGACCCCGTTATTTGGCCCTTTGGGACCCCCATTATTGCTACATTTGCAATTACAAGAAATACAGTTGAAGTTATGTGAATAAATTAATGTGCATATTGGAAGAGACAACAACACACCACAATAGTATGAAATATCACAGCTGTTCAAAAGACTCTGTTAGTGCTGACAAGATGCCAGGAAAAGATTTTCTCATTACTTCATTAATTTCGTACTGTGCCAACTGTCAGTGGCACACGTTCAAGCACTGTATGTTACTATGTCAGTTGTACATCTGTAGTGGCATGTTTTAGCTTGTTGTTAGGATTCTCTCAGTTCAAGGCCTCTGGTAGTCAGAGAACCCAAGGCATTGGCCCAACCGGCCTGGTCTGTAACCCACCCTGGGACAGGACTTATTTTGTCTGTTGGGAACAGACTGAGTCATCAAAAGTGGGTGTTCCAGACCTGAATGCGAGTTGAATAAGGAGGAGTACTTTCTTTCTGAAAGACTGCTGGCACCCACTTTTGAAGAGGTGTTTTGGACACGAAGAGGAGGCTGAAGGTCAAGATCACCCTCCAAAGCATCTCGGTGCATTACAATGGAAATGCTTTAGTTGTTCATTTTTTGCTATTATAGCTGTTCTATTATGCGTGTTTAAATGGGGAAGTTTAAGGTAAAGTAAGACATAAAAAAAAATAAATATTTTTTTTCAGGAAGGACACAAAAATCAGTAAAGCTGCAGTGACAGTAAAGACATTCGTATTTTTGCAAAAGATTTCTATTTAAAATAAATGCTGTTCAATTGAAATTTCTGTTCATCAAAGAATGCAGAAAAATATGCATTCAGCGTTGATAATAAAAACCATTATTCAATAAATGAGCACCAATAATAATTAATAATAACTAAGCAGCAAATCAGCGTATTAGAATGATTTCTGAAGTATCTTGTGACACTGACGACTGGAGTAATGATGCTGAAAATTCAGCTTTGCATCACAGAAATATAGATTTGAAAATGCATTCAAATAGAAAACAGTTATTTGAAATATTTCACAATATTACAGTGCTGTATTTTTTGATCAGATAAATATAGCTGTGGTGAGCACAAGAGACTTTTGAAAACATTAGTTTGAAAACAAACGTCGCAGAAACATTAAAAATCTACTTCTGACCAGTCCACACTGAAGGAAAGGTCAAATAAAAACATGTGCCCTTTCACATTAAAGGGATCATTCACCCCCACCATTAAAATCAGCTGTTCATTTTACTCACCCTCAGGCCATCTATGATGTAGGTGGGTTTTTTCTCGAGTAGAGCAGTAAAGATTTTCACTGAAACCGTGGTACTTGGTGATTCATAAAATGCAAATCAGCGGATGCCCGTGTTTCAGAAGCTGAACTTTCTTTACAACATTATTACCTGTAATTCAGAGCCTCAGGAACAGTCCGGAGTGATGTCCGGTTTGTGAACGAATCTTTCTTTTGAACCAATTCTTTTTGGCGAACTAGTTGAGCAAGTTGAACCAGTTCACCAAATCAAACTGAACCATCTGAAACAGTTAAGAAGCACATTCAAGGAGCTTAGATATACTAGTTACCCAATCAAAACTCAATTTCAGTCATGGCTGGCAGTCACTCCGACTTGAAATGAGCCAAAATAATGGTGTATATGATCCTGTGATGCTGGTTTTACCAACTCATTCAGCGCTCCAGTTCCTCCAACAGTCACTAAACTGAAGAAACCGCTCCAACTCGGACTGAGGCGAAGACAGACGAGCCGGTGATACGAGCATGCATGAACTAAGCACTTGAATGAAGGGACCAAACCAAAGTTTCATGGTTTCTTTTAATTATGTAAAAAGGTGTCAAGTTTACTCACTTCACATGCTTTAGAGCTTTAGACATGCAAAACATCCACGATTCACATCATTATTAGGTGCTTTAATTATGTATGTCATTGCATGATTAATGTACATAAACAAACTTGTGAATTAAACCAGTTCACTAAAATAATCTGATTCCTCCTCGCTGTCTGAGGCTACTCGCTGTTGTAAATAATGTTCAGTTTCTGGTACAGACAAATCATCTCGCTTCATGTGATCTCAATACATCATCAAGGGCCACTGGTATTCATTTTGTGTGCCTTGGCATGCTTTTTTATCTAAAAAATGGGCAGCTGCTTTTTTGCAGTTTATGAATCACCAAGGACCCTGGTTTCAGCTAAAAAAATCTTCTTTACTGTTTTACTCAAGAGAAAAAAAAGTCACCTACAACTTGGATGGCCTGAGGGTGAGTAAATGAACAGCACGTGTATTCCTTTCATTTTTTATCCCCTAATTAATATATTACATTTTGGAATGTTTTTTTAAGAAGGCTACATTTCCTTTACTTACATCAGTCACCTAAAATAGATATTTAGATATTGGTTAAAATTACCAATGTCTTGTGCAGCCTATGAGACATCAGACAAAAATGATAGTCAAAGGTGGAGCAAATACATTTAAAGAAAGATTACAAAGACTGTCACTCTACATTTGTGCATTACAGCATAGTCACTAACCTCCAGAGACATTCTACATGCACTAAACTCCAAGAGAAATTAAATTACAGGCCTACGTGATAGTGTCCACCTCCATCAGCAGAGACACCAACACTGACCTGTCATAATCCTGGCAGATTTCCCCCACGGCTATCAAGGCTTTCAGATACTCATTCGGCTGATATGGGTTGATGTAGTGCAGGGAACAGCTATTGCGAGGGTCCCCATTGGACGCCGTGAAGTCAATGGCAACCTAGAGAGATAATAGCATGACACACTCTTGATAAAACTGCAAAATGCAGGACAAAAATGGAACGGGTTACATAATCTGATCGATCGTCAAGTAAGTTTAATCACTTTAGTTTCACGCCCGGAACAATAGTTGTCTCCATTGTAGACAATTGAAAGAAAACGTCAGTCTACAAAAAGCCAAGCACTCAAGAGCTGTCGTTCCTGGGAAGTTACACAAAACCAGTTCTGCAATCAAATAGCCATCTGTATAAATAATTAAAGTGCTTAAAACGGACAGTATGTACATTGTATTTGTTTAGAGGGGAGCCGCTTGTATAGTCATTCATCAAGCAGATGTTATAATCCAAAATACCACAAACAGCTACCATATGCTCTATAATACAGAAATACAGATCATATCCCAGAATATATTAAAGCACTGTATTACGATCCTATGTGAATCCTGCACCAAAACATTCACGTTGAGGCTTTCACTACTTGACATCTGATTATCTTTAATTTAACAGGCAACTGGAGAATTCGGATATTTAAATATTGAATATTCAGTTGAATTGATTAATAATCTTGGCCCATTTTGGCTCCTCTTAAGGGAAGCATAAGTGTGGGGGCCTTAAAACAGTTTGGAGGAGATATTCATTTGTTCCTTTGCCTCCAGCCGTGAAACAATCACATTCTGACTCATCATAAAACTCAAGAGCTGCTGGTCAAAAAATATAACAAAAAATAATGGGACGAAATAGCATATTTTAATCTTGTTTTAAGAATCTTAGCTATTTTTACTTGCAAACAAGAAAAAAAAAACTTAAGAACATTACGTTTTGCAGTCTGCCTCACAAAATCGTGTATAATCTACTATAAATGAACTGCTTTTGCGTTGAGGAGGCAGTTATCAGTATCCAGCACGTCTGGCATCAGTATCTACATGCTTGCTGGAGAACATGGGCAGTAAATCTGTGAAGGGTCTGGATCGCACCGCGGTGCTAAATGTGGAGCGCACTGCTGTTCCCACTTACTGTGAAGTGTATTTGGCAGCCTCCCATGATGTAGTCCAGGAAGGAATAGATTCTGTGAAGCTGCAAAATGAAGAATGGAGGGTGAGTTTCAGAAACCCTGCCACGTTTATCTGCCTGGCTCACCGGAAATCACTATCTGCAAGACTACCTGCAAACTTTTAGCCTCTCAAACACACAAGTACTGTACACGAGACACGAAACTAGGCATTCGATTTCATATTCTGTTTCATTCTATTTAATACTAGTTAATGCTGGTTTGGTGCTAGTAGGCCAGGAAAGTCTTGGCAGTTAAACTAGATACTTTGTATGAAATCTTTTGCTGTCAAAGTAATCAAATGAATGTGTTGCATTAATGTCTTGTATCTCATTATTGATTTATTTTGCATTTGCATTGAGTTCAGTGATTGTTTTTTCTAGGGCACTTTTATGTAGTTTGATAAATCTGCTGACCAGTAAAGTGTGCCTTTGTATAAATGTGCATTAGTACACAATTCTGAAATTATTAATGTATGTACTAATTAACTAATAGAATAGATGAAAATCAAAAACAAGTTACATGTGAAAAAAACAACAACAACAACAGACTTAAGCAGTACTTTAAATAAAAAGCTTCCCTATGTGCAAGCGCACAAACAAGATAAATGCATTAGCCTCTTCCCACCCCACTGATGTCTTTAGGCTAAGCTTGATTGTCACACCCACCCACAATAATAATAACTCCGCAGTCTTTTCATTCACAGCTGGTTGGCCAGTATTGTCAAGTACTAGCATCCCTAAAATAAGGATGGCATGCCTAAAAAGCTCTCTAAACACACAAACATAGACTGTCAGACTCGTACCTTGAGATCACTGAGAATAACCAACCCAGAGTTCTTGTAGTTCTTCTTCTTCAGTTTGTATTTTGGATTGATGCAGTCCCATGTGACCTTCAGGAGCACGGGAAGAGATCAAAGAGGTGAGCTGAAAATTGAAGGTGGCGCTGCAACGAAGTCACTTTTACCACACATGCTGGTTGTGACATTTCTTTAATCCATTATAGTTCTCAGCAGGAAACAGCCATGACCGATATCAAACGCCAATGTATGAGAGTGTCTCACACTGACCTTGTTTCCTGAGGAAATCTTCTGCATCTCTTTGAAATTGGTGTAGAATTCGCCAATGAAGTCATGCTTTCCCCTCGAGTCATAGTCCCAGACTAAGCACTGCAGTTCACAGACAATTACAACAACTCATTTGTCTCTTATGGTTCTGTGTGTAATTTTGGTTTTATTCTTGTCATGTCTTGTTTATAGGAATAGCTCATCATGTCTGACTTTGTCATACCACATCTGTGTGAATTTCTTAAGTAAAAAACTAAAAGCAGTTTAAAATAGTAGTCCATATTGCTGTCATAACTGTCCATTGTGATTGCACATTTTCACTTGGGAAGATTTTCAGTGAAAAACTTAAGCTTCCATTTGTCCTTAAAACTAAACTATTGAACGTCTTTACAATACTTGCAAAATAGTGCATAAGTTGTAAGGACTTTAATGGTGCATAATTTTTTTTGTTCTTTTTGGAGCTTCGCAGCCACTGATTACTATATATTTATATTGTAATAAAAAGAACACCTTGGGAGCCGTTCACACAGAATGCGTTTTCCATTCCAATGTGCTACTTTTCCATTGTTTTTCTATGTAAACATGCGCTAGACTGATGCGTATGACTGTTGCGTCTCAAGTTTTTTGCAGCGTCTTGCACATGATCGCCATGTTTTTAGGACACCGTGTCAAGTTAAGAGAATTTCAACTTTTATACGCAGCGCAGCTCATCAGTCGAAGTTCCAAAACAGTGGACAAATCAATTTAAAAACTATTCCTGATCACAGCGTCTTGCACTTTTTAGACTCATTCTATGAGATGCATTTTATATGCATTCTATGAAAACGGCCCCTTCAACGCTATCTCACGATCAATTCGTACGTATTTTACAGGGTGGCTAATTCATATGAATTCGTATGACCTCACTTTCTCATTTTCTAAATCCCAGTGACGGATAGGTTTAGGGGCGGGTTAGGTGTAGGTCATTCGTACAAATTCATGCAAACTGGTAACTCGTAAAATACATATGATTTAGCAAAAAACGTATGAATTAGTACAAGTGAGGTCGTACGAATTCGTACAAATTTGTTTCATGAAGAAATTAAGTCATAAAGGCTTGGACCAAATGAGTAATAGAATGCCAATTCTGCAGGGACCTGTGCCATTAATATTCACCTTCAACTTCCTTTCGTCATCACAGCTGCACAGAGAAATGAGAGACACCTTAAAGGGTTCCCACACAGGGTTCAGATTGTTTTTAATCACCTGTAGATACAAATCAATATCATTGTATAAACTAAAGAAGAAGAATGAACAGCAAAAGAAAGATTATTATCCCATGGGGTGGAACTGCTTACTTCAGTTCTGTGTACAAGCTGTTCTGTTCCATCATCATTGGTCCGGTAAATCTCCAAGAATGGATCTGACTTGCTGAAGAGATCCTACAGTCACAAAAGAATGTCAATACAGTCCAAGCATCCAAAGGAGAACATCAAGCAATAGACAATATTTTAAAGCCCCAATGGCTTTATGAATGCAATCTACTTTACTATATTGATGTATTTCCTGCAATAAGAACTTGGGTCAGGATAAAGGACTTGTTATTTTTTACACACCCAATAGCAATTTGCTACTTGATCTCAAGGATATCTATTATACTTGAAAGCTGTCCATTATAATTCACATTCATGTCAATGGCAGTTGCTCTGCTGGCACAAAAGCACAGATGATTTGATAATGTGTCAGGTTAACTCATGAGCACTCAGTTCCAGATGCAGATTTTTCTTAACTGTAAATGTCATTAATCAATCTAACTAATCAATTTGTAAAGTAATGTCATTGTAACGGATGTATGCCAGTAAGGGCTGTGTGTAAACCTCACTCTCCTGACCTCAAAAAGAGGCGCTCTAGCGACTGACGCTAGAGGCTGTAGCCTTTGGCGTTCCTTGTTAGAGCGCCCGCCTCCCGCACCGGAATCCCGGGTTCGAGACCCGCTCAGAACACGAACGAGTTGAGGTGGTATGGACCCGGGAGGGGGGTGTAACATTGGTGCCGTGACCAGGACGGGAGTGAGGTTTAGGGGGGTGAGTGTAATGGATGTATGCCAGTAAGGGCTGTGTGTAAACCTCACTCTCCTGACCTCAAAAAGAGGCGCTCTAGACGCTAGAGGCTGTAGCCTTTGGCGTTCCTTGTTAGAGCGCCCGCCTCCCGCACCGGAATCCCGGGTTCGAGACCCGCTTGGAACACGAACGAGTTGTGGTGGTATGGACCCGGGAGGGGGTGTAACATCATCACAACACTCATTGACTGATGGCACCACAGGAACATGCACTAACTACTTTCTGTCATGCAAACTCTCAGAGTGTTTAGCATGGTAATATACATGGCACTGTTAATGTGTTTTGTATTGCAGAATTGATTTGCTTTCATGCTGCTACGGCAGAGCATGTACTTGCTACTGCCAATACATCCACAGACATACTGCTGTGAGCATGTAAGAAATACTGCTGCTGCACATATAATATGAAATAACCCTAATATAGCATAAATGAAATCACCCTGTAGCAGATCTATTCAGGTGGAGCTGGGGAAGGTGGAGGGTTTCTGAAGCACGCTGCAACTGCTGCAGCAAGCACTCGAAGTATCTGAATGTTGAGCAGCAAGCTCATTGACTGCTAATGTGAAAAACCAATCAGCTGCGCCATGTCAGTAATGATGTGATTATATCAGATTGAGTTTGAACCTATCGGCGCCATCTAGAGTTTCATGACAGAACTATACATATCTTGAGCAAATGGAAACCGTCAAGTCTCTTTAATAATTTAGAGCCCTCCAAAAAAGTCACTGGTATTACATTTTACTATAATATCATGTATTTATGGTTTATATGTCTCTTGCTAACAAATTATTTATAATACATGACTACTTTTCAATGGCTGTCAATTGAGAAAAATGCTTTCTGCTCCCATTGGTGCCCTACGAGCAAAGGCTAACTGTTTTAATCATAATAACTTCACACATTTGCCAGCTATTGCTAGTAATTCTGTTCCATTTCCCCTGAAGATTGTAATTTTACTCTAAAGATGCAGTCATACTTATCACTGATACTACTGACAATAGCTATCCAAGCTCACTGGAAAATATGTGCCTCTATGGCCACTTTTATTCCTTTGACACAATATTATGATTTACAGGACCAGAGTTTTCATTTAGAAAGCCTAATTTTCCATAAAATCACTTGCACCATGTTATGTTATGTCCTCTAAACAAATTGAGCATGCCGAAAGATTAGCACCTTTTTAGCAACATTCACTGCTTTGAAACTGCTACAAAACCTGTAGAAAGGCATGTAATTTCAGTGTTGCAGAAACATCTCCACAAGCAATGATTTCAATGATTTCAATCCTTTTTTGCCCATGAAATTGTGATAATGTGACCGCAGTTCCAAAAAACAGATATGGACTAAAAAGTAAAAAAAAAAATGATTTTTCAATATGTTTGTGGTATTTTTTCATTCTTTAACCAAAAAGGGAAAAAAACACATGCACAATAACACTTTCAGGTGAAAATATTGGTCGAGGAAAAATGAATATTGCATGCTCATGTGTGTTGCTGCCAATTTTTCTCATAGCTGTGGCAAATCAAATCAACAATATTGTCTGAAACAATCATTCAACATTGGGTTTCTGAATTGCGGCTCTCTGGAGAAGCCATAGGACTTTATTCTTAAGTGTGTGCAGATGTGAGAAAGAGAACGAGGCACAGAGAGATAAAGGAAGAGCAAGAAATTGCTAGAGCAAAGAACAAGCCATTTAATATCCCCATTTCTCGCTGCATTAGTGTGCAACATCTCCACAGGGACGCTGAAAGAGGAGGTGCCCCCACTATCTGGTTGTCAAGGTAACATCTTGCCAGTGGTTTGAGTGAAGACTGATTTAGACAAGTGATTTTATCTGTTGTTCGCATTCATCACATGCATCACACCTCTCACAACTGTCATTGCATTTGTGAAGTTCATATGCACCGATGATTCCCGGCTTTTCATTATTCCCAAAAGACATTTAAGGCTCCAAAGAGATGAAATCTTTAGTGGCATTTCGCTTTATCGGATAACTAAATGCAGTTAATGCTGTGCTTGTCTTTAATGATCTGATGAAAGATAGAGCTATCAATGTCCTCTGAAAAAGAAAAGATATGTACTAATATCTACAGAGGAGCCCATGTGAAGATACAGCACCAAATTAAGCACTAAAATTCACAGAGCAATTGCCAAGTGAAGAGTCTTTGATAAATGTCACATAACCCAGAGTGACTTTTCGATTTAAAATGCATTAGTGCCTTCTTCATAAAGAGAACAGACGTCTCCAGAATGCGTCACGTGCAGAAGCTGTCATGAAGTCCAATATAGTTTGATTTACTAATGTGTCCATTCTGTTCAAATCATATCAGTCTTTGTGCACAGAAAGCCAACGTTATTTGAACAGACAGATCCTGTCCGAAGATAGCAGCACAGCCATTATTCTGCCTTGCAGTCTATTAGACTTCATCCATCCTCTCGCCATGATATCCGGACTGGGAGACCGGAGCCAACTCTGGGCATTGAGGATGAGTGTGAAGAAGAAATGCTAATCAGCTCATGTAATACAGCCAATGCAAACAATGCGAAGCATTCAGAACACACATATTAATGACTGTAATTCCTAATAAACGCATTAAAAACATAATCTACTGAGCAATAATTAACAGACCTGAAGGTAAAATGTGAATATACAAGCTGCATATAAGCAATTACAAGAGGGGAAACAATAAAATCCCCCTCCCTGAAATAAAGCATTGAAATGGTTGGCTGATGTATATGTCGTGGCTGATGATTGCTAGAAATGGAATTGAGAATTCAATTTTATTGCCTTATGGAATTTGCCACCATTAGCCTTTCAGAATTAGCCTGGTTAATGTTCTGATGAGCAAGCGGACAAGCTCGTCGTTAGGACAGAAATAAATTAGTGATGTGATTTCATGCATATGCAATGTGCAAATAATGTGGTTCCATATTTTGCATACAGCAGAACTAAAGATTTACTGCATATCAGCATATATTTAACCAATAGAAATCCTGCCTTGACAAACTTGAAATGGCATGCTGGATTAGTTTTACCATTCAACCGTGCACATTTTGAAGTTGAAGAAATGGAAGATTATCTACAGTATAAGAGGCACGGGACAACCCCTCTATGGGAGGGGTCCCTCATGGTATGACATTTTGGTTCAATTTGCACAGAGCTGTTTTTACACTGCATAGAATCTGCAGATATTCTGTGCATTTCCCCAGAGGCATAGAGGTGGAATAATGAATTTAAACACATTCACATGTGCATTGATTGTTTTGTGTGCACAGCGGACAGAAAATAAGAAGTGCACCGACTGATCGTAAGAGAGCTTCTCTAAAGATGTCTGTGTAAAGATGCTTTTGGTGCAGAATGTGACAGGGATATACTGTTAAACAACAAGTTCTGTCATTGTAAGCATAGTTCAGTGAGTCTGCATTTAACCAAACATTCGCAAAATACTACAGCTTTCCACCTGTGGTTCGAATCATATCTGGACTTATATAGATCTTGCTCTTGGGCACAATGTGCAAGCTAACATGCAGTTCATTCTGTATCTTTTCTTAAAATATATACATTTCCATCTAGAAATTTGGCTTGTCAACAATCCAGCGCCATTTTGAAGAGTGTGTATGAGCATGAATGTGTAAGGCAAAATATAACGATAAAATAAAGCAAAATGACAAGGATCAAAAATCAGACGCTATGTTCGTTATAGTAGCATCTTGGTGAAATTAGATTCTGAACAAAGTGTACGCCAGTTACATACTGCATGTTAATGTGATTTAAAAATGACTGGCTTTTGTCCCTTTGTGCAAATGGAACTATACTAATCTGGCTTTAATTGCAACCTCTGATCGATTCATTATTACTTAATTAATCAAGGTTTTCAATGTTACGTGATAATTACAGACATGTGTTTTGGACCAGGGTTGGAAATGAAGTCTGCAGGATGGTAGTTCTCCGCAAGCAGAGCTGGCGATCCTTACCATACTCTCTCTAAATCAAGAATTTCTGATGCCACAGACTTCCAAATATAGCAATACCCTTGCAAGAGACTTCTTAGCTAAAATAAAAGTACATGTGTAAAATATTATCTAGATAGAGATTCTATGAGAAACTACGAGAAGAGAACAGAAAAAAAGAGTCAATAGAAAAAACCTCTTTACACTCTTTGTCTCAGAACTTTCCTCAGACCCCAAATGTGCAAAAATTGTACCTTTAGAGGTACAACATTTTAACACTGGGGCAGAACCCCTGAGGGACATCTCTGCACCTTACCTTCCTCTACAAGGTACATATTAGTACTCTAATGTACAACTATTAAGCTTTTTGAGGTAAATAAAGTACAAAAATGTTTATTTAGTGATCCTGCCACTAAACAAGCTTTTTGTTACCACAAGTATAACAAGTTCCTGAATTAGCTGCGTTGTTGACCCTGCCAAAACATTTTATCATTCCTACCAAATCAGAGTTAGTTAGGTTAAAGGTTTGAGACTTTCCATTCTGATCAACCATCCATTTCCATCTGATTGTAGGGGAAGATAGTTTGACACACTAAAGGTACCAATGCATACACTTTAAGTACCTTTAAGGGACTAAAATTAATGCTTTAAGGAGTAAATAAGGTAGAAAGGGTCCTGCCCCAATGACAAACTGTTGTACTAAACCAAGTCAGAGTTTAGATTCAGGTTAAGGGTTTGGGACCTTCCATTCTGTTCATTTTCATCTGATTTTAGGGTAAGATAGTTGACACACTCTCAGAAAAAAAAGGTACAAAAGCTGTCACTAGGGCAGTACATTTACAAAAGGTAATATGTACCATAAGGTATTATTATGTACACTTTAGGTACAAATATGTACCTTTAAGGTTCTAAAATGCACCTTTTAGGGGTAAGTAAGGTCAAAGGTACACCCAGTGACAGCTTTTGTACCTTTTTTTTCAGGACCATTGTTCCAGCACCAGGCAAAATATGTTGATCCAGGAACATGTCCTAGTTGGCAAAGTCACAGCCAGCCAATGGTTTACATGGGTGCTTTGACTCACTGTATGAGCGTCTCCAATCAGAATCACAGCCTGCGCTTTCTGTTCTGGTACAGATGCCAAATAGCATTTCTGTCTCACTGTAAAAAGATGAATAGACAATATATTGATTTTCCCACCTAATGTGGGGTTGAGGGGATGTGAAGCTTGAGCGAACAAGTCATGACTATCGATTTGCTGTTTTCCTTCATTACATGAGATGTTTGAATTCATGAAAGCCAAATAATAAGGGCTGAGGAACGAACAAAAAAGCTGTGTTTTGAAGATAACCACTGAGCATAAATGTCGCCCCAGGCTAAGAGGAAGAGAACTGCAGCATATGAAAGAGGAAGAGGGGGAGAGAAACAAGAGGAAAGAGTAGGAGAAGCAGATGAGATGAGTGCTGAGAGTAGGACAGGGGTTGCAGAGGCGTTTGTGTACTGTGCGGCAGCGCAGCGGGAAGTGCAGACACCTGCAGAACTACAGGGCACGGAGAGAGCTGCGCCGTGGGATGCGCTGTGTGGGAGAGGCTGTTTGCACACAGAGAGTCAGCCAGCCACCCTACGCTCCCTCAGCGCTTCAGCTCTGTTAGCTCTCGCTATCCAGAGAGCTTCCATTCTCATTAGTGAAGCTCAGCTGAATGAATAGGGTTTCAAACATTGTGCCAAAGCCAAAAAAATGAGAGTGGGATTTTATGAAGCCATAATAGCCCTAATGGCTCTTAACGGGGCTGAAATTGAGAAGCCAAAACATTAAAGGCGAGTTTAAAGGTTATTTGGCTGCTGCAATTATCGGTTTCAAAGGGTCAAAAATCACTACTTTACAAACAAAGAATATCATTTTCTGTCACTAGGTATCCTTTAAAGCTAAAACATACTGAATGCAAACTCTGCTGAGTAGTTCATGCCTGACAATTTGTTGTTTTATTTATGTTTTTTAATAAAAAAAAGAAAAACATAATTCCTTACCTTATCATCTAATTTCTTGGCACAGAAGGAAAGCTCGACATAGCCATTGTTCCCAGATATCTCTTCTGCGTGAATCTTGGGAAATAAGAAAGGGGTTAGCTGAGACAAAGCCAGCATACTATTATTGTTTGTTTTCTATATGTGTAAACCAGGACTCCACATCCATTTTCTTTTTAAGTAGTTTATTTCCCAACCATTGGCACTGAATTATCTGTCTGTCTGTCTGTCTGTCTGTCTGTCTGTCTGTCTGTCTGTCTGTCTGTCTGTCTGTCTGTCTGTCTGTCTGTCTGTCTGTCTGTCTGTCTGTCTATCCCAGGCAGTCCATCCATCTATCTGTCCCATACATTCATCTCATCCAATCCATCCATCCATTCACATCAGTACATCCATCTGTCTGCCCAAACAGCCCAATGGATATGTCAGTCCAGCCTAGTTAATCCAGCCACAATTCATCCATCAGTCCATCCCATCCATCCGTATGTCTATCCACCCACCTAGTCCATTTATCCAGTGGTCAATCCATCCATCCATCCATCCATCCATCCATCCATCCATCCATCCATCCATCCATCCATCCATCCACCCATCCATCCTTATCCAGCTGTATGTTCATCCTCCCCATCCAATCCATCCGCCCAACCTATCCATCTATTCATCCACCCACCTAGTCCATCCATCCATCCATCCACACCCATCCATCCTTATCCAGCTGTGTGTTCATCCTCCCCATCCAATCCATCCGCCCAACCTATCCATCTATTCATGTCCATCCATCCATCCATCCATCCATCCTTATCCAGCTGTATGTCCATCCATCCATCCATCCTTATCCAGCTGTATGTTCATCCTGCCCATCCAATCCTTCCGCCCAACCTATCCATCTATTCATCCACCCACCTAGTCCATCCATCCATCCATCCACCCATCCATCCTTATCCAGCTGTGTGTTCATCCTGCCCATCCAATCCTTCCGCCCAACCTATCCATCTATTCATCCACCCACCTAGTCCATCCATCCATCCCATCCATCCATCCATCCACCCATCCATCCTTATCCAGCTGTGTGTTCAGCCCATCCAATCCTGTATCCATCCATCCATCCATCCATCCATCCATCCATCCATCCATCCATCCACCCATCCATCCATCCATCCTTATCCAGCTGTGTGTTCATCCTCCCCATCCAATCCATCCGCCCAACCTATCCATCTATTCATCCATCCTCAGATCAAAATATGATTTGTCAGCATTAAAAATCTACAACCACTACAATGAGGGCGTTTAGCAAAACAGTCACTGCTGTGGGTGTTTCAACATGAAAAGGCCATTCGTTTGCAGTCTGGTCAGGAGAGACTTTGTTAAAACTGATGAGAAAGCAGAGAATCAACACCTATGATAAGGATGTGGTATTACATTTTGTCTTACAGATTAACCTTGTCTGCCTGCAATAGAAACATGCAAAAATAGCTTGGGGCGTCACTTTTTTAATGTACATTTTTTGCATGAGTGGCTTATTTGAATTGAGTTGAACTAGCTGTGATATAATAACCGAAATACTATTTTGACACACCGAAATTGATAGTCTACATTATTTTACACCATGTTAGCAGATATTGTAAGAATATCCTTTGTCTGTCTACCTACAGTATGAAAGGTTTAACTGTGTTATATGATCTGAGCCCAGAAAGCAGCAGAATTTAAGTTGGAGGTCAAACCCGCCTGCACTGCAACCCAAACTACACAGAGTTATATTAAAAGTCCTTTACACAAGTTAGACCTTATTCCTGAAACCTGATGACTATTTAATGCACCGGGGTTATAGAGATTCCACATTATCTTTCTCTCAGGCATCACACGTACTAGCGGTTTCACTCAACTGTATCCAGAAATATTTTAAAGGGACATTTCATTCCAGAAGTAATCAAAAATCACTCATTTTGTAATGTGAGGTGCAGTCAGTTTTGTGATGAGCAACATGATTTGGCATTTAGTTGGCACTTCAAAAAAAGTGGTTGGTCCTACAGATGAATGAATATCACTTCTGAGTGACATCTCATAACGCAAAACTGTGCGTTGTAAAGGGTGGGTGTAGAAGTTAAGGCCTGTTCACATTATAACTATAATAATAACATGATAACTATAATAATAACTACAAACTGTAAAGTTATAATATTCATTCTTGTTGTAATCTTGTTGAATAGAGAAGTCTACAAATATAGAGACCTAGATATACTCAAGACAAAGTTATTTTTCTATTTTCACTTAGAGAAGAGTCAAAGTCACATCGTGTTTATTTATATAGCAATTTATATGACAGATTGATTTTTTAAAGCAGCTTTACAGTATTAAACATGAAAAAAACAATGTCAGTGTCACTTTCAATTTGAATTACAACTTCAATTTATACTTCGATTTCTTGTGTCTGACCTCGACAGAGTTAACTAAAGAAATGATCCAGATAAAAATTATGTTAAATGTTAAAAATGTAAAAAAATGTGGAGCCCAAAACACAGCTAGCTTACATAATCACCACAGATCAAAGGTGTTTACTAGACCTTTTACGGAAAGTTTGAAAACTGTTTTCAAAAAAAAAAAAAAAAAAAAAAAACTTTGTATTGTATTATAACTTATCGAAACAAACTTTGTATTTGTGTAATTTTGTCTGAAATGACGTCATGCCAGTTCGGTCTTCAATTTCGCTTGAAGTATATCATGGATTTAACGATAACGACAGAGGAAAACGATAGTGTTGGAATGATTTCATAAGCAATTTTTTTCAGCTGTTGAATGATAAAACATTGACAGCCAATCAAATTCCACTCAACTTTAAAGATCGCAATTATTTAAAGAGGCAGACAACATAACTGCAGTGCGTGCTGATAATAAACAGAGCCTTTATTTCAACCCAATCTCACGGCAATTCATACTTATTTTACAAGGTGGCTAATTCGTCCAAATTCATATGACCTCACTTGAACAAATTCATAAAATTTTTACTGAATCGTACATGTTTTATAAGATGCACAATTCGTATGAATTCATACAATGTGACCTACAATGCACCTAAACGCACTGGGGTCTAGATAAACAAAATCGTACGAGTGAGGTCGTGCGAATTAGCCACCTTGTAAAATATGTACGAATTGGCCATGAGATAGCATTGTTTATACAGTTATTTTTATAGCTATAGTTATTGTTTTGCAATGGTCCTTTACACACTCAGTACTAAAATTGTATTTTGTCTAATTGAACACAGTGATTCTTAAATAAATGTCTGCCAAACAGTGGTTATTGTCGAAGGATGAGTTGGTGTGGCAAACAGTGTCTGCTTTCATTTTGCAAAAGTACAGCTTCATCATCCTCATCTGACTATCTAGGAGTGTGTCTCCAGTAAATAACATAAATCGTCTTTTAGTTATTCTGTAAACAAAACAAAACCCCTTTGTGGATGCTAAAAGCAAGTGAAGCCAGATGAAACGTCTACCATGAGAGCGTTCAGTGAATGTGTAAATGAGTAATTAAACAGGAATTACTGTATGTGTGTAGATGTTTTACACTCACTGTGATAGTGGATTTTCCTGCATATTTTCCATATTTCAGCAACAGAGGTTTCACCATCCTTTTTTGGGCTGCTATCTATAGAACAAAGTAAAATAATAATAATAGGCCTAGTTAATTGAAAATAGCATAGTACATGGTTTCCACACATACAGATGCAGGGATTTACTTTCATTCAGACATGAATGTCAATGAGGCTTAAATTAAATATCCAAACCTGTCCATAAAGCAAAATATATCCAGCTATTCTCAAATATGTTTCAAAATAAGCAAAAATAAAAGCAAAGAAAAAAGGCCAAAATATAGCTATATTTGCTTAAGTTTATTTATGTAAATATATTTACTACCGATATATCTTTTGGCCATTTTTTATATATATTTTTCAAAATACATTTGAAAAATAAAAATGTTTTTTTGAATACATTTACATGTCAGATCTGAAGAAAAAATATATTTGTTGTCTATGACACATGTGAACATATAACACATTTGAAGAAAAATCAGCAATGAACATACTTTATTCCCCCTCTAAAAAAAATTTATTTTATTTTTTTAAATACTATGTTACAATATATAAAAAAAACATTATTAAATCATTATAAATCTATGCAATTGCATCCACATTTGGATTTAGACTACATGTAGGCTAATGTGCAGTTGGAAATGTATTTTCCTGCCCCAAACTACATTTTGAAATATACTGTATTTTGGTATATGAAGGTTAGTATAAATGTATACACATACACACACACACACACACACACACACACACACACACACACACACACACACACACACACACACACACACACACACACACACACACACACACACACGCACACACACACACACACACACACACCACACACACACACACACACACACACACACACACACACACACACACACACACACACACACACACACACACACACACGCACACACACACACACACACACACACACACACAGGCACACACACACACACACACACACACACACACACACACACACACACACACACACACACACACACACACACACACACACACACACACACACACACTCACACACACACACACACACACACACACACACACACACACACACACACGTTTCATTGAATTACCCTGTTTACAACAAATATTTAGCATATATAACATATTTAAAATTTTTTAAAATTATATATTGTTTATTTTTATTTATTTATTATTTATTATTATTATTGCCGTGTTAATTAGGAGAGCATACTTTAGCCCTCATAGTGTATTATTAAATATGGCGAGTAAAAGTGTGACGAGTAAAAGTGACATCACCTGTCCAAGCGTGCACTCCACCCCACCGAGGAAGTCGTCGTCTCGCGTCCCAATACTGTGGGTTCCGTGAATGTCGTAGACTTCGAAGCGTAGTTTCTGTACTTCCTCAAAGTAGTAGTCCAGCATTAAGACTTTGGCAAAGACCGGATTCAGGTTACTCTTGATCACCTCAGTGCGGTCCAGCTGAATTACAGAAAGAACAACAATTTAGTCAGCAGTAAGTGAAAATCTTCTCACTGGAGGCATCTGGCTTCACAGGCTGTACTGTTATTCGTCTGTTTGTGCGCTGTCCCTGGATAAAGTCAAAGAAATGACGGCAGTGGGACGAAGGCCTCATGAGTCTGATGGTTGAGAGCTTCCACACATGCAGCTGTGATGATCATGGCCTTGCTCTCGTACAACACACATCAGCTGTCTCTCTCCTCACCTCCCCCTGCTTTGCTATTGTTCACTGGTGCATGTCAAAAACAAACAGAGCAAATACAATCATTTCTGAATTAAAACCTCACTGAGGCAATTAGCTGGAGGAGTTGATGCATCGTTCTCCAAGATGTTGGAGAAGATATTGGGAATTAGTCTAGAGATGCAATCTGAAAATAAAGGCATTGAAAGAGACAAGCATTTGGGCTTTACTTTCTACCAAAGCAAATGCTGAACAAACAAAGAATGGAAGTTTATAAAAGAGAAAAGGATTAAAGTGAATCTGTGAATGGGTGCCAGAATGAGAGTTCAAACAGCTGATAAAAACATTATAATTATCCACAAGTAATCCACACGACTCCAGTCCATCAGTTAACATCATGTGAAGCACAAATCTAAGTGTTTGTACGAATCTATCAAGGGGTTTTCAATTTGAGCCAAAAAAAGAAGTTCATAATCCAGTAAAAGAAAAGGACCATCCCTGTTGTCCTCTCAGATCAAAATCCACCAACACTGTTTTGGACTGTTTTCTCTTGTTAACAGTGCTTGATCTGTGTATATTTCTCTCCTGAGAGCAGAGGTGGGTGTAACGAGTTACATTTACTTCGTTACATTTACTTGAGTACATTTTTTGGGTAACTAATACTTTTAGAATATATTTAAAGATAGGTACTTTTACTCAAGTACATTTTAGTGAAAAAAATGAACTTTTACTTTGTTACTGTGGGCGACGCTCCTCTCGTTACTTTATCTTAATGCAATACAAGTTAAAAATGCTTTAATTTATTCAAAACGCGCCGTCTACTTTTCTCTGGGCAATGAGCGATATCATTCGCGAATGATTCATTCTTTTGAGTCAATTCTGTTGAAAGGCTTGATCAAACCAGTGAATCGGTTCATGAGTTCGTTCAGTTCCCTGCTACACGAGTCGTCTGAAGCGGTTCTCACTCAGAGCTGTAACAAAGAACATCAAGAGCGCTGTTCCAGGAGGAACGCCTTTGTCTAGACACAATTAATATTGAGATTTTCACAATATTTACGCTTGCAGAAATACAGCTACATTTGTTTACATTTTGCAGAACAGACGGAAGAAGATCCGTCAATGTGCATTAGTTTCGTTATGTTCAGATGTTCGGTAGCGGTTGTGAGGTGTCGTACTGAAAACAAATATATATTTGATGCTAATATATTGATTTATTACATGTTGGAGTTTGCTGTTTAATATTTTTTTGGAACCTGCGAGTATTTTGTTAATTTGATGAATAAAAAAGCTAAAAAGAACAGCATTGATCATAAATCAACATATTGGAATGATTTCTGAAGGATTATGTGACACTGAAGACTGTGTTAAAGGCTCATGAATATATATCATAATATATATACACTGAACAAAATTATAAACGCAACACTGTTTTGCCCCCATTTTCATGAGCGGAACTAAAGATCTAAGTTCTTTTTCTATGTACACAAAAGGCCTATTTCTCTCAAATATTATTCACAAATCTGTCTAAATCTGCAATAATCATGCTGTCTAATCAGCATCTTGATATGCCACACCTGTGAGGTGGATGGATTATCTCAGCAAAGGAGAAGTGTTCACTAACACAGATTTAGACAGATTTGTGAACAATATTTGAGAGAAATAGGCCTTTTGTGTACATAGAAAAAGTCTTAGACCTTTGAGTTCAGCTCATGAAAAATGGGGGCAAAACAAAAGTGTTGCATTTATAATTTTGTTTAGTGTATATACTGTGTATATATATATATATATATATACAAATAGACTATAGATATACAGTATATGATCTATATGTAACTAGTAACTAACTACTTGAGTAGTTTTTTATCCGATACTTTTTTACTCTTACTCAAGTAACTATTTAGACTATTACTTTTACTTATACTTGAGTAAATATTTCTATAAGTACTTTTAGAGTAAGTTGTGGCCTAATGATCAGAAAGTCGAACTCTTAATCGAAAGGTTGTGAGTTCGAGTCTCGGGCCGGCAGGAATTGTAGGTGGGGGGAGTGAATGTACAGCGCCCTCTCCACCTTCAATACCACGACGAGGTGCCTTTGAGCAAGCAACCGAACCCCCAACTGCTCCCCGGGCGCCGCAGCATAAATGGCTGCCCACTGCTTTGGGTTTGTGTGTTCACTGCGGTGTGTGTGCACCTTGGATGGGTAAAATACAGAGCACAAATTCTGAGGATGGTTCACCATACTTGGTTGTATATCACGTCACTCACTCACTTTTATTTTTACTTGCGTACAGTTTTTGGGTACTCTACCTACCTCTGCCTGCCGAGACTCTCCTTTTCCACAGGAGAAAGCAATATTATGGACAGGACTCATATTTTAGACAGAAGCATTGGATTACTTGGGGATTATTGTGATGTTTTTATCAGCTGTTTAGACTCTCATTCTAGTGGCACCCATTTACTGCAGAGGATCCATTGATGAATAGGTGATGCATTGTAAGTGATACATTTCCCCAAATCAGTTCAGATGTTACATTTCTGAGGGTGAGTACAAAGATTTTGGGATAAATTATTCTTTTAATTGATAATCTTTTTTTTCTTAAATCTAACATTAGTTCAGCTGTTTTCGTAATAATGTAGCTTTTCCACTAACAATCTCCTTTTTTGCAACGAGTATTGGTTTAGCATGAAATAATGTTGCTTCACTGTTTCAGTTCAGTTCGTTAGATGGTGCATGTAAATGAACCTCTTCAAATACACTGATTCAACTGAGCACCTGTGCAGATCCGCCAAATTTGATCACCATGTTTTTGGTTTCAACAGTTTTCTGGTTTTATTTATCACATTTAGTTGTTTTGTGCAAGGTAACTACTGCTATGATTGGAACAAAAAGCATGCCGTTGGATTTTGTCCCCTTTTAAACAGGGACGGTTGGTTGTATATTATATGAAACTGTGTGGAAAACTACAGTTTCAAATTAGCGTCCAAACACTGCAAGGGAGACTGACATTCTCTGGCATATTTCTAAAAAGGGCATTTGTTATTGTCACACAAATGGGGAAAATAACCATATAAAATCAGCATGGGAGGTAATCGGTCATACTCACACTAAATCAGATTAACAGTGTTAAACCTCTAATGTGTCTGCATAACACATATCAAGCAAGTAATGACCCTCCTCCATCAGCCCGTGTTTGACAGAGTCTTTCTCAGCAATTACATACAGCCTCACATATAAAATATTCAGCCTCAATCTACTATGTATGTGCCCTTGAACTGAGGTGAACTCTCACATAGTGCAAGTGGTAGTAAATCAAACTAAAGGAGCTGAATACCCCTCATAAAACCATTATTTATAGGTCCTAAACGTTCCCAAAAGACAGAAGCAAGGCATATTCTGCATTAAGAAAAGGACCATTCATATTTTGTGCACTGTGACATTTGTGACCCTGGAGCACAAAACCAGTCTTAACAGCACGGGTATATTTGTAGCAATAGCCAACAATACATTGTAGGGGTCAAAATTATGGATTTAGTTTTCTTTTATGCCAAAAATCATTAGGATATTAAGTAAAGATCATGTTCCATGAAGATATTTAGTAAATGTCCTCCCTTAAATACATCATATTTTGTATTATAGTAATTTGCATAGCTAATAACTTTATTTGGACAACTTTAAAGGTGATTTTCTCAATATTTAGATTTTTTTTGCACCCTCAGATTCCAGATTTTAAAATAGTTGTATCTCAGCCAAATATTGTCCTATCATAACAAACCATACATCAGTGGAAAGCTTATTTATTCAGCTTTCAGATGTGTAAATCTCAATTTCCAAAAATAGTTTGTTACTGGTTTGTTTTACGGTTTCCATCGGCGTAATGGTTTTTATACTGTACAAACCGTATGTGCTATTGCCCTACACCTACCCTACACCTAAACTTAGCCCTCACAGGAGGTTGTTATAATGTATAAACGTGTGTGTCCTGTAATACCTATGTGTGTGTGTGTGTGTGTGCACACACAAATGATATGTACATGTGTGTGTGTGTGTGTGTGTGTGTGTGTGTGTGTGTGTGTGTGTGTGTGTGTGTGTGTGTGTGTGTGTGTGTGTGTGTGTGTGTGTGTGTGTGTGTGTGTGTGTGTGTGTGTGTGTGTGTGTGTGTGTGTGTGTGTGTGTGTGTGTGTGTGTGTGTGTGTGTGTGTGTGTGGGTGTGTGTGTGTGTGTGTGTGTGCGTGTGCGTGCGTGCGTGCGTTGCAAAGAAAATTGTTTTATACATGTATTGCTTATAATCTATGCTATAAAAAAGTCTCAATACAATAAAACAAATAATTTCAATATTTTATATTATGTTTCCTTAACTAAAATATTTTGATATTAAAGGATATTAATTTTTCTCATGACAAAAGACCAGGACATGTTTTTATTTAGCCGAGAGGATGTAAAGATATTTTCTAGCACTGTATTATTTAGACTTAAAATAGACGACTTCCTCCTGGGAGGTCAAAAATATGGTGTTCTGCAGGAATATTGCTACTATTACTTTTGAGGAGCATTACGGATGTTGAGCATGAGAAACTATTATGTGCAATAACCTCTCGACTAGATTACTATAATACTGTGCTGGCCGAATGGTTTCTGAACCACTATATACGTATGCTACTAGTTCATACTGCTGCTAGACTAAAGTCTCTGCTATCACTGCAAACACCCGACTGCCTCCCGCGGCTCCTCCAATCACAGGGAAGCAGACCTCTTATCAATTCCAAGTACATCTGCTGCTGGAAAACCATTTGGTTACAGAACTCCCCAGCTACGGTACGGCCACCCTGCCAACATACAGAAATCAGACACGTGCCCAATACTGAAGTCTAGTTTGAAAACTCTGTTTTTCAAGATTCGACTGGGTCAAGAAAAACCTGAACGGAAATTAAAATGTCGTCAACCTTCCAATTAACTTGTTTCCTCCAGTTATCGGGTGAGGTGAGACGACAGGCTTCGTACCTTTGAGTGGATTTCTCATTTGAGCGGTTATCAACCTACCACTCTTTGCTCACTGCTAGTCTGGACTTATCGCCATATTAAGCTTCTTTGCTAACAATTTTGACTGTTAAAAGCTTTGAACAAACATTTTGTTTCATTCAACATTACTTAAAATATAGAGAGCAAGGAAACCAAGAGGAAGAGACTTTTGATCGTATTGTCAACTTGAAGAACCTCATAGTGAGTTATACAGAGCTGTAAAGCGGCTGTTAAATGAGCCGGAGTACATCTGCTGAGAAGTATAAGAGAAGCAGTGAGAGAAAGGAAGTGATGTATGTAGCCTGAGGGTGTTGTAGAGAGATTGCACGGGAGGTTCATGGGGGTCTTAAAATATTATGCTATATTTAACTCCAAGTTCAAGTTCAGCAAGTTACTTTATTGTCATTCCGTACATGTGGGGACATACAGTGGAACGAAATGTCGTGCCCTGGGTCCACGGTGCTACATAAATACAGACATAAATCAGACACAATGATGTAAAACACTATAACCTATACACAACTAACCTACTGACAATTTTACTGTATACTATATAAGTTTTATCTATACAACTAGATAAAAAATACAAACTATACAAACTATGCGAATGCTTCACATAAAACTCTGTGCAGAGAGAAACATTTGAGTCAAGATGAGGAACAGTCAAAAAGATTTGTGGTAGTGCTGCATGTCATATATTGCCAGAGTCTTTTGTGGGATTGTGTAAACATAGCAGTGTTAGGAAAAGTGTCTAGTGCATAGAGGAGAGTGTGCTGCTAAGGTGGTTTTAAGCCCACTCACCTGTGTGTAGCACACTTGAATTGCACAAAAAAGTTCACAGCTTTTTCCTTTGGTGAGTAAGGTTGGAGGGTGTTTTGTGTTGGGGGGGTTCCATGTTTCAGGAGGTAGGGATTTGCATGGGGTTTCAAAGGGGGGCGGGGTGATCTGAGTTCAGGGCCTCACAGCCTGGGGAAAAAGCTGTTGAGCAGTCGGTGGAGCGGCTCTGATGTCCGGACGTCTTCCTGATGAGGACCTGGAAAGACTGTGGGAGGGGTGGGTGGGTCCTTCTTCTGTTGGTTTTGTACCTGCAAGGAAAATTCCAGGAGTGGGAGAGGGGCACCGGATTTGCAGCCGTGTTCATTTGAGGGTCTTACGGTCAGCAGCACTGCAGTTCCCGTACCAGACAGTGACCTGGTACCACTCTCAATGGTGCCCCTGTAGAATGTGGTGAGGATGGGTGGAGGGAGACTTGCTTTTCAGCCGGCGGAGAAAGTGTAGACGCTGTTGTGCCTTCTGGAGAGTGACATGGTGTTGGTGGACCAGGTGGACTCCATATCGCCAGGAATTTGTGCTGCTACTCTTCCACAGTCGAGCTGCGATGATCTTTGTCTCCTGAAGTAACAACCTCCTTGTCTTTCCACATTGAGGGACTGTTAGCGCCAAAGCTTTGAACAAACATTTGCCACTGTTTCTGTAGTGTGTTTCATCGTTGTTCTGATGAGACCTACACTGTTGTGTTCAGCAAACTTGATGATGTGGTTAGCTGAACTTGGCATGCATATGGGAGCAGCGTGAAGAGAAACCAAGAGGAAGAGACTTTTGATCGTATTGTCAACTTGAAGAACCTCATAGTGAGTTATACAGAGCGGTTTGGCGGTATGCAAACTGGAGCGGATCGAGTGTGTTGGGGAGCTGTTTTTGATTTTTTGCTGACTAACTTCAAAGCACTTCATCATGATTGGGGTCAGTGCTATGGGAGAGTCGTTTAAACAGGACACAGGTGATTTCTTTGGTCGGTATGATTGTTGTGGATTTTACCCCTTACAGTGTCCGCTTTAAGATGTCTGAGAAGTATAAGAGAAGCAGTGAGAGAAAGGAAGTGATGTATGTAGCTGAATGGCTGCCACAGGCCCGTGTGTCTCTGCTGTCCGGAAGTGTTGATTTTTTAGATGCGACCGTTTGCATTTTTGCACGGACAGATTGGCTCTTCTGTTTTGAGGGCTGCTTTGTCTCCTGATCTGAATGCTTCATCTCTTAACCTCTGCTGTCATCCACGCTTCCGGTTTGCACGTGTGGTGATGCTTAGTATATCACATTACACTTTTTGATGTAACACTATGTAGTGTTCACCGAGAGATAGAGAGAGAGAGAGAGAGTGAGAGAGAGAGAGAGAGAGAGTGTTGAGAGAGAGAGAGTAGAGAGAGAGAGAGAGTGAGAGAGAGAGAGAGAGAGAGAGAGAGAGAGAGAGGAGAGAAGAGAAGAGAGAGAGAGAGAGAGAGAGAGAGAGAGAGAGAGAGAGAGAGAGAGAGAGAGAGAGAGAGAGAGAGAGAGAGAGAGAGAGAGAGAGTAGAGAGAGAAGTGAGAGAGAGAGAAGAGAGGAGAAAAGGAGCGTAAAGAGAGATATGAGTAGGCTTAGCTCCCTCTCAATTTTAGCTCTTGATTTGCATGACAATGGCACTTCCCCATTGATAGGTGCTGCTTGAGCAGATAGAGGAACACCTAATGGTTTAAGAACATCAGAGAAGCACTTGATACAACATAGAGACAAAAATCAACATGGTCAAAATCAGTTACCAAAGGCTACATCGGAATATGCCAACCCAGGCTTATTGAGAAATGTGCCTGTGGCAGGATTTCTTCAAAATGTTGGCCCTTGCACATTTTGAGATATTTTCATGTGCAGTGAGTGGAGCTAAAAGTGTGTTCAGTTTGATCCAAAAATAAATGTGAGTTTTCAGACGTGATTCGGACAATGTTTTGTTATGTTAGTTGTGTGTATTGCGGTAGTTCAGAAAGTTTAATGCCCTATTATATTCTGTATAATTGAGTATGTGACGAATAAAAGAACCTTGAACCTTATTTTTTAAATAATGTACCTACGCTAAACTAAATCTAGTTAACAAAAGCAAACACGAGATTAAAAAAATAACATTTGCTGAATGAACCATGTCCTTTTAGCTTGCTTCTACAAGACTTTGGACTGTTTTATCGTGATTTGTGTTTCATTTGCAGTGCTGTACTAGATGAGCTACCAAGCAAGTTTACTTCAGAAAAGCCATCTATGGAGCAGATGATTTACAAATCATGCATTATAGTAAAAGTGTTTTGAGATCATAACAGTGTCATGCAAGAAACCGCACAAAAATAAGTCGATAATCATATTATTAATCAATAATCTGCCGCTGTAGTCATAATTAGTTTGAAAGAGAATAAAAGTGGTTCCTTTCAACTGGAAACCACTCTGAGTTGTATATAAGTATTTTTTTGTTTATGTATTTATTTTTGCAAAAATGCAGGTAGAGGGCCGTTCTTTTTGTGTGCATAATCTATGCTGGAATATGCACACTTCTGTACTATATAGCAAGCAAACAAACTGTATTAATGATAGCAATCTACTAAAGATTACAACAATAATGGATGCCCATGATCAAAAAGGTTACGAGATACCCGCAAATCAAGCTAAAAACAATACAATGACATTTGTATAAGTCATAACTCCTGGAGAGAAACTGGACAATGACCAAACGTGTTAATGCACATGAATCAGCTGTCTGTATTTGCACACTTGATAAAGTGCTGTATAACTGTAAAGACCATGTGCTGGGCTGTATGCATATGCTGATAATTCATGTCAAAACTGAAATATACTTTGGGATTTAGACTACTATTTTTATTGCTAATGCTTATTCACATCGTGTTAGAATTACTGTCATTAAAATATTCCGACCAGTCAAAACCATTCAAATTTTTGTCGAAAATTGAAATTTAGAAAGTTATGAAGGCTCAGATTTCTCTCACTTATCTATGTTAAGATGTGAAAAGAAACAAATCGGCAGAAGCCTCAACCGTTACATTTACACTGCAAAAAATGGCTTATCTCACTTAGTATTCTTGTCTTGTTTCTAGTCAAAATATCTAAAAATTCTTACATCAAGATGCTTTTACTAGATAAGCAAAATGACGTAAGATATTTAGTCTTGTTTCTAGAGGAAAAAACTAAATTAAGAGCATTTTGCTTAAAACAAGTACAATTATCTGCCAGTGGGGTCAGTAACATACTCTTGTTTTAAGAATATTTGACTTACCCCACTGGCAGATCATTTTACTTGTTTTAAGCAAAATGCATCTAAGATAAGCCATTTTTTGCAGTGTACTTTTATGCATTTGACAGATACTTAAAGTAACTCACATTGCATCCAAGGTATGCATTTTATTAGTTGATGCATTCTTGGAAATCAATGCACTTCTTTTGGTTCTATACGAAAGGGATTTGAAGTATTCATTGTTAATGTGTGCACTTTCTTAATTCTAACAGTTTGCTGGAGCATATATCTACTACATACTATATACCCAGCAACAGTGCAGCTAAACACCCTGACAACCACCCCAAAATGCCCGAGTAAACAGCAGCATTGAAAATAACCAAGAACACCTAAAAACCATTTTGAACTCCTTTGCAACGACCCTCAAATCTGTTTTGATATTCTCTGGAGAATTTTTGGACTTAGTATTGAACTCAAGTTTTCCTACAGTGCAGTGCATTCACATCATGAATTCACATTTTGTGCCCTAAGTAATGTTAAAAACAGTCAGTCTTTTAATCCAGCCTGCCTCTTTTCCATATCGGTCTTTGTGTGGAGGGACTGCGTTTGTAAGATATAATAACAAAAACTGACAGCAGTCAGAGATTTGCTAAGCTTCTTGCAAACCACTTGACGTCTTAACAAAAAGATTCCATTATGTCTAATGCCTAATGTCTTCACTGAGCTATTTAAATGAATACTTTTAGCAAAAATGACAATAGCACTCATATCTGTTGCTTTGAACATTCAGCGATTGTAAAGCAGCACCCACTTAGTGTCTCACGCTGTGACAATTCCATACACTCATGCTTGCATGAGGACATTAATGTTTAACTTATACTCTGGGCATTCTGGTAATATGATCACGGATCAATGCAACATGCGTCAGTTCATCATGAAAACATCGGATCTAATGGGAATAACATGGGAATATGCCAAATGAGACTATATTGACACATCCTAGACATGTATGCCAAGATCCCTGAAAACGCCTGGCGGCCATTCAAGACAGAAAATGTAGACTAATGCCGATGACAAGGAAACAGCATTGCATTTATGTTTTGCACTGACTTTCTGGCAAAATGTCTGTGTCTAATATTAGGTGGATGTGGTGATCATTTTTTTCTGCTCCTGTGAAAGCAATCTGGCATGTGTAAAAGCTAATATCAGGGAAAAGATTGAAATCATTAATTAGATTAATACGACTGCTCTTTGACTGAAATAATAAGCGTAAAACCATGCAAATGATATTCAAAGTGAGTATCTATATTGTCTCTATGAGTACAGTAAAACAATGACAGTGCACTTCTAATGCTATGTCAGTATGCAGGAGCTCTTTAGCTTAAGAGACTGTGTTTTGTCATTCTGTGAAGAAAACCAGGAAAGGTTGTCAAATATGGATCTTCATATGCAAAGAAGATTACATAACAAACTGAATTACGCAAAACCAAAACTCAATTTCACAATCATTCATTCATTCAGGTGTTAGCTGGTGCTGATATTTTACACAACACACTTTCACTGCTGCCATCATGTCAAGGCAATAGGCTAGTTCCCCCCAAAATAAAAATGTACTTTTACTTACTTTCATGGGAGATATTTAGAAAAATGTCCATACATTGAGTCAGTAGTGTCCACTGTCCGGTGGTGTTTTTAGACACCCCTGGCTTTGACTGTATGGACCGTTAAAACATTCTTCAAAAGATCTTCCTTTACGTCCCACAGAAGAAAGAAAGTCGTGCGAGTTTGGAACGACATGAGGGTGAATAAATAATGACAGAATTGTCATTTTGGGGAAACAATCCCTTTAAGAGCACGCTCACGAGAACTCTCATCAGCATAACCACTACAAACACTTCACAATGAAAACTAATCATGTTCATAATAATGCATCTCAAAGCATCAGTTTTTAAACAACTTGCTGCTGCAGTCAGACTTAATCATTGACAAGCAGTGAGAAGATAATGCATTTAGCATTATGATTGTCTATCCACACTGATGAAGCGGCTGCAGAGCATAGCCATTTTTCCTTCATATGTACCGCTGCTCCCTAAGTGTGACTGAAATATGTTTTGTAGAGAAATAAACATTTTTTAGATGGAAAACGAATGGCACTGCAAAGAGTCATTTAGTCTCAAATGGACTAAGATGAAGCACTGTTTTCATCGCCTGCGCGTGGAAATATGCAAGAAAATCTGAAGTGCAAAGCGTCTGTATGCGTCTGTATTATGGTAATCAGTTATTTCAAGATACTCAACTCATGTTGATTGTCAAGAAAATCTCAGAAAACAAAGTCCACAATACTATCTCAATGGCTTTTTCATTTTCCTTTTCCTGTTTCATGTGGCCGCTCTTTAAAATTGAATCTTTTGAATGCAACGAACGCTGACGCAGGGTGGCATCTCTCACTTCGTTCACTGTGATGTTGAACGTGGCACAGTTGTAGGAATAATGGGGCCAGGATTAAGATTTCATCCTAGCCTGACACATTGCTGCAGACAGCTTTGCCGAGCCATCTTCAGCACCACTGCTGTGGCTCCAGATAAAAAAAATCTTACACTGACTGCTTGGATATGGAAAAAAACTCCAGAGTGGTCGCTCTCTTTGCTTCAAGCGCCCTTTCCTGCTGTGACAATTCCCTGCGTCTAGATTCAATCCAAAATGTGCCCACTCACATGCACTTTGAGCAGCCCAGTCAACCTTCACAGTCAAGCCCTACCTTCAGAATGTCCACTGAAGACATGGTGAGAGATTATACCATCCAACAATCTCTAACCTAAAGCCTAGACCTGACACGTAGACCTGTTTCACTTCTAATCATTGAAGAACAGAAAGAGAAAAAAGAGACAGGTGATCCTGTAGCACTACAAATGTACCATTTAGAAATATAATGTATTTATAATTAGCTATAGATTGAAATATTGGACAGCAGTAACAGAAATGAACTTTTCTATTGAATAGATCACTGAATCATTCTCTCAGTCGTTTCATTCAAAAGGAATGAAACACCACTGTATGTTGCTGTGGCTTAGTTTGTCAATGCCAAAATAGAGAAAATCTATAATATTGACAAGACTGTGCCTAAAAATAACTTAATATTAACTTGCTTATATTTGGGGGAAACAGCACTCTTGCTTGTGTGATATTGCTTAACTTTATCATATGATACAAAAATAACAAAAACTCATACAGGGGCATTTTTTGCCCATATACCTTTAATTATGGGGGCACTTTTGCCTTAAGCCACTGTAATTTCAGAACCTATTGGCCAGGCCCATTAATCAGCCATTAATTGGTCATTTGTAAACTATCACACTTCTCAATAAAAAGTGCACATTTCCTGTTTTCAGATATTTTTACAACAACTTTTTTGAAAATCTTATTGACAACCATTTTTTATTTATTCACCATCAACTTGTTTAAAACTTATGGAAGCCTGTTTCCAACGTGGAATAAAAAATGGTATGGTAATTGTATGGTAACTTTTTTAATCACAATTCTGAGAAAAACAGTTATAAGATAAAAATTGCAGTTACATTTTGTACTTTTTATTCCATGACGAAAACAGGCATCCATATAAACCTGTATAACTTTCCTTTATACATTTCTTAAAATAAAAATCTCTAATTTTTGAGCACTGCTAGTTTTTTTTTTTTTTGCAGTTTATGTTTACCTTCATGTATTTAAGCCTGATTAGTCCATAAACAATAAGTGAGGGTTTAAAAGATATTAAATGTAACCTGCTTATGGCCAGCAGAGGGCCCTTCAAACGTAGGGCCCTCCAAATGGTGGTTAAAACCACTACTGAGACGAACAGGAAAAAAGGAAAACTCACTTCGGTCCATTGACCTTGGTTCTGTACCATGAGGACGACGCAGGGGTCAGACTTATTGAGCGTGTCTCGGTCCAACAGGGACTTGCAGGAAACGCGCAGCTCCACCTTGGATACGCAAGCGACAGGGCCTGCGATGCCGGCCACCGGGGACGTGGCGTCCTGTGAGTCACTCATCCTGACAGGAAGTTGAGTGTGGAGGGTCGGCTGGAGATGGGAGACGGGCCGATCTTTAAAAGCCTCAGTTTGATTGAAGCAGGACTCTCCCGTGCAGGGAGTCTGTTTTTTAATGTGACCTTGTGTTGTTTCTGCGTAAAGCAAAGGATGTGAGATGTCTTAAAACATATCTGTCAGTTTGTTACAAAGAGAGACGTCTGATTCGCTTTAGAGAAGAATGGGCCTGCTGGGATTGGTTCAGATATAAAGGGATCAAATGGGATGTTGTAAATCAGAGATGTCCATTAGTATTACAACAGCCAAATCCCAGATGAGCTCTTCAGTTGACAGCCTCTTCCACAACAGACTCCTGAGTGAGAAATAAGCATGTGTGGGTAAGACATCTCAGGATGTACTTTCTAAATGTACTTTTAACATCCATTGAATGGTCAAAAGCACTGACACCACATGTCATCTAAAACACAGCGTACAATGTGCACGCAGCTAGGATTCACATGTGAGTAGATATAACTGCATGCTGAGTTAATCACAACGGTTGAAGTTATTCAGGCATATTTGTGGTGATGACCAACAGAAAGCTGCTTGGTTTGAAAGTGAGCTATATATGCTTCACATATCACTAACACTACTAACAATGGCAAATATTGTGCCCATAATTTTGATTTTCATCAAGTTAACCCTTTAATCCGACAGTCAGAATATCATGATCATTGGACAATTTTTAAAATGTAACATTCTGTTGAAACACATATTACTGATATTTATCATATCACATTTGTATTATTTAAAGGTACAGTTTAATTGTGGAATAAAGTTACATTTGAGGTTGGGTAAGCTTCTTTGTAGAGGTCAATAGAGATAAACGAATTTTCACGCAACAGTTCCAAGACTTCAATTAACTTTCTTTATTTGTATTATTTTCTGTAATTAATTGTACATTTTATTGGAACTGTGTATTTTTCGATGCTCTGTGATTATATTACTAAAAGTGACTTTTTAAAATGTTCCATCCATTTAGATTACATAGTTTTAACATAAATGAATCAACTTAATTTGACTCATTTGCATCAGTCACACATGAATGAAAGGTAAGATTCATGTAATAATGTGCAGTGAAGTTGTTTAATTATCCTCTGCTGAGATCTGGAGAGAGATCATTTCTTCTTTAATTTCAGTTTCGTCTTCGGCTGTGCTGTGGCTGAAGTCAGTTCTTGTGTTTCTCTTTCCGTCGGTGATTCTGCTTGTTATCAGCAGGTGTTCATCATTAATGGTCAATCATCACATAATTACCTCCTTAACTTCAACCCTGCTTCAGTGCTACTTTAACACTCTGTAGTGTGGAAACACATGCACACTAAAGTGTGGGGCTTTGCTGTGAAATTATTACATAAATCTTACCTGTTGTATTCACACATGACTGATGCATATCACATAACAGAAATAAGCTTTATAGAATCACTAATACCTCTTCAAAAATAATTGGTCTTTCTACCCCATATTTGTCCAATTTTTATTGATACTGCCATCATTCGCAGGGCAAAAACTATAATAAGTGACCCTAGTCATCCTCTAAATTCATGTTTTACTCTTCTTCCATCAGGTCGTAGATACAAACAGTTACCCCCAAAAAAGCACGTTTGGGGAAAAGTGTTGTACCCTCTGCTATAAGGTTAAATTCACAGAAACTGGGGAGTGTAATTGAACAGTTATATTGTTTTGTTGGTGCTACTACCTTCTGGGTAATATACGTGTAGGACTGCTGATGTACATCTGGTGCAGTTTACATGTATATTTGTATCTGGTGGAAATATGTGTGTATCACTTATGTGTGTATTGTGTACTACAGCTCGGGTACAGTCTGTGGAAACAAGTTTCCTCTTTCTGGGGACAATAAAGAATCAATCTGAATCTCTCATATGAATCACATTAAGTGTATTACTTTGTTTAGCCTTATGTTAAAACTTTGTAATCTAAATGGATGGAATTTTTTATTTTATTTTTGAGTATACGTCTGTCTTTTGCATCGCCTCGCGCATGCGCATGACACCGAGTTAAAAGAAAGTGAGAAGAAATTCAATCTGGGGGAAACGCGTCTCTGGACAGTTGATTTTTTCACTGCCAAGCGTGTCATTTAAACGCCAAATTGTGCTGATTGGCTTCCAGGCAAAGGCGATTTCTCCTTACCAGCGTGTTTTTGCCGCCAGGTCCAAGTAGGCGCTCTGATTAACATGTCATCTAACTTTAAAACACATCTAAATGAAACTGTCATTTTTAGCCCCCTCGCCCCTTTTAATTTGACTTCAAACTAACCCGTCCCCTATAATTCATGCCATCCGGTCATATTCCTATATCACATTACCAGTAACATTAATAATGTGTTTTATATATCCCCCTTTGAAAGATCAAATCAGCACAAGCAGCGCGTGAATCTATCAGCCAGCAGTGCGTTGCGTGGTTCAGCAGCGCAGATCATGGACAGCTCCTCTCGCATCCAGCCCTTCTAGCGAGGAGATCACCGCACTTACTCTGAACTATCACTCGATTCAGACGCGTAACATTTGAACCACAAGTTAAGAATCACAGGCTACGACGTGTTAAACGATTAAACGTGTGATCCTCGTGTAATTGGCGCTTGTACAACACGATGAGTCTACGTGGTTTTAGTGTGCAACACTACGCCAAACTTTTCTGGTTTAACGCAAAGAATCCAGAGTAAAACAGCGTGAAGAAAATGAGCATAAAGTAACATGAAGTGACTGTTAATAGATGACACTTTAGTCCAGTAAACGTCTGTAACCCAACATTTTTAGTAGCATAATTAACCCACCGTTCACTTTATATGCTCTATTATTTATCAAACTCGCAGTTTATTTTTACTGCATCCTTTACCATTCCGCAAAGATTCGCAAGCACTGACAAGTTAGATAACACATGTAAACAACCTAATCATTGTCCCTAATTATAGCCTAACTAACAACACTGCATATGCAAAGCAAGCATATAGGCTAATAATATTATTATTAATAATAACAACAATGATTATCATTCAAATTCCTTGATGACTAACAGCAAACATAATCTAATAAATCTAAATTTAAGAGAGCTGGGTTCTCACCTGCTGTTGCTGCTGCTCTTCTGCCAGTGTGTGTGTGTGTGTGTGAGAGAGAGTGTGTGTGTGAGAGAGAGAGAGAGAGAGAGAGAGAGAGAGAGAGGGGGGGGGGAGAGGAGAGAGTATAGAGAGAGAGAGAGAGAGAGAGAGAGAGAGAGAGAGAGGGGAGGAGAGAGAGAGAGAGAGAGAGAGAGAGAGAGAGAGAGAGAGAGAGAGAGAGAGAGAGAGAGAGAGAGGAGGAGAGAGAGAGAGAGAGAGAGAGAGAGAGAGAGGAGAGAGCGGCTGACACATGCCCACCGTGCGCGCTATAGCTCGGCTTTGTCGTCGTGTTTCGTCGAGGAGCTACACTGGAGTGAATTTAACATCCTCAGCTGGGAAAATCTTGACCGACGTCAGTTTCGGCAAGAATCGGCATCCCAAGCTTGAATGAATATGCAGACGTTATTTATAGCCTATATAAAGGATGCATTTTGATAATATGATTAAAAAAATCAATTTCTGTAATAGCCTAATTTCATGAATGTGTCACTGTGCGATTTTGAGAGTTTTTTTGTTTTAGGGGTGTAATATAAAAAATCCTTAAGGTTGGCGTGTACAGTTTAGACATTACTAGCCTCAAGGTTATGGTTTAAGTAAACCTACTAACTATAGGACCTACTATACAAAATCATGGAGTGTTGACATATCCTTACATTAAGTTCCAGTAACATGCACTTCCTTAAAAGGATGATTATGGATTTTTGACAGAATTATTTTATTATTTATTTAATTATGTAAAGTCTATGAACCACTGTTGTTTTTATACCACATTAACTAACTTCTGAATTTCTTGTTATGCTATATTATTATCATATTGGATTCAATCATTTCTTCAACTTGTTTTCTTGCATTTAGCACAAGTTTTATATTTCTTTATGAAAGTGACTGATCACCAATCTGAGTGTATTTACCTCAGTTTTTGAAAAGGACGTCACGTGTGGCCAAGTATGGTCACCATATGGTGTATGTATGGTGAGAATGGTGAGAATTTGTGCTCTGCATTTAAAGAGGTCATATGATGCGATTTCTTGTTTTCCTTTTCTTTGGTGTGCTCTGTAGCTGTTTGTGCATGTATACGATCTGCAAAGTTACAAAGCTCAAAGTCTCCCACAGGAGGATTTATTCTATCTAAAAGAGAAGGCTGATCCAGACCGGGCTAAAACAACTCATTCAAACATGTCCCCACATGTCTACGTCACGATGTGTAAATATTTGCATAGTGCCGCTCAAATGTGCACACAAAGAAAGAAGGCGTGGTTTCAGTAACCACAGTAGTGCTGAAGCAGCCGTGTCAGGGAGACGCTGTGTGTTTCTATGCAAAAGCAAAAGTACTTTATTTGGCCTTCCGAAAGTAGATGCATTTATGAATCGTTGTTAAGATTGGTTTACAACATATCAGCACAACCCAAATGTTCGAATTTGTGCAATGCCTTTTATGGACGACAGTTTCGGGAACCTAGGAGAGTACAAGGCTGGCTGTGCACAAAGGCTATTTAAAAAAAAGGGTGGAATCCGACTTTGCTATGATAATCTGGTGCTTCTGAAAAAGCAACTGTAAGTATGTTTTGCTATTAATTTAAATATGTGTCAGTGGCAGTTCAAATGTGGAGTTTTGCGCGTAACGCAACTCTCTCTCTGTGTGTGTGTGTGTGTGTGTGTGTGTGTGTGTGTGTGTGTGTGTGTGTGTGTGTGTGTGTGTGTGTGTGTGTGTGTGTGTGTGTGTGTGTGTGTGTGTGTGTGTGTGTGTGTGTGTGTGTGTGTGTGTGTGTGTGTGTGTGTGTGTGTGTGTGTGTGTGTGTGTGTGTGTGTGTGTGTGTGTGTGTGTGTGTGTGTGTGTGTGTGTGTGTGAGGGGAACAGGGTCACATCACAGCGGAGTGTACAGCCCGTCAGAAATCGTCTTAATCACACTGCAAATACATTCGAGCATCATCACTGTGTCTGTCACGCAACCCTCTCGGGCTTGAACTGATGGTAAAACTAAAGCTGAAGCTCGCGATTATGGTAAGGGGCGTTACATTTCCGACGCGTGCTTGTGGTGTTCGGCCAATCACAATGCACTGTGTCAGTTGGCCAATCAGAGCAGACTACGCTTGTCGGAATGTGGGGCTTTGTAGAAAACGACGCGTTTGAGAGAGGCGGGGCATAGAGGAATTAAAATAATGTACAGTATTTGAAAAATAATGTTTTTTTTGTACATTAAAGCATGTCAACCTATTCCGTTACACCAAATACACAAAATAATGATCTTAAAATAGCATCATATGACCCCTTTAACCCATCCAAGTGCGCACACACAGCAGTGAGTGAGTAGTGAACAAACAACACACACACACACCGTGAACACACACCAGGAGCTGTGGGCAGCCAATGCTGGTTTGGTTCCTTGCTCAAGGGTCTCACCTTCGTGGTATTGTGGGTGGAAGAAGAGTGCTGTACATTCACTCCCCCCACCTACAATCCCTGCCGGACCTGACACTCGAACCCGCGACCTTTGGGTTACAAGTCCAACTCTCTATCCATAAGCCCACAACTGCCCAACTTTTGAGTGAATATTGACAAAATGATCTGCATATATTGCTTTGTTGGTTATTTGTATATCTGAGGTGCATAAGCTGAGCTCGGATCATTGAGGTCCAATAACCAATCATTCCAAAAAGAAATACAAAACCTGTACTAATTAAACGAAAAACTTTGTAATCAGGATCTCAGAGTAATGTCAGTGTGAATGGAGCAGTATTAGCCAGGCCACATGAGCGAGATGTTTCTAGAGTTTTTGAAATGCTTTTATGTTATTGACTGATGCATTTTATTTCTGACAGCATAATAGCAAAATGGCATAATGGTGTAATGATGAAAGTGGTGAAACTAGCATTGTTGGACTATTCTTACATGATATTACTAAGATACCTAATGCTATCATTCAAAATCTGACTAGAGTTTTATTTGGAGGCTTTTAAAAGAAGCACAGAGGTCCTAAAATAATTATCTTCACTTATACAGACAAGATTTTGAGATAAACAAGAAATGGCATTCTCATTAGTTGAAGAGAGTTTCCTGTCATTTGTTCAGTGCATGTTGACAGGATATAACATAACTTGTAAATCAATTAAGAAGAGTAATTAATGGCTTATAGCTGTCTGAAGCCATACCCAGAGGCAAAACGCCTACATGTATACATGTAACAAATGACATTATTGTGCTCACAGAGCCTTTTTCATCCCACCCACAATTTGTTTCTCTCTGTTTTTCTTTTTTAATTAAAGGACAGAGTTAGTGTGGCCACTGTGCTGATTATCTTAAACAGGCTCTGCTAATTCTGTCTGCCTTTCTAAAAGACCATCAAGAGCCACTCCATCAGAAAACCTAACGAGAAGGACTGACAGTACAGGATATCAATCAGGAAGAGGAAACGCATTTGCTTAAATGTACAGTTCACCCAAAAAAATCTACATTTGCTGAAAATGTACTCACTCTCAGGCATCCGAGATGTAGATAAGCTGATTTTTTCATCAGATTTGGAGAAACTGCACTGAATGGGTGCCGTCAGAAAGCTGATAAACAGCTGATAAAAATGAATGATACACACGACTCCAGTAAATTGAAAAGTTGGTTGTTTGAAAGAAACAAGTCACTTAAGATGATTATAACATAAAACCATTGCTTCTGACTGAAATATGACTCCTCTATCCAGCATTACTTTCTCCAGTGAAAAAGATGAGCGGAACACATACGGTCATCTTCTTAAAATAATCATACAAATGTAATTAAAGCATTTCCCCAAGACTACATGTTTAGATATTTTATATTGTATATACTTTATGTTTAGATTTTTTTACATGTCCTTATCTGTATATAGTTGTATTTTATATATATTTCATTTATCTGTATTTTTTCGTTCTACTATTAGTGTTATCTCTATGCACCAAGGGTCTGAGAGTAACGCAATTTCAATTCTATGTATGTATGTGCTGTGCATGTGGAAGAATTGACAATGAAGCAGACTGAAATATGTTGATTAAGCCGTATACAGTATGTTGTATTTGAACCTGTGCAGGTTAGGGATTTTAGTCATCACCTGTCCTGTTCACCTGAATATCGTCATGCTAAAAGGTTTATTTTGTATTAAACTCTAAGAATATTGTTGTTCAAAGGTTCTTCACACACATAGTAACAGTTGGTTGCACTTTATTTAACAGTACGTGTACTCACGTGTACTTACTTGAAAGTATGTAATATAAGGTAACTACATGGGGTAGGGTTAGGTTTAGGGGTATGTTCAAGGTTAGTACACAGTTATTACCTAGTTATTGTAATCACTACAATAAGTAAATTAGTATGTACATGAGGAACAGGTCTGTAAAATAAAGCTTTACCCAGTTCTATTTAGAAACATATTGTGTGGAAAACCATTTTGTGTTAAAATGCTTCTTTGTGTCTAGGGTTTGTTTTTCCCACCCTTTTCTTTTTTTTCAACCTGTAACTGTCAAAAAATCCTTTCAAAGTCACCTCATTATTGACTTTCCAGAGCTCAAGCAGCCAACTACTACACAATGTCAACACACTCTCAACAGGTACTTGATGTACTTTTTTAAATGCCTATCCACCATCTTCTTCAACGCGGTTCATTAGCCACCGCTACAGGGAAATAATGAGAAGAATAACCCTAATAGAGTCTAAAGGGTATTATAAGATCAGGTAGATAGGTAGCATTATTTTTTTATGGACCCTTATTTAAAAATGGTTCTATTTAGCACCAACAAGAACTGAGGAACAGAAATATGACATTGTTTAGAGCTATTTTTCTTAAGAGTGTAGCTTGATATTTACTGTAGATATTTATTTTATCCAGCGTTTAACGAGTGGTCTTAATGAACTCTTTCCACCGGTTCCACTGATCAAGGTTAACTAGGACACACTCTCTACATCTTATGTAACCTCAAACGTGATTATCTCCCCACTCATCTCCCCTGGGTCAAGATATTTTTGGTTTATTGATTCATGTGTAGGTTTTCATGGAAAAAATCCCAACGGTTCATTGATTGTGGACAGCCACAATTATAACGGTCCCTTTACTTCACTTATAATGGATTCGGGCCACTTCAGCTTCAGTTTTCTGTGACACTCAGTTCAGCAGCACTAGAAAATGTACCATTACTCGAATCATTGACGGGAGTGTCCACACTAAACCAGTCTCCAAACCGTGTGTGCAAAAGCCAAGGCACACAATACAGGCAAAGATAGCACCAAAACAGCCCTGGCATGAACTGAGAAAATATATATATTCTCCTGCTCGAACACACACACACAGCATATGATGATGTGGGAATGCAATGTTTGCATAATACACCTACCACCAAAACCGCCACCGGACATCATGATGTCAGACATACAGGTCAGAGAATGTTGCACTGAAACAGCTGATCAGTATCAGACTTACTTCAGTGGACAAAAATATATATAAAAAATAATAATAATTTCACCCACACGTTGACAATCAGCCATCTCCAATGTTGTTTGATTCACAACATTCTGTAAAGCATCTATATAGAAACGTATTCAGGTCTGGAACTAAATGAGTGTGAAAATGATTATAATTCCTAAGTTATGATTAGAAATATAATTTTTTGTGGACTATCGTTTTAGCAAGTCTAACCAGCACATGCCTGGAAAAATAATTGTAATGCTGTCCTTACCCGGATCCAGCTTTAAAATTGTTTTTGCAGTTATCTAGGGGGGGGGGGGGGGGGGGGGGGTTATTGCTAAACCAACCAACCACTTAAACAAACTCTCAAAATCAATAAAGGTAAACACTGCCATCTTCTGGTGAATATTAAAAATAGCCATTTCATTCACCTATAAAAGGTTATGTATTCGTAAGGTACTTTTGATAAAGTACTTGTATACAGGCACATCTCACAAAAAATGATATCATGAAAAAGGTCAATATTTTTGTCACTCATTTCAGAAAGTGAAACCCATATATTATATAGATTCATTACACATAGAGTGAAATATTTCAAGCTTTTACTTCTTGAAATTTTGAGGATTATGGCTTACAGATAAAACCCAAAATTCAGTGTCTCAGAAAATTTGAATGTTACATAGGATCAATAAAAAAAGGATATTTTAAACAGAAATGTCAGGCTTCTGAAAAGTATGTTCATTTCCATGCACTCAATACTTGGTTGGGCCTCCTTTTGCATGAATTACTGCATCAATGTGGCGTGGCATGGAGGCAATCAGCCCGTGGCACTGCTCAGGTGTAATGAAGCCCAGGCTGCTTTGATAGCGGCCTTCAGGTCATCTGCATTGTTGGGTCTGGTGTCTCTCATCATTGACAATACCCATATATTCTCTAGTCTATGGGTTCAGGTCAGGCGAGTTTGCTGGCCAATCAAGCAGTAACACCATGGTCATTGAACCAGCTTTTGGTACCGTTGGCAGTGTGGGCAGGAGCCAAGTCCTGCTGGAAAATGAAATCAGCATCTCCATAAAGCTTGTCAGCAGAAGGAAGCATGAAGTGCTCTAAAATGTCCTGGTTATCAGCTGCGTTGACTGTGGACTTCAGAAAACACAGTGGACCAACACCAGCAGATGACATGGCAGCCCAAATCATCACTGACTGTGGACACTTAACACTGGACTTTAAGCAACGTGGATTCTGTGCCTCTCCTCTCTTCCTCCAGACTCTGGGAACTTGATTTCCAAATGAAATGCAAAATGTACTTTTATCTGAAAAGAGGACTTTGGACCACTGAGCAACAGTCCAGTTCTTCTTCTCCTTAGCCCAGGTAAGATGCTTCTGAGGATGTTTCTGTTTCAGAAGTGGCTTGGTAGCCCTTTTCCTGAAGATGTCTGAGCGTGGTGACTCTTGATGCACCGACTCCAGCTTCAGTTCACTCCTTGTGAAGCTCTCCCAAGTGTTTGAAACGGCTTTGCTTGACAGTATTCTCAAACGTGCGGTCATCCCTGTTGCTTGTGCCTATTTTCTTACCCAATTTCTTCCTTCATCAACTTTGTATTTAATATGCTTTGATACAGCACTCCTCGAACAGCCCCCCCTTTCAGTAATGACCCTCTGTGTCTTATCCTCTTTGTGGAGGGTGTCAATGATCGTCTTCTGGACCATTGCCAAGTCAGCAGTGTTCCCCATTATTGTGGTTTCAAAGAACAAAAGATACCCAGAATGTATTCTGTATGGATGGTCATTTATTGAAACTCAAATGTAAATATTCTAATATTTTGAGATACTGATGTTTGACTTTCATTAGCTATAAGCTCTGACCATCGAAATAAAATAAAATTTGAAGTGTTTTATTTTACATGCAATGCATCTAAAATATATGAAAGTTTCACTTTTTGAAAATAAGTTATAAGAAAAAAAAATATTTTTCACCATATTCTAATTTTTTTAGATGTACCTATAGAAGTAAAGATAAGGGCTTGTTCGACAGGAATCAAACTAATGACTATAGTCATGTTTTGAAGCACTCAAACAGAAACAAACAGCATTGTTTTTTCTGCATTGCTACCTGCACACTCCATCACCCAGAGCCTTGAGAAATTGTCTGTAGGAGAGGAACTCCTAAATATCATTGTCTAAAGTTACTTTTGAGACAACAAAGCAAACCATATACTCATCCTCTTAAAAGCAGACAAATCAACACATTTTCCCCAAGAAATGAATCCAAAAACAAATGATTTTTTTAGACATTTATTTTTTGACAGTTCCTTACAAAGTATGGTTTATTTCTTCTTTTCGGGATCCTGCTCGGCGGCCTCCTTCGCCCTCTTGGCACGGATGCCGAACAGACGGGCGTTGGCACGGGCCATACGCAGGCTGGCAAAGGCCTTGAAGTTCTTCTCGTCCTCTGAGATCACGCGGGCCTTCTCTTTCTTGAACGTCTGCAGAAAACATGGACACTTCCTCAGTTGCAGCAAAACACTTATATATCAAGAGCCGTTTACATTAAACATCTTATTTCCACATTTCCCAACCGGCATCTTATTCCTGACATGAAATAAGACCAGTTTAAGCCTTCACATAATATATAAAGTTTGTAAAGTTATGACTTGATGAAGTAAAGAATTTACTTCCAAGAACCTCATAAATTAAATGAAAAAATACATCAATAGGTTCTGTAAATACAACTTCCAAAAGATATCCATTACTCTTTAATTCATTTTGAAAATTTCAAGTTCCTACGCCTCTACAAAGTGATGTTCTTCCTCACTGTATTGGTCTAGTTTTCCCGTGCAAATGTCTAGAGCAGAGCTTCCCAACTTCAGAGGGGTAAGGCCCCCCAAAAACATAGCAAAAGCTCCACGACCCCCCTCCCAACCTCTTTGTAAAAAAATATATAGATTAATGGTGTAAAGACATATTTACATATATATTTGTATATTAGATATTTAATAAAGCAGATTGTCTCTACACAAAATTATCAAGATTTATTAGCCCGTTTGTAAGAATTTCATGTGAATTATGAGAACTACCATAAAATGTAATATTTGTATATGCTGGTGAAAGTAAGATGATGTAAACATTCTTTACAAATATATTTAAATCCATAACAATACACTTTCTGCATACTATTTAAAATTATATTGCATCAAAGTGTGTGACAGACGCTACTGTACATAGTTCACAAATCTATTGCAATGAAATACATAACTGTTTAAAAAAATTACAAATAAAAGCTAAAAGCATCTAAATTTAATTTGTGTAATAAGGAGGGGGGGGGGGTCACATTTTAGAACATTTAGAATATTTTAATTATTTAAATATTTTTATTTAGCCCAGCTACTGTCCCCCTGCAATACCGCTACGGCCCACCGGGGGCCGCGGCCCACAGTTTGGGAAGCACTGGTCTAGAGTCTTAAATCAAGATACATTTACTTGAGAAACAAAATGACAAAGTGACATGTTTAATGAGAAATTGATCAAAATGTAGAAAAACATCATCTGCCAATGATTCAAGAAAAATCCATTTAATTCAAAGGGAAACTTTAATTTACATATTTGTTTGGTTTTAAACTAAACTTAATTTTGTTCAATTTCTCAAAAACAACTTAATATATGTTCAAAGTAAACCTATGCACCTCAAGTAAATGTGCCTTGATTTAATGAGAGATTTGTTTTGGCAGTGCAACATTCAATGCCAAGATTTATGAATTTAAGATTGATAATATTTCCACGGCCAACAATTTAATCCTGATAGCTTATACCGTGAATCAGTGAAAGCAGACTGCTTATATAAAATGGCAGAGAAATATCTGGACCAGGCTACGACTCTAAATCTTACTGTGTTTTGACTGGAAATGACATCGCTGACAATGTAAAGCCAAGACACAGAGCACATTCTGCTCATGAGAGCCAAAACAATGGAACGCAGTGACAGAGATGAACAAATTAATTATCTTTAGAAGTCTGATGCACCTTATTTAATACTCGCATTATTTCATGATTGTTCTAAAATACGATGTAAACTGCCATTCATCTGCAAAAAGATGTACTATGACCTGAATAGGTGGATGTTTTAAGCAAAGTTTTGAATATATTAATCGATCTTAGACATGTGTGTCCCAAATATGATACAGTAGGCTTTATAGCATTAAGGACAAAATACATACACTTTTGATGGGCATGACAGGTCCAGTGAGCTGTGTAGCCATCTTGAGCTCCTCCTCCTAGACACACAAAACACAATTTGTGTCAAAAGACCAAAACCAAACACACAACACTACTGGATAAGGCTAAAGAGTTGGCAGTCATCAGCTGTAAAAGGGTTCAAAAGTCATCAAGGATGTGCAGAGATTCCGGAGAAAGTGTCATCATTTGACTGCAAACACTAAAGCTGTTACCCATTACAATTAACTGTGTTCCTGTGGCTCAGTGGTAGAGCATTGCGTTGGCAGCGCAAAGGTTGTGTGTTCAATTCCCAGGGAACACATACTGATAATAAATGTATAGCCTGAATGCACTGTAAGTCGCTTTGGATAAAAGCGTCTGCTTAAATGCATAAATGTAAACTGCTGCCATATTATGCATTGAAGGCTATAATTTACAATGAATCGTAAAGCGTCAAAACATTTATCCCAAGAAAGGTCCGAGTTATGAACTGAAGGAAGCCACTTACAGTGCCGTCTCCCTTCTTAGGTGCAGCAGCCTTCCTGGGGAAGATGATGAGTTTGGAGCGGTACTCCTTCAGCCTCTGAACATTGTTCTGCAGAGAATCTGTGGATCGGTTACGCCGACGAGCGTCAACGGCGATGCCGATGGTGCGGGCCACCTTTTTGTTGATTCCTGCTGCCTGTATAAGCAAATTACAGAGCAACGTGAGACCTGATTGTGCTGGAACAGCTGTAACATGAACAATTTCTGCATCAACAGTCATCAGCAAATAAGGTTCAAAGGAGATCATCAATGAAGTACAGAGATTCCGGAGAATTGTCATCATTTGACTGTCTGAAATAACCCTAAATATATAAGTTAAAATGGATAGTTCACACAAAATAACAATTCTGTTATCATTTACTCACCCTTATGTCATTTCAAACCCTCAAGACTTTGGTATATCTTGAGAGGGTTCAGTCCAGGTAACCAAAACAACAAGGTGTTGTAACATGAACCATATAAAGTGTTTTGTGAAGAGATACAATATGCGTTTATGCGAATTAACGTCCTAATAAAATCATTCATCATATACAATATATTCATTCATTTTACACCACCTTTATGGATCTAAGTTTTGGTTACCTGGATTTTCAAGGAAGAGACGGAAACTTAAAGTTTCATTTAATGTCTTGTGTTTCATATATTTACCAAAGAGTGAGAAAATGATAATTTTCATATTTGTGGCCCTGCAGCACAAAACCAGTCATAAATAGCACGGGTATATTTGCAGCAATAGCCAATACATTGAGTCAAAATTGATTTTTTCTCGGCCAAAAATCATTATGATATTAAATAAAGATCATGTTCATTTAGATATTATGTACATTTCCTACCGTAAATATATCAAAACTTAATTTTGATTAGTAATATGCACTGATAAGAACTTCTTTTGGACAGCTATAAAGGCAATTTTCTCAATATTTAGATTTTTTTTTTGCACCCTCAGATTCCAGATTTTCAAATAGCTGTATCTATTCTAAATCCATACATCAATAGAAAGCTATTTATTCAGCTTTCGGATGATGCATAAATCTCTATTTTAAAAAAAAAAAAGACCTTTATGACTGGTTTTGTGCACCAGGGTCACATTTTGGTGAACTAAGTCTTTAGAAACTTGCAATAACGTGGTCTTCCTCACCTTCAGCTCCTCCAGGGTGAACCCGCGCCCGGCACGGACCTTGGTGTGATAGCGGATGGTTGGACACCTGACCGCCGGCCGAAGAGGTCCAGCTACTGGTCTCGGAGCGATGCGACGAGCCTTTGCCTGACGGGCCTTTCGTCTGAGGAGAAAACAAGATGCATTTGAATAAAGTGGTGCTTTCTATGAACTACACAAGTCCACGTGTCAGTCTGGCGTTACCTGCGGATCTTTCTGGCAGGCTGGTTGAACCAGGTGCGCACTCTCTTCTGCCAGTCTTTATGAAAGTGAGGGTTCAAGAGCATGCCATTCCGGCTGGGAGCCATGATTGTTCACTCCTGGAGTAAAACACACGTTACAGCAATAAGCACAGTTCCCTGCTCCGCGTTCACAGATACCTCATCTTGAAGTTCTGCACGGTCGTGTATAGTATTGTACGCTCGTGAAAGCTATTAAAACACTTTTGCAATTATTTGTAAGTCTGCACCAGTCACAATATGAGCGACGCTATCGCCTGACGGGGTGTCACGCTTGCGGTATAAGAGAGCAACAAACCCGTTATAAGACTGCTGTAACCACGCGCGAGGAAGCCTTTAGCTGAAAGTATGTTTATTATGTTTCCAAACACGTGACTGCTTCATAAACGGCTGTTTAAAATCAAACAGATACTCAAACAAGCACACGGCAGTGTGGAGAACGCGACAGAGTACCGTGTACTAAAACTATCGTTTTTATCTCTCAGTAACGAGTAATACTGGCAATACAGCCAAGTCCGCATATTAAACATATTACACTTTAGAGTTGGACTACTTAAATTATCATATGATAAACAGATAATAAGGATTAACGCGGATAAAGCTGATGTTTAGCCGGAATAAATGCACATACCGTCTGTGGCGGAAAATGGCCGAGAAGGAAAAGGAAATGACGGCGCGGGGTTTTAGAGGAAGTGAAGAAAAGAGCCAATAGCAACGGCCGCTGTGCTGGTCAACCGGAAGTGTGAAGCCGCTTATTGTTGTGACAAATCAGCACGTGGAGGAGGTAGATTAAAAGTTCGACAACTAATATTATTATTGTTATTATTTTTTCAGTTAATAGTTAAAGATATAGATACTCTGACGCATGCTCGTTAATGTAAAGGAGAACGTTGTTGATTTAACGCAATACAAGTGTTTTAATGCACAAAAGTTCATGCAAGCAAGCTTAGATAAGTGCATGCAAATGAAAGAAAAAAATATGAATATGTTCATATAATACACACATAAATTAACATAATCGAAAATAAAACTTAGAAAGTAAATTCAAGAATGAATGGGTTGCAGAATGATTTAAACGAGCATATACTAAATAAATATGAAAGCCCATTAATGCATTGCATTAAAGTTAAACGCTTTCCATTTAGTAACATTATTTTTGAACATAAAGAAAACTTTTATCAATGTATAACAAATAATATCTGTATTCAGGGAGTTTTAGTAGAATCTGTTCTAAAGAGGCCTTACTTTATGTAAAATAATTAAAACTGTATGTTTTATTCCACTGACGAGTTCAGACACTTTTCAAATTCTCTAATATTTCTATGGGATTTGGGCAGTTTTTTGTCTGTAGTCTAATACGATAATTTTAAAAGGCGTGATTTAAAATCGATCATTACAGGGCGTTGTATACATAAAACACGTGGTATATCTGGAGCAAGATATAAAGAACAATACAATTCTCTAAATGAAAACCTGTTAGAGGTGCATTGTTTTTAATATTTTGACAGATTTATTCTGTATAGAGTGTTTTCAACATGAGCTTCAACCAAAAACACATATTCATGATATGTGAAATCCTAAAGGCATGTGTGGGCATTATTATATAATACTGGTAAACTTGGATGGTAAAACAAAGGCTTATATAATAACACATCTATTTATATACACATCCACTGTCTGCAGAAAATACACAATATTTTGAAGGACTCATATCACACTGCACATAACTTATTTGAACTATTGCCATCTGGGAAACGGTACAGGCCTATCAAAACACGTACCACAAGATTCATGAATAGCTTTTATCCTAAAGCTATGACCATACTGAACACTGAACTGAAAATACATTCTTGACATGTAAGAAGAACCAATCATGTGCAATTATAGAGCATTAAGCACTTTATTTCACTCAGCACAGTGGAAAATTATTATTAATAGTATTATTATTATTTTTTTAATACAATTATTTGTAACTGGATACGTTGGTATATTTATAATTTCGTTGTATGTAAGAACAATGACAATAAACAATCTGAATCTGAATTTTACACTTATGTAATGAATGTCATTCATCACAGTTCAGAAGATAATTTGCTGCTTGAAGATTCAGCATAAACATGTATAAAACAAGATTTGACCGTCCTTCGGATAGCCCCTCTGGAGATCTCAGTTAACATGGCCTCTGAATCAACCTTAGCTTCAAATAGATAACAGACTACATTCGTGATGGATGCTGTCGAGGTTAAGACATGCTACATATAAACAAGTAACAATAACTAATCCAATTTGCAAGAGATAGCAGCTGACCCTTGTTTACAGCTGACAATAAATTAGCATTATAATCATCTAAATAAAGGACACTTTGTTTCCTAACAAATGCAAAGAAAGGTATCGCAGGAATCTGCTGTGAATTTCAGGCAGAAACAGATACTACGATCAGCCTTCATTAATCATTGATCTCTGGAACACAGAAACTCTCCAGTCTTTTAATCTCAGGGCAAAGGTCAAGGCGTGCTGGGCTGGGAGGTGCTCTTGGTTCCCGTCTTCTTTTCTCTACACAATCTCAGCATCGAGAGAGAACTAGCTCTTAAAACTAACAGTACAGTACACAAAGAAATGAATGCCTCACATTAGATTCGTGCAGTTTGCTTGCAAACATAAATATCTGAAGCAAACAGTAGTGCATTTCTTGATAATGTGCTCTACTGTTCAAAATGGGGTCAGGTGTATTTATTTATTTTTAAAGAAATTAATCATTTATTTAGCAGACATTTAGTTGATAAAACATATATATTAGTTTCAAAATATTTCTATTTTAAACTAATGCTGTTTTTTCGAACTGTCTATTCATCAAAGAATCCAGAAAATGTCATCATAAATCATTGTATCATAATTATTATTATTTATTGAGCATCAAATCAGCATATTAGAATGATTTCTGAAGATCATGTGACACTGAAGTCTGGAGTGAAAATTCATCTTTGCATCACAGGAATAAATTACATTTTAAAATAACAAAATAGAAAACCGTTATTTTAACCTGTAATAATATTTCACAATATTACTGTATATGTAATTAAAATAAATGCAGCCTTGGTGAGCATTAGAGACTAACTTCAAAACCGAGCTCAAATCTTGCAGCTATTTTTGGTAACGAAAGCATTTGTTGTAAAGTACACCAGAAGCAATGCTTCAAATTCATCTGTTAAACTCATTATTTATGCAATGCCATAAAACAATTAGAAAATCTGAAAGGGTCAAATTTAAACACCAGAATGCTGCAGCAGAACAGACGCAAACTGGCTCACAATGTTACATTTTCCTTTTTATTGCATGTCATGTTACGTCAATGTCACACGTTACACTGACAAATATACTATTCAAGACAATCAGCCCTCTCTTTGTTTGAGTCCATCGTGTAAAGCACCTCAAACTGCATCCAAAAGCCCTTGAAACATGTGGCTTTTGACTCCAAAATACACCAGTTTGTTAAACTAGCACATTACAAAAGATTATTTTGGTGGAAAAGAGAATTACAAAATCAAAATAAATAGATTTGAAAGAACTGTATTAGTACTGATTCTACCGCCGGCATGTTAAAGTAGCCATTGGGAAACCTTAAAGGCTCTGAATGATCGACAATAACAAACAACGAAGGTCCGAACGCCTTTATGAATCAAGCGATTTGATGAATTTTTCATAAGAAGCTTCATCCATGAGTTCATCAAGTTCTGCAGGTTTCTCGATGGTCATCTTAATCAGCCATCCTTGAGGAGGGAGAAAGAAACGTGTGTATATTACACATCCATGTTCAGTATTGTGTGAGTTCAGTTTAATAAGAGAAACAGCTGCACTCACCGTCTTCATAGCAGGCTTTATTTACTAGTCCCGGGCTATCTGCCAGATTCGTGTTGATTTCCGTCACCTCTCCGGTCAGAGGAGAGTACAACTCACTAGCAGCTTTGACACTTTCTAAAGCACCACACTCCTCTGAAAAAGAAATACAGGTCATGTTATCAGTGCTCTAGCAGGAAAAAGCATAAGATGCGGATTTCAGATTCTTCTCACCCATTTGTTCAAGCTTGGTTCCCACTTCTGGAAGCCCACAGTATACCACGTCACCTAACGCTTCCTATGGTGATTGAACGGAGAAAGATCATTTTAAACTAAACAACTGCATAAAAAGAAAATACAGCAATAACAATGAACGACATCTATTAATAAGATCATTTTAAACTAAACTTGACAATCATAGAAAATATTGCAAAACTGAAAAACTTAGAAGATCATTTTAAACTAAACTTGACAAATGCATAAAAAGAAAATATTGCAATAACAATGAAAGACATCTATTAATAAGGAAGATCATTTTAAACTAAACTTGACAAATGCATAAAAAGAAAATATTGCAATAACAACATCACTTTTAAAGTCAACATCAGATTAAAATGGACCCCTCCCCATGTGACTTTTTTTACATGTTATTCCAAAGACACAGAAAAGTGATTGTTTCAACACCTCCCCTTCTCCTCATTGAATATTTCATTTTATTTGGAAATGCATCATATTATTGAAGTAAAACTGGTTGTGACTTTGTCAAGTTGACTTTAATATATGGAAGCTTGTTTCTGCCAAGAGACAAATATGTAAAAAGGTAATTGTGCTACTTTATCTCAGTGCAGTCAGTTTTTATTTTATTTTTGAAGAATTGCGAGAAAAACTTGTATCCGACTTTCTCAGGTAATTCCAAATCTACGTCTCACAATTCAGACTTTTTCCCTCAGAATTCAGTTTTTCCTCATCACAGAATTAGTAAAACGTATATAAATAAACATTAGAAACTGAATTGACAGCATCTATGAACACTCATTTCTTTCTAAAGAGAACACCTGAGCAAAGTTGCTGATGCCAACCGTGCCCACACTCCCCTCCACTCGCACCCACTCGTGTTTGTCTGTAAACTTCAGAGCTGGAAAACACAAGAAACATTCATTAAAGCAATACATCTACAAATAAAATATATAGTGTACTCTCTCAGTGTTATTTTAGTATACTATTAAATATTTTGAATGAGCTTTTTTTCAGTTTTAATTTAAACATTTCTATATAGCTTTAATTTATTTATTTAGTAAAAGTAAGAAAAACAACAGTATTCTCATGTTATGAAAAAAAAAAAAAAACTTTTTGGTTGAATTTGGTCTATTTAGACACTATTTAGGTTTGAAAGAACCATTCCTTTCAATGCGAGTTTTCTTTCAAGGACATTGTTTTTGCATAAATATTAACTTACGCTGATGATAGTTTGACCATTCAAACTCCATAAAGTTAATGATGCATCAATTTCCAGGTCGGTCGTTTCATTTCACTACAGGTTTTCTGAATTCATCTCTTAAATTACTGTACTGAACATGATGCAGTCGCTGAAGGTGGAAGTAACTGTACAAGGTCAGGTTAAGGCATGCCAAAGCGTGAACTTTCTGTGCCAGACAATTGCAAAACAACCACCGGCTTTCAAACAGGTTTCTCAAACACCCATAAAATTAGTCACATGATGAAACAAGCGATTCAAATTAAACACAAGTATGATTAAAAATATGTCAGGATCCCTCCATTTCTCCATTCCCTCCTGTTCTTCATTTTATATAAATGTCATATTAACACCATAAATCTTAGGAAAGCAGTCAGGCAAACACCATCAACCGAGGACTCCCAGAGGGGCAATGCCTGGCATCAGCCCATGCAGAAACAATACAGGTTTAAACCAGATTGTGAGCAGGGCTCAATGCTGAAGCATGGCTGGGCTCTGTGCACGACCCTCCTGTAGTTATTTTTGAGGAAGTTACATTTGAGGACACCTAATGTGTTCCTGTGGCTCAGTGGTAGAGCATTGTGTTAGCAGCGCAAAAGGTCGGAGGTTCAATTCCCAGGGAACACAGATACTGATTAAAAAATATATTAATAGTCTGAATGCACTGTAAGTCGCTTTGGATAAAAGCATCTGCTATATGCATAAATATAATGAAGGTGATGCATCAGTATGATTTCATAGATTTCGTGAATGACAGAGATCATGTGTAGAGTCATGGGCCTCTGATTTAACTTCATGAGCACAAGATGCAGCACGGTCTAAACTTTAATTTAATATCTCAAAATTAAAAAGCCACGTGATAATGATAAACCGAGAAAATGAGTCAAGCGTGGCGAGTTTGATCCAAAGAAAGCGTCAGTAAAAATCACACTGACCAGTTAAAAAACATTGTGCACTTTTAACACAAAGACATGTAACAGTTCCAAAAGTAAAGAGGCAATTTAAACAGAAGATTCGAATTCGAATCCGCCAAGTAACTTTCTACGAATGACGTTACATCACTGGAACGTACAAAACCTTCATGACGTAACAAACGAACCAAAGTAACACGCGTTAAATCCCAATACAAATTCAGTCCAGAAGCAAACCTCAGCATTTAGAAGACTAGAGCATTCGAAAAGACCAAAATGCAAACAGGAATGGCTGCAGCTCTTGCGGCAAAGCTAAATGCGAGATGTAAAACGGAGGAGTCGTGGAGTTCTGTAAAGTTTTTACCTCCCGAGAGCCGCGAGCTCGTGTAAAGCGTCCTTAAAACGTTTGGTCTTAGCGAGTTTTGGCACGTCCAGATATGTGCAGGTCTCGTGAGCAGGGGCAATGCTGCCGAGACGCATCGGATCGCCGCACACATCGCCATCTTCACCGACTCTGGGCTTCAGTCATGAAAGTAACAGCCTGATGCACTTGACCGCGCGAGAGAGGCGAGGCGCGCTCCCGCTGAAACACAGAGACCTCGCGCTGCTGATAAGTTTGACTGAGATTAAAGATATCGATAACGAAAAGAACACTGGCACACACAATATGACCTGTTATACAAAGTCCAAGCACGATGAAAGCAAAAGGATGCGAGTAGCACAATAACTAGAAATCCCTTGGTTTTGAGAGTTATGGAAATACAAAGTAAGTTTCTTTCACATAAACTACGGACTTTAAGCCATACATAGGCTAGTTATTATAATGACTTATGCATGTAGCTCGAGACGTATTTCCTGTGATTTCTGCTATTCACACTGGCCACACAATATGATCCGATTCCAAATGAATAAGCACAAAATCGGCTTAAGACTGTCAGTCTGAATAAAGTTTAAGGCTAGATTGATTGTGCCTGCAATTAAACATTTTACCAGTTACTTTTAATTACCTAGTGATTTTTTTAAGTTCACACAGGTGTAATTAATCACAATAACCTTGTTGCAGTAACATTTGACAAACATACTCGTCACAATATTTCAGTCTAATGTTTAATGCACAGGTGCATCTCAATAAATTAGAATGTTGTGGAAAAGTTCATTTATTTCAGTAATTCAACTCAGACTGTTAATCGTGAATTGGTGGATTTTTGTTAAATGTGAGCCAAAATCATCACGATTAAAATAACCAAAGACTTAAACTACTTCAGTCTGTGTGCATTGAATTTATTTAATACACGAGTTTCACAATTTGAGTTGAATTACTGAAATAAATGAACTTTTCCACGACATTCTAATTTATTGAGATGCACCTGTAAATGTTTAACATCTATCAAATCTTTTACATTCTCTCTATAAAATAGTGTACAGTTTATACATTTAAATTTTCCTACATTTACACTTGTAGTAAGAAATGTATAGTTCTTTAACCTGCAAAATAAAACTTACACATTATAATGACAACTACCATTAATTTACTGTCATTTACAAGAGTGCTTAGATTGTTTTGCGAGGGGATGTCTCTTATTTGAAACAAAAGGAGAGAAACCTGAGGATTATATGCAATATGGAAACAAAACCCACGAACCATTTGGCTTGTCCAAGTCATTTAATGTGATTCAATTGAACAGCCATTAAGCCTGTTATAAAACACAGTTGGACAGAAGATCATAAAACATCCAAACATGGCAGAGAAACATGTTAAATCATCCCAGGCCACAAAACTGCAGGATATTGACAATGGGTAACAAAGGACAGCAGGGTTCCTATTCCCCATAAAACTGTGAGCCGTACGTTAAAATATCTACTGAAATCTTTCCCTTCAGTATGGAGTGCATAGGTCTTAAATATTTAGGCTATAACGCTCAAAATTGACAATAACTTGGACAGTTCAGACTGAATCAAGAAATCCAGAGATGGATGGTACGTATTCGTATGAAGTCCGTCACAGCGTTACACTGATGTGCCCTCTGCAGGCGGTGGTTTATTGTCTTCAGGTTTCATGGCCGGGAAGAGAAGCACCTCCTAAAGTAGAGCACATCAAGTCATGTCAGAAGTATTTACAGAACGAGATTTGATCAGTTTATTTACAGGGACAAAGCGTTTTAAAGTCAGAAAAAAGGGTGTGTCGTACCTTGATGTTGTTGGAGTCTGTGAGGAACATGGCGAGGCGGTCGATGCCCATGCCCCATCCTGCCGTGGGTGGAAGGCCGTACTCTAAAGCAGTGCAGAAGGTCTCGTCGATAAACATCGCCTCATCGTCCCCCTCGGCCTTGGCCTGTGGACAGACAGAACATTCATTCAAACAGAGGACGCTTTCTTAGTAAAAGAAAAAGCCAGGTATGACGAGACAAACTCATTATAGCCGTTTTAACAGAGCAGCTCTCTCAGACGAGATTACAAACTAAACAAAGAAGCATGTTATTAAAAGAAGTCTCTTATGCTTATTAATTCATTTGACCAAAAATACAGTGAAAAGAGTAATATGGCGAAATTCAATTACCATTTATAGTATTTGTTTTTAGTTATTTTATATAATATAATTTATTCCTGTGATGCAAAGCTGAATTTTCAGCATTATTATTCTGGTTTGCATTGTCACATGATCTTTCATGTGACATCCACACTCAACATGATTTTAATGAATGTTCAAAAGAACAGGATTTAACAAAAACAAATATTTTGTTAAAAACTAAGATAGTCCCCTGGAAATCACCACTTGTGCAAGATTAACACAGAAAATGATGTATTCAATAGTTAATCTTCACCTTAGCCTGCTGCTCAAACAGTTCTCGTTGTCTAAAGGGATCGTTCAACTCTGTGTAGGCGTTGCAGATCTCCTTCTTCATCACAAACAGTTCAAATCGCTCCGTTAGACCTTTCTGGGACCTGTGCCTGAGGTGGAGACATCAGTATATACATCAGTTATTTAACCGTACACATCAGTGAAAAATCATAAATGGAAGTTAGAAATATACCATTTTGCAAGAGGACTCATGATCTGTGGATGATCACAGATGAAAGTTGGATTGATGCACTTCACCTCCAGGAAGTCTCCCACCAGCTGTCAACAATAATGTGCCAAAATGAGTTTAAAATGTGTGTACGATGATGAGCACAAAGAATATGAAAAGTATAATTTTTTTTTTTTTAAAGTGCCTTGAATGCAGATTTTTGAGAGTACAAAACAAACAAGTATCTGCCCATTAAAAAGGCCAAAGTTAGGCTTCTGGGGCAGGATCCATGAGTATAGTACATTATACATATATTTATTTATTTAATGCCATGTCAGCATCACAGGCAAGTTTCATGGCAAAAACAAATTTTAAATAAATACAAGTATAAAAAATACAATACAAATTCATTAACATAATAAAATTCAAAAACTTTTTCTGGCAAAATTGTAGTAAATAACTCAAAAGTTCACGTCATAAAATAGTTTTCTACATGCATTAAAAGCTAGACAGCCCAATATAATTAGTTTGACAGAAAGAGGAACCTTGCAAAACATGCATTGAGTAGGGTGCAGGATTCATGAGAATCTCAAGTCATTTAATGAGAAGAATTTCCAACGGAATGTTCCGAAGTGCAATTCTAATTTTTTTAAGATGTTCTCAAAAAAAAAATCAAAAACAAAAAAAAAACATCTTTCTGTGCTTGGTGCAGATTTCTGTACTAATAAGTGTGAACGTTTTTCATTGCAACTGGTTTAAATGTCATTACGGTGTCAGTTTTTGTCAAGAACTGGTGGTGGTTGAGGAGAGACGGGGGGGGCCACGTGATTGTAAAGCGCTTTGGGTGATCAGCAATACACATTAAAGCGCTATATAAATGCATCATTCATTCATACTTCACACCTTGTCCAGAAGACGGGCAGTTGTCCTGGGAGGAGGGCATTCAACTTCTTTCTGAACACAAAGGTCATCCAAGAACTTGCGCGTTTCTGTAAACAAAATAAATCAATAAATGATGAGCTTTAATCATTCTAACAGTAGAGTAAAGCCCCAGCACCTATGTTAGGGTGTGTCAATACATTTTTAACTGGCACTACTAATACTTTGTAAAAACCAAGTAGTTCGACAGATCTTCTCTGTGCTTGGTTCATGGACTGGAACCCTTACCATCACTGTCGTAGGTGTCAGGAGCTGGAAACTTCACCCCCAATTCCTTCTCCAGGTCTTGAGTCATGCTGATCCGTTTGAAGGGGGGAGTGAAGTCTATTTCATAGGCTTGTCCCTCTGGACCATCAGGATGATACGCCACCTTATAACCTCCGGTAATGTGCTTCACCATTCCTGTGAAAGCAACATAGAAACTTCACTCTGTGTTCTCAGACACATCATTTTAAGTACTTACAGATGAAAAAAATAAATAAAAATCATGGTGGTGCAAATTACTGTTAATGCCAAAATAGCATGTTAAAAGGTTAGTTTATTCAAAAATGAATATTCTGTCATTAGATCCCTCATGTCGTTCCAAACCTTAAGACCTTGCTTTTCAGAAGACAAATGAGGATATTATTAAACCTGAGAGATTTCTGTCCCTCAACCAAAACTCTGGTGCTTCAAAAAATTCACAAAGAAATTGTAAAAGTAATCCATATGAATGAATTACTTTTACAATGTCTTGAACTTTTTGAAGCTTGAAATTGTTCCTGTGGCTCAGTGGTAGAGCATTGCGTTAGCAGCGCAAAAGGTCGTGGGTTCAGTTCCCAGGGAACACACATACTGATACAAAATATGTATAGCCTGAATACACTAAGTCGCTTTGGATAAAAGCATCTGCTAATGCATAAATGTTGGTTATGTGGTCTTTCAATGGATGCACAAAAATTAAGAGAATATAAAAACAGAGTTTTGAAGATGAATGCAATTCTTATTCTATCGTTCAAGGTTCTTTTATTCGTCACATACTCAATTATACAGGATATAATCAGTAGTGAAATATAAATCAGGACAGGTCCGCTCAATGGACAGTGCAAAAAAAATGAAACATAGTAGTTCCCATAGTAGTTTACACTACTCCGGCCTTTTCAAGTTTGAAAACGCTGCAGATCCTGTTTTAGTTTGAAAACACCGGGGTTGCATTTCAGTGTAAACTGACCAAAACAGAGACTTTTGAAAACGATGGCTCCATGTTCATTATTGTACCCATAGATATGTATGGGTAGATTCCCCAATCGACCGCTCCAAGCACGCAGACGCGTCCGCCATCTAAATAATAGGGCATCTACCTACACATATCTATGGTTGTACCTGCATGAATGGTCATGTGACATGCGTTTTCGGTTGTGTAGTGTAGACGGAGATCGTTTCTGAAACGCCAGTGTAAACGTTAATCGTTTTTCATTCAAAAACGCCATTTTAAAACAAAAACGCACCGTTTTATAAAAGTAATAAGCCCCGTGAAGCCATGGTTTACAGTGAATTTATAACAGCGAAGGGAGTTTTAGCCCCTTAGTTGTTATAAAATCACTGTAAACCACGGCTTCTTGGGGTTTATTGCTTTGTTGAGAGAAAAAAACATCAGTATATAATAATGCAATTTTAACTTTATGCAACTTATTCTCCTGAAAACATTGTAAATTATGAAAGAATTTGTATATTTTAATTTGCTTTAAGAAGCACTAGGAATGAGAAGAAAGAAACTAAACAATTGTTTCGACTCCATTCCAGTTTCTTAACAAGCTTGTGTGTCTTGTGAAGTTTCATCCTCTTCAGGAAAGGATGCAGACATTCCAGAGCAGGAAATGAGCAGAACAAGGTACAGCAGGGGTTTAACAAACCTGAGAGCAGCCTCTCTGTGATTTCCATCAGGTCATGATAGTCAGCGTAAGCCATGTAAAACTCGCATGTGGTGAACTCTGGGTTGTGAGTGAGATCGATGCCTTCATTACGGAACTGACGCCCGATCTCATACACACGGTCGATTCCTCCGACTACCAACATCTGAAACGTTGAGATCGGTTAGATATTATGCAAGATATCTTCAATACTGAACCACTCCTGCAGTGACCCACTTACCTTATGGTAAAGCTCAGGAGCAATTCTCATGTAGAGCAAGGTTTCATATTGAGAATACATACTCCAGACACGGAAGACATTGTGAATTTACAACATTTATTTTACCAACCAAACATGTGTACACACACATAAATCTGTGTTTGTTGTCGTAATAAATGGTTTTGCCACAGCACCACCAGGTATCAGGTTCATCATTGGTGTTTCGATCTGTAAAACACATTCACAAATCACAACCATTAAAACTTGAAGGAACTGAAGAACCTCTCAGCAGACAACTGACATGTGCACTGCTTTTCTTTGCAGAAAACAACATCCTTACCTCAAGAAAGCCAAGCTGGTCAAGAAAGCTGCGGAGATAGGTGATGATCTTGGCGCGGGTCACAAACTTCTGTTTCACAAATTCATTAAGAATCAGGTCCAGATAACGCTGTCGGAACCTGGTTTCCTGAAGGAACAATGACAAAGTGTATCATGTAGATCGGTACACGCAACATTATGAATGAAAGAATAACACATAACATATATAATAATTCCATAACACATCTGATAAATTCATTAATGGGCACTGAGGCATCTACCGACAACTGTTACAATCTGTAAATGCTAAAGCTCTGAGTGCAAGTTAATGCTGCATAGAGCAATAAGCACTATTCATAAAAATACTGACTGCTTTTGTAAATATCATGCAGATTCTCTATGAAAAGTGTACTTAATGTCAAGGATCGTGGAGCGAACCAAAAGGTGGTGAGGCCCGGGGGAGAGGGTTGAAGATCTAAATGTAATATTAACAGCACTAATGGTATTAGTTAGATGCCACATACAGCCTTTGTATTTTAAAGCTTTAATTCTCCCATGATTCTGAAAACAAAACAGACAACCAAACAAAATGTGTAACTTTATTAATGTTATACATGAGTCTATTTAAAAATATGTATTCATTGAAACGAATTAGCCTAATTATGTAAAAAAAAATTTTGAAATAAATGAAGACTTGTTTGGTTTTGAATCTCTTGAATGGATGATTGAGACATTAAATACATTTAACAGTCACTGTTTCGCCACCTACTGGCATAATGTAACATATACAATCATTATGTGCAGCCCAGGTGCCCTATAAAACATACAAACTTCAATAGAAATGACATTAAGTTAATAAATCCCATAAATGCTTGTCTGTGCATTCAGCAGAACCCTTCAACACTATTTTAAAGCAAATGTGAGATTACATAAAACGCTGTTAAATCCTACTTAAGCTGGTCAAAAGGAGCACTTAAACTTTCAGTCCATTGAAAATAATATAAATTAAACCTATAAAACATCATCAATTAATTGCAACTAGAATGCAATTATGAGCTCAAAAACATTACATTAAATCTGCACTAATATTCTATTAAAGTATATTTTTTCCATAATAAGTAACTGTTGTTAAAGTATGCTAAAGTGAACTGCTTTTTCACAAGGGACTGGCAGCAATGTGTTCAACAGCATATTTGTTTTTGCTGTGCTTCTGTACTGACACTAAAAATGCAAATAAGAGTCAAAGATGATGTTAAAAACTAAAAGAAAGTAGTTGTTTCCGAGGTGTTTCAACAGCTAAACTTTACCTTGTCTTTCAGGCCAAAGTGAAGGTGGGGAAGCATATGAAGACATGGAGACAACAGGGTCATCTCGATCGGGATGATGCTCAGCTCGCCCTTCTTTGTCTTGCCAGGGTTCCCCCGGACCCCGATGATGTCCCCACGCCTTAATTTGTTGTTGATGTGCACAAAATCTTCTTCTGATTTGTAGCTCCTAAGAATAGCACACCAACAACTGGTTAGGTTACTGCGATAAAACAAAGGCATGAGTGAAACGTGACGGGGCGGAGTGCAGATCAGACCTGGAGTTGGCCATGACCTGCAGCTTGACTCCTTCTCCTCGCAGGTCATAGAACAGCAGCTTGGCACCTGAAGCCCTCTTGGCGTGGACACGACCTTTCAATCAAGCAAAACGCAGGGGTACAAAATAAGAAAAGGATCAAAAGGTCTTTAAAAGTAAGTTCCAGGTCAAACAGCCAATATATATATATATATTTCAAGGCAACGCTGACTGAAGCAGCAGCCTCTCAATGTTTTTTAATCTCCCGCTCTGTTCCATCAGAGGGCACGCGTCAATAAAGACGGCAGATCATCACACATCACATCAGTCACGCGCAGAGCCGAGCCGTTTTCCTTTTTTGTCTAGAAAGTGAACTAACGTTATTCAGTAATAAAGCAAATCATTATAAAACCAATGCAATTGCAATTTCAAGCAGTTTCAAGCACTTTATCCAAAATTCAAGCATTTTCAAGGATTTCTAGCACCCGAACGAACCCTGCATTTCGATGCTCTTTAATGTGTCGTGACTCATGACAGATCACCGCAGCCACAATTCAAGCGGAAACACGCAGTGCACGTAAACAATCATCACTTCCTCTTCACTAACTTCCACTTAACTAGAATGTCTCCAGTAATCAATCAGTGTTTTAACCATGGAAAGACATCAATAAAACATGTCAACCTTACATTTAAATCAAATCACTTTTATTGTCACATCACCACAGCACAAGTGCCTTGGTGAGTGAAATTCTTGAGAGCGTGCTCCAGACAGTGCAAAAAAACAATTTACATATAGACAGTACATACTTTACAGAAGACAATGTGCACAAAAACACATACATATACTCAGTACACACAGTGTACTATAAGACATACTTAGTTACCAATGATACTTAGTTTATGATTTACATCATAAACTTAATACTTAACTAGAAAAGTTGCCTCTAGAGGAGCATTTTGATAAATATATGCACTATATTACATACCAATTATATTTGTACTTAACCCGTTAGCAATTTCTTTATTATTTAATGCAAATTTAAATAAATCTGTCATGTAAACAAGTTTTTATTATAGCTACTGATTAAACGTTCATTCACTAACAAAATGGTGTTATTCAGTTCAGTTACCCAAAACTTTTATTTTGGATGCAATTAATCGTTTGACAGCACTACTTAAAAAACAAGCAGAAAACATTTACCTGATAAATTGAGGACGACATCGGTCAAGTGGTCTCCTGGCTGAAGGTTGTTATATCGGTCGATGAACTCTGAAAGAGACAAGTCCACGTTGAATTTGTGAGGGTATGGGTCTTCAGCGGTTCCCTTCAAGGCTTGAATGGCTTGTGAACGGATCTTGAAGTATTGCTGCATTGAACACAGAAAGGTAAGAAGAGACTGTTACAATTCATTCTGAATTTATATGCCAGAAATGTGACTTCTATAATCAATACTCAACGTACATTTGGGTCCAAGGTTTCCTCATCGGCCCCGTATGCATTTTGCGGTGACTTGTCATTGGTCTCCTTCGGTTCCTGATGTTCTTTGACCTTGGTTTCCTTCTCAGCTGCTTTCTTCTCAGCTTTCATGCGCCTTTTCAGCTCACTGAGAACATATAAGAAAGAAGATCAGTCGCCGTGCTTGGAAACACTACAGGCATTGGTGTTGCACACCTAGCTTAAGCAAGCACAATTTTTTTAGTGACAAAAGGTTGGTCGCTTTTCACATTAAATGGAAACACCACCAACCTTTTGCCACTTCTCCAGCGACTTCCTTCAATAAGCAAAGGCAGGTTTTGTGAGCTGGGAAGAGCAAACCTCTGTGGCCTGAATATTCTGACCAGAGTCAACATGATGTGAATGTCCTATTTGATGAATCAAGAGAAATCAGGGTCAGATTCATTGCACCCTTAGCAAAACGTACTACACGGATAGTATCGTATGGTGATACTATGGTACTTTGGAATTAGTATTCACTATCATAAATATATTTTGGTATCATTGTAATTGTTTATTTTTTTATAATGGGGGCAGACATGTATAAATTATACTCCTCATTCTAGAATTATAACAACAATGCGTCCTGACAATAAGCTAACGTTAGCTTAACATGACTAACCTCAATACAACTGACTCCGAATGACTCGTTCGTTTGAGTCGGAACGATTCTATGAATCATTTGAATCGGTTCGCAAATAAAAGCGGAACAACATAAGCATACTGTTACTCACTTGTTTGACAGGCCTATAAAGATATTGCAGAAATCGAAAGAGTAGTAACGGTTATGCTAGCAGGTAGGTTAACGCTAACGTTACTCTGAATTCACCTTGCGTCAGATCTGTAATGAACCGAGAACCGACAGTGAAAGCATTTAGTGACCAGAATAAAAACCGAAAAAATAAGTTACTTTAATAGCCTAATAGCAGAAAAGCCACAATAAGACACGCCTACGCAGTCACGACGTACAATAATCGCTAAACGTTATTTTTTGAACGGTTCTTGTAAACGACCAGGGTCACGGAAATGACGAGGGTCTCATAAACGAACACGCCATTAGCTTTGTGCAGACCGCCGCGGAACTACGAGCAATGAAGTTGTCATGGACAGCTTAAGTGCAACCGCCTGGATCTTTTGCATATTTACATTACATAAAAGACTGACTTCTTCCCAAGGGTGCTCGCGCGAGAGAGTTATCTTCACGAACACTACACATGATGATGACTCGGAGTCAAAACACGCTGCGAGTCGGTCTTGTTCACCACGTTGCCCAGCATGCATTTCCCCCATCAATCTCATATATTACGACGGACGCGATTAGCCACATATGCAAACTTATCTTGAGTGTTAGTTCGTACAGAATCAGTTCAAGCGCTGTAATGCGGTAAATGTATGTACTTTTTGCTGAGTTTCTCTCCATCCACGACAGCTCCGTCTGCCATCTTCTGCTCCGCCAAACACACACACACACACAGACACACACACAGCCTCGGACCGTGAAGCCACACACACAGCACTGCAGCAATCACGCGCTGATGTTCAACCACACTTCAGTGTAAAAGTACCGTTGCTTGGCGTTGCATCATTTCCTTTTTCTGGTAATCAACTTTTAGTATATTTTTTATAATTATTTTTCATATATTTTAATAATATATGCATATAAACTAAACCAGAAATGTTTATTTACAGTATAAAACGAATTATGGTACAGTATAAGTTGATTAAATTGTGAAAATGTAAAAAATTACACACACACACACACACACACGCACACACACACAAATTTGTTTTATACATAATACTACAAAATAAAATGATATGGGCCTATCTCTCTCTCTCTCTCTGTGTGTATATGTATTTTTTTATTTTACAGTATACTGTATAAAACAAAATTATAAACACACACACATATATATATATATTATAGATATATATATATGTGTGTGTGTGTGTGTGTGTGTAAGAGAGAGAGAGAGAGAGAGAGAGAGAGAGAGAGAGAGAGAGATTGTAGGGCCATCGCTTCCACCTGATTTATGACATTTTCTGTCGTCCGTTCTGGTAATTAAATTTTTTAAGTAGTTCTTAAAAATGTGCAATGCAACGGTGTTTAATATATTCATTAGCATTTATTTAATTCTGTGAATAAAATTATGCCTACACGTGAACCTAATTTAAAGTTTTGTCTTTTGAAGTAGGCCTAGTGCTCACCTTTATTTTTAAATAACTTTACTTCGACGGTCCTGTCTATGTGTTATCCACAATATTCAAAGCAGCTCCAATATTTTCTGAATATTTGTAATGTGTATATTACGGTGGCCGAGAGAGCTCAACGCGCTGCAACTTCAGAAAGCACATGCAAATAGAAAAAGCACCAGCAAATCAAGAACACATTTCCATCAGTTTGACAGCAGATGGTGCAAATGCTCGCAACACAACCAAATACATTTTATTTGCAGCACGTTTCTTTTTTTGGTTGTGTTGTGAGCATTTGAAGCGTGTGCGTTGTCAAAATGAGGAAAGTGTTTTTCTTAATTTGGAGGCGTTTTTTCTATTTGCAGCGCGTTGAGCTCTCTCGGCCACCGTAGTATTTGAATGATACAAAATGCATAGTTACACGTTTAAAAGGCAGGTCTATGTGATCTCTCATCTCAGGCTGAGAGCAGTGACCTCTATTGCTCAGAAAACATAACTGCAGTTCTCTTCATTCACCGCAAACACAGGAAATAACTCTAACTGAATAATACCGTTTTTGTAATTATTATTACTGGTCAATTACAGCATCTCACAAAAGTTAGTACACCCCTCACCTTTCAGTAATAAGTTTAGCTATAATTTTAGTATCTTCTCAAGGGACAATACTACTCAAATGAAACTTGTATATATTTTATAGTCAGTGAGCAGCTTGTATAGAAAAACAAATTTACTGTCCTTTAACTATAACTCAACATATAGCCATTATTGTCCAAATAACTGGCAAAAAAAATGAGAACCCCTAAGTGAACATGTCAAAACTGTGTCCAAAGTGTGAATATTTTGTAGGGGCACCATTGTTATCTAGCACTGCATTACTCCTCCTGGGTATTGAATTCACCAGAGCTGCACAGGTTGTTGCTGGCATCCTCTTCCACTCCTCCACAATGACATCACAGAGCTGCTGGATGTTAGACACATGGTGCTTCTCCACCTTCCGCTTGAGGATGCCCCACATGTGCTCAATAGGGTTCAGGTCTGGAGACATACTTGGCCACTCCATCACCTTCACCTTCAGCAGCAAGGCAGATGTCATCTTGGCGGTGTGTTTGGGGTGGTTATGTTGGAAATCAGTTTCTGAAGGGAGGGCATCATCTTCTGCTTCAGAATGTCACAGTACATGTTGGAATCCATGTTTCCCTCAATGAACCGCAGCTCCCCAGTACCAGCAGTACTCATGCAGCCCCAGACCATGATGCTACCACCACCATGCTTGACTGTAGGCAAGATACAATTTTCTTGGTACTGCTCACCAGAGCGTCGCCACACATGCTGGACACCATCTGAGCCAAACTTATCTTAGACTCATCAGACCACAGGACATGGTTCCAGTAATTCATGCTCTTGGACAGGTTGTCTTCAGCAAACTGCAGGCTTATTTGTGAGCCAGCTTCAGAAGAGGCTTCCTTCTAGGACGACGTCCAAGCAAACCGACTAGTTGCAGTGCGTAGCGTATGATCTGAGCACTGACAAACTGATCTTCCACTTCTGTAACCTCTAAAGCAATGCTGGCAGCACTCATGCGTCTGTTTTTTGAAGCCAGCTTCTGCACCTGACACACAGCACAAGGACTCAACTTCTTTGATCGACCCTTGCGAGGCCTGTTCTGAGTGAAACCCGTCTTGGAAAACCTCTGTATGACCCTGGCCACTGTACTGTAACTCATTTTCAGGTTGTTACTGATCTTCTTATAGCCTCGGCCATCTTTGTGGAGAGCAACTATTCTCAAATCCTCAGAGAGCTCTTTGCCATGAGGTGCCATGTTGAACATCCAGTGGTCAGTATGAGAGAATTGTATGCAAAGAACCAAATTTGAACTGCTCTAATACAAGATACACACATTTGTATGGTCCTGTCAAGCAGACAAAACATGAACACGATGAATAGGACATGTGGCTTTGCATGGTTAACCGATGTATAGCTGTTATCACTTAGGGTGCACTCATTTTTGTTGCCAGCTTTTTTGACATTAATGGCTGTATGTTGAGTTATTTTCAGAGGACAGTAAATCTTTACTGCTACACAAGTTGCACTTTGACTACTCTAAAATATATCCAAGTTTCATTTCTATAGTATTGTCCCTTGAGAAGATATAATACAATAGTTGCCGAAATGTGAGGGGTGTACTCACTTTTGTGAGATACTGAAGTTATTTAACCCTAACTTTAAAATGACTTTGTTATATGATAGAAAAGGAGAAAAAAAACAAGCCTGAAGTCATTTTTCTTTAACCTATTTTATTGATACATAGCAGCACATTTACAGAAGAAATAGCTGCAAGAGTAAAAATGCCCCAACAAAAGCAAAATACTTATATATGATTTTTGTAATAAATTGTCACAAATATGTCAGAAGTAGCTCATATATTTCATCATCACATCCGACAGAGACTTTCCAAACCTGACAACACATTATAGCAAACTGACACATAAAAGTATATTGCCATAAGACTGACTGTGCACATCATGACACATTAGGAATTATCATATATTAATAAGCAACAGAACCATAACAGTTTAAGTTCCTCTTTGTTGAAGGATTAAAGAAGTGAAAAAGCTGTATTTTTCTGTAACCGTTTAACTGTTTAAACTTTAAAGCAATATATTGCCTGCCGCACAAAAATTGAACAGAAGCGTATATTGTATTAAACTAATTGTAAAATAATATTACGTGTTATCTAGTCACATGTAAAGTGATACATACATGTATATTTATTGGAACATATACCAGTCAAAACAGGCCATTGCCAGGAAATTATCTGCTTCAGAAAAAAATCAGAAGGCACAACTACCAATTACTGTATATTCACAATGTCAACCAATACAAAAATATCATTTTAAATTAATTTTAGAGGCATATTGTTTAGTATAGATTTTGTGACTGGGATGAGTAGGAAGAATGTGTCTCAGTATACAAATAAATGAAAAAAAAATTATATGCAAAGCCTCATTTGCAATATTGAACTGTGACTTTTATTATTTTTTAAAGAAAAAGACTACCAAAGGACAAACATTGCACTTTCACACTTTACCTATTACATTTTATTAGATATTTTTCAATTTATAAAAGTGATTTCACCCAAAACAAATGTTTAGATTTTTTAATTGAACTCTAAATAATTAATAATTGGTCCCAATAATCTTACAAAATAGTATTTTTAGGGGCAATGCTTGTTTTTATGGCTTGTATTTCCCAAAAGACTGATGAAATCGTTACAGGAAGTCTAGTTATGACCAGACAGTTATTAAATCCCCTAAAAATAAAAAAATATATATATTTTGCAATAGTGAAAGTACAACAGAAATGTACGACTCACCACATGTGCATCATGATGCTGACGCTCAATAATGTCTGTGCAGCCTAAACATGATGTTACAATATACATAGCTTACACAGATTATTCTCTTGTTTAAAATATGACAATCTGTATGAAAAAAAATAAAAATATGCATTTTAATTGAAATCTAGACATTGATTCTAATTGTGAAAATTCTTGAGACAAACATTTATATTTTCTAAAAAGAGGTATGGTGAAGAAGTAAATATTCACATAAATATTGAGAATTATGGAAAAAAATAACAATTATTATTGTAAAGAGATCACAATAAAATGCTTTTTCCAGTTCCTGTTCACAGTTCTTCCCCATGCAGAGATATACGAGAGCAGCCTTCAAGCAAAACTTCTCCAAAGAAGAGGATAAAATAGTCTCTACTAAAAAGTAGGCATAAAAATCACCCACGGTTCTGAGCAAAGAAAATGGTCAAAATGTGACATTTAATACCAAAAGCAGGCTCAAATGAGCCGTTTCTGTGACATTACAGAGAACAGCTCCCTCATAATGTATATATTCATCCTGATGCTAACAACAAGACAATCTGCCGACTAACTTCACATCAGCCTAATATTCTGAGCTTTACATCACGTCTGACGCTAGAACACATTCATGAGCTTTAAATACATAACTCACGTAATGCTTCTCTACATTCAAAACAAACTCAATTCATAGCCGGATATACAAACCACCTGAGCCACAAAAACGGCCAATTTAGATCAAAGGTTAAACATGGTCTTCGGTTTTAACATGCTGATGGCCATTTATTGGCTATAAAATTAGAAAATTGATCAAAACTAGTATTTCCGTCTACAAAAGAGAAAGGGTTGCTTCCCCCGCATATTCAGCATTTACTGTATGCCAGTATATTCAGAGAACTTGTCGATAATACTGGTCGGACAATCTCTTCTGATTTGCCAATAAAACAATCGGCCTTGTTCCAGCGTACCAGACACTGGCAAATAAAATAACCCAACCCATCACAATGACACAGAATGATAGAAGCATAAACTATCAATATTTTAGAATCGGTAAAAGAATCAATTTAATAATGACACACTTTTAGAGGTATTATCATAATATAATGTCACACATACGCATGTGTATAGGACACTCAGACATGCAAAACAAAGCAGACACCAACTAAATGAGATGGCAAGAAATTACTCATGTGAACCATAATCAAACATAAATATCAGAAGCCATTTGTTTGTACTGATAACTGCCTTTTAAAGCAGGAATGAACATTTCTAATTGGTATAGACTAGTATTATACGGATTAGTCTAAAATAGAAGTCAAAGAGATGAAAGACACTAGAATTATTAATACAGTAAACATGGTTTGAGATAGACATCTTGATGAAATGTCGACGAGTCAGGAGTAGCTAACCACACTAAAACATATATAAAGTGCTAGGAGGAAAATTACAAAACACATTTTTCACTTCGATATTTTCTTTCTCCATTTGACTGCGTAAAATATTTTTACAAAAGAAAAATAGCTTATAGACTTATAGACAGAAAGGTATTAACGACTGTTTACAAAAAAGTGTTGAAAATGAAAATCTCACTGCAGACTGCTTCTATCAAGCATGTTTAGTTAAACAGCTAAAAATAGATATCACAAAGTGATCCGAGGCTCACTGAGAAAGTGGGGTGTCTACAAATCATGTTCAGGCATATCTGCAGTCATCCCATGTGTCCTGATCTTCTCTTTCTGTCACTGTAAAAATAAAGAGATACTCGAGGCAGCGTTTCAGTTCCTCAGACTGCCACACCAGCGAAAGCCTCTGGGGAATCTCTAGGTTTCCAGGTGCCTCAAATATCCCACTGTGTACTCAAGGAACTTCAATATATATCTCAAACGCCTCAAAGCCTTTATTTATGATGGGGTTGCTGCGGAACTAATGACAGTCTTTATAGCAGGAACATCTGGGTTGTGTTTTGTAAGTTCTGTTGAGGTTCTCCAGATCAATTTCAGATCAAAACAGAAGTTGATTGACTTATGAATCTGCCAGATATTTCAACCGGCGTCTACTTTCTCAGTGCCAATGTGTAGAGGGAATGGCCTACTCTGAAAACTCTGTCTTGCTATTTCTTTTAAGGGGTCTAGCAAAGTATCTCCAACATCATGTATTCTTCAAATATCCAAGATAGAGGATACCAAACTATACAATATGTGTGCAATGAATATCTACAATCATATATGGAATGGATTGGGCAGCCACACCTTGAAGGCCCTAGTAGGAGTGGGAGATGTTATTGCCTTGCTCCTGAAGGCTCACCAGAAGGTCGTCAATCTTCTCCATGTTCTGAGAGGTTGTCAAGGTGGTCTGCACAGTTCCTGGGTCTGCTATAGACTGCCCAAGTAAAGACTGGATTTGCCCTTCGCTCTCTTGCTGACTCTGTCCAGACTGATTGATGGCATTGATCTGGTCAGACAGTGTAGATCCTTGGACTGTTCATCAGCTGACGGCACTCTGCAGGAAAGAAATCATTAGAATAGGGCTGGACAATAATTCAGTATCAATATATATTGTGATATAATTTTTTTTAATAATGGTGATTTCCAATATTTCAATATACATTATCAGTGTTTCACATAAATTGATTTATTCGCGGTGGCCCGCCACAATATCAACGCTGACCGCCACAAACAGATTTTCCAAAGGGCTTTGACAGTTTGTCTTTGTTGAATAAACATGAGCACTGCACGTTTCAAAATCAAAACGTGGCGTGGGTGTTTTATATGGAATGTATCTTTGAAGAGAACCAAACAGTCTTCAGAAAGTTTTGATGACATTTTCATTCGTTTCTGGGGAAGTCGTGGCCTAATGGAAGAGAGTCGGACTCTTAATCGAAAGGTTGCGAGTTCGAGTCTCGGTCCGGCAGGGATTGTCAGTGGGGGAGTGAATGTACAGCGCCCTCTCCACCTTCAATACCACGACGAGGTGCCCTTAAGCAAGGCACCAAACCCCCAACTGCTCCCCGGGCGCCGCAGCATAAATGGCTGCCCACTGCTCCGGGTGTTCATGGTGTGTGCGTTTTCACGGTGTGTGTGTGTTCACTGCTGTGTGTGTGCACTTTGGATGGGTAAAATGCAGAGCACGAATTCAGAGTATGGGTCACCATACTTGGCTGTATGTCACGTCACTTCATTTCACTATTTAATCTGATAAAGCAGCGTTGAGCGGAGCTCTGCTTTGTGTACAGCCGCTGCCGGGGAAACCGCTGTTTCTGCCGCTAAAAAAGCGCCTCCTGCTGGCAGAGAATCAATTTGTATTTTTAAAAAGTCAGTCTACAGCAACATGTGCTTTTGTTGTTGCTCACTCTTATTTTTTGGGGTGGGGGGGGGCAACTCTGAGCACTTTTCATATTTTTTTATCCTGGCTGAAGCACTTTTGTTTCAACCTATAAGAATAATCAGCCTATGTTATAATTTAAAGTTAAAGATATTAATATTAATAAGGTGAGTCTGAGAGTCTGTTAATTTGATTGTGATTTCCCATTTCTTGTTTGTATGAAGGCTAAATACAAATAAAATGCTAATATTAATTTATTTGCACCGTTTTTATTTCTAAAATATTATAGTTTTGTAGGAGGAGGTTTCATAGACTTGTCAAATTCATTTTTTAGAAGTTAATTTTAGTTTGTTTGTACAGACATCCGTTGTGGGCATTCTTGGCAGTTTTTCTGAGGCTTTTTTAAATATTGTTTATATCAATATCGGAATTATATTGTATTGACTTAAATTAAAATGAGTTACAGCTCTGAGTCAAACAGGCAAGTATGTTCAAGAATATTGACTAACCGTTCTGAATATTGAAGAGGAACAGGTCTTGCTGCTGATTCTGGTTGGGCTGGTTGAGGCTTCCACTCATTGTGGTCTGAAAGAGTTGACCAGGCTGTTGTACTGGAGAAGAAGTGCTAGTCTGAATTCTGGTTACATCACTTTGTGGTGCAAAAAGAGGTTCTTGAGAAGCCATACCCCCTTGCATGCTGGATTGGTCCATGTAGAGGTTTACAGACTGTGAAGAGGCTGTACCAGAAATTGGTGCCAACTGCATTGGTTGCTGGTCTTGGAAGATGGGCTTATTCGAGGATGGGTTGACCACCATAGTAGTCTGATCCTGAAATGTCATGGGTTCAGATGACTCCTGCTGCCTGACTGTAACCATGCCGGCCTGAGAGAAGGGAAGGGAAGTGTTCTGTTGTTCTGGAGAAGCTAGGTTGCTGTTGTTCATCGATCCTATCTGGATTTGGCCACCAAATAGCAGGTTGGAGGTTTGCTCTTGTGTCACTGGAGAACTTAAGGATCCGAGGAGTAGACTAGCCTGCTGCTGACCAGGGGGGAGTTTGCTTGGTGATTGGGAGATGCTCTGGAACATGGAGCCAGGTTGGGCATGCTGTGGTGATTGTTGCTGCTCCATCGGAGTGCCTTGCTGAATGGGGGACAGTTGAGGTGGAGTCTGAAATACAGATGGTGCCTCGAGAGAAGATGTCTGCATAGAAGTGAGAAAGACCAGTTGCTGTGGCTGGCTGGTGTTAACAGCAAGTTGACCTGGTACAGCATTTTGGGAAAAGAAACATACTGGTCGCAGAGGGCTGAGCTTCCGCTGACATGTTGGACCCACCGAGAACCGTGAGATTGCTTTGGAAAAGGGAAGCTTGGACTTGATCCTGATTGGGCGAGGTCTTCTGTGTGTGGAAAAGAGCCTCCTGTGGGCTTTGGGCTTCGGTCATGGCTGTAGGGTTGTGAAACAGAGAAGGTGAGGAATGACTGGGCTGCTGCTGAAGAAAGCCAGTTGCTTGTTGAAACAAGGATGCTTGTTGCTGCTGCTGCTGCTGTTGTTGTTGTGATGGGGTTTGCTGGAAGAGAGGGCTTCCATTCTGAACCATACCTTGGGAGAGCTCTGCTGCTCTGAACTACAATGGATTTGAACCTGGGGCTGAAAGAGTTGATGTTGAAGGTTCTCCAAAGCTTGCTGCTGCTGGTGTTGCTGCTGTTGCAAATGGATTTGCTGCTCTTGTTGCTGGATGTGCTGCTGCTGTTGCTGGATGTGCTGCTGCTGATGCTGGATTTGCTGCTGCTGATGCTGGATTTGCTGCTGCTGCTGTTGAAGTTGATGGTGTCTTTGTTTTGACAGTGTATTCTCACTCTGGAGATGGATGTTGCAGAATCCCTTTGCTTGCAGCTGCCGTACGGCCTGCTCCAGTTGTGCCACCTCATCTGGAGGTAGAAGTGAGAGCTGCTGCTGCGAGTTGTCATCAATCTGGGATAGCCCCACCACAGAACCGCCACTGTTGCCTGTCCTCTCCTGTCCAAGACTCTCTCTGTGTTCCAAGAGGAATGGTTGAGCTCCTTGATGGAGGAGAGATTTATTAGGCACATGGAAAGAGCCACTGGGTGCAAGACTCTGTTCCTGGATGGTGCTGAATGGTTCTTTGTTGGAAAAGACAGAGCTCTGAGATTGATCCTGTTCTCTTGTTTGGGGTGCCAGCGGACTGGAAAATTTGCAGTTATTGGTAGAGATCTCAGCACTCATATCTAAGGCTTGCTGGGCTGAATTTATGACTTCAGAGGGCTGTTGGGTTGCAAACAAGATAAGCATAGGCATTTATCAAAATATAAAATAAATAGGGACTGATTTATTGTGGTGGTTTCGGTCTCATGATTTATACAAACCTTGAAGGCCGAGGAGTTACTGGAAACCTCCATTGGAGTGACCTCTTCTCGTTTAACAAGAGTTACAACTGGCGTTATCGAGGCAGTATCGATTACTATATGAAACAAAAGACAAGGGGCCAGTGACACTTACATAACCATGGCTGTCATTGAGAAATATTATGAAATGCTAATAGACACATAGATGTTTGCTCACCTTTCATTTGTTCAAAACAACAAGGTGTCACTGGAGGCAAGACTTCCTTTTTCACAGAGGAATCGACAACTGTTTCAAAAACATGTTTCTAGATCAGTGATTTTTATGAATGGACCCCAATCCTGTTCCTGGAGGCACACCCACAGTATACATTTGCAAACTCTACCAAAAGAAACACACCCAATTCAACTATACATTAGTAGAGACTCCAAGTCCTGATATGGATAGGTTAGATAAAGGAGACACCCTAAATGTGTACTGTTGGTGTGCCTCCAGGAAAGGGGATGGGAAACACTTTTTAGCAAACCTGTGGTGATTAAGACTCATGTTTACGGTGGAGACTAAACTGACCTGGCTCTGGAGTGTATGTAAATGGTTGAACATCATGGGAACATCCAGCATTCGTAACAATATAGATACCAACAGATATAGGAGATGTGATAGCTGGATTTTGATATGGAGGGACTTTGACAATAAGGTGATTCTAAAAGGGGGAAAATTCAAAAGATAGAAAAATTGCACAGTTTATTTATTGCAGTTGAATCTGACAATTTTTCTCATAAGATCATTAATTAGCAACAATTACTGGTGTCTGGTATATACACAATTTAAAGTGCACCTATAATGGATTTTTGAAAATTATCCTCCATTCAATGTGTAAAACAGCTCTAGGTGAATGAAAACATCCTGCAAAGATTTACATATGAAGGTGCACCGTGTATAAAGTTCCCTTTCGATATTTCACTCATACTGTAAGTATGGGAAAATCCCTTTTTTCCCCTTCACTGAAGCCTTTTTCAATCACGCAGTTATAACTGCACGTGATTGGTTCGTGTAAGGTGAAAGAAACGAACCAATCCACGGTGGTGGCGTAGCCCGCCAAAATGGGAGGGGCGTCTGGCTATAACTCGCAGCCTGCCACCGCATCTCAGATTTCTTCTCTTCAGCGACGAACTCCCTTCCTCACTGACTCTTCGCTGATGCCGGGATCCGCCTTTGAAACGCCTCAAGCAGCCAGATTAGGACCTTGCAGAGACCAACTTGCAGACTCGGTCATCCTCTGCAGCTATCCGGCGTCGATCCAAAGAGCCTCACTAAAAGAGCAAATTTCACGGCGTTGTTGCAAATGCGGCGCTGTCATTGTAAGACGTGCAAGTCCCCCCTGCATGCGGATGACGCTAACGCTGACTCCGCCCTCAGCGGGACTGACTGCTCCCATTGCGAGAGCTTCATTCTTGCCTCTCTACGCGCTCGGATAGCTTTCTTTTCAGAGAGCGACTCCGTTCCTCGCACCCCCCCTTTTCTTCCTCCCCAGGACCTGTGAGGAAAAAGCAGTGGGGCAGAGGATTTGAGCAGCCGGTGACAAGCGAGCTCACGCCGGCTCAATGCCCGCGTGCCTCGCCATCACCGCAGAGAGAGCATTCGCCTGTCCTCTTCACCCAGCATGATCAGCGTCCCTCTACAGCTGCGAGCGACATGATCTCGTTCGGTGTGAGTGAAAACGAACTGGATGACAACCTTTCTCTGGCGGCTTCAGACACGGAAGAGTTATCTGGCTCCGTGATTGACCCCGCCTTCTTGCCGTCATCTGCTTCACGCAACGCCAGACTCAGAGCGGATGAAGAGCTCATCCGCGTTATGACAAAGGCTGTCAACGAGCTCGGGCTCGAATGGTCTCCGCCTGAGGAGCCATCTCGCACTGCAGGCTGGATGAGTGGTTTCTCCCGGGGCACCATCAAGCTCTCCACCAACGCTCATCCCCCTTCTTTCCCGAAGAGCACGACGAGCACACAAAATCGTGGCACGCCCCCTACTCGTCTCGAATCTACCCTTCAGCTTCAGTTGCTCTCACATCATTGACGGCGCTGAAGATAAAGAATACGAGCACCTGCCTCCTCTAGATGAGTCTGTGGCCGCACATCTCTGCCCACCCACAGCTATCGGGTGGAAGGTGGGGGCGAGCCATCCGTCCAAGTTGTGCGGAGCCACATCTGCACTCGCTGGACGCGCCTACTCGGTGGCTGGACAAGCGGCTTCAGTGCTTCACTCGATGGCTGTGCTCCAGGTCTTCCAGGCCAAGATGCTCGCCAATGAGGAAGCCGGTCTGGATTCACCCTCTCTCAGGGACCTGAGGAGCACGACAGACCTGGCTCTACGCGCCACTAAAGCCACCGCCCAAGCCATCGGGCATTCAATGTCCAGCCTGATAGTGTTGGAACACCACCTCAAGCTCACGATAACGGAGATGAAAGAGGCGGAAAAAGTTCCCTTCCTCGATGCTCTGATCTCGTCAGGCAGCCTGTTTGGACCAGCTGTGGAGGGCTTTGCTGAAGTCGTCTCAGGCGATTCGACACTTCCTCCCTAAACGCACCAGCTCTTCCTCTGCTTCCAGTCACCCCAGACCTACGCCGACTCAGCAGACAGCTAAACCAACACCAACTGCCCAAGAGCCCTGACTTGCCCGACAGGCAAACATCGCCCCGTCTTGGGCATGGTCCAGCGGGGTGTCCATTTCAGAAATTTGTGAGGCGGCTGGCTGGACCTCGCCATCCAAATTTGCAAGGTTTTACAACATAGATGTCCCTTCTGTCCTTTCTGCTTAAATAGCAATATTTTCGGTTTCACTTGACCTACATTGTTCAAGCCCCTCTTTGCTTAGTCTGTCCATAATTGTATGGACGCCAGGTATCACTTTCGCGTTGACACCCAGGCCACGGGTGACCATCAAGGCTCACCCTGTGCTTGATGTACTCTATTGACTCCCCTGGGCCTAATCCCACGTGAGTTCGGTTTCGAGTCGTTCCACGTCATAGCACGGCGTGATTGAACTGGTTCCCATACTTTACAGTACGAGTGAAATATCGAAAGGGAATGTACTCGGTTACTTTCGTAACCTTGTTTCCCTGAGATATGGGAATGAGTACTGTTCCTGGCCATTCTATGAACTGCACGCTTGGTTGCTTCCTTCGAAGAAATCTGAGATGCGGTGGCAGGCGGCGAGTTATATAGCCAGACGCCCCTCCCATTTTGGCGGGCTATGGTGGGCTGCATAGCCATATGCTTGCTCGCCACCACCGTGGATTGGTTCGTTTCTTTCACCTTACACAAACCAATCACGTGCAGTTATAACTGTGTGATTGAAAAAGGCTTCAGTGAAGGGGAAAAAGGGATTTTCCCATACTTAGAGTACTCATTCCCATATCTCAGGGAACCGAGGTTACGAAAGTAACCGAGTACGTTATTGTGTCTCAAAAGAAAGAGTCAACTCTGAATCATTGAAACAAGTCGTGTTTTAAATGAATCCCATGAGTTTCATGTTGATGTCAACATGAAACATTAGCACATTGCCCACCTTGCATGCATGTCAGCCTGTTGTTGGGGACTCCCAAAACCAAAATATGAACCTTTCATAACCCATAATAGGGGCACTTTAATGTTTTGTGTACTTTATGTGACTTCAAAGAAGATTATCAGACAATTTGATATGATTCACTCAAATCACCTGCAAATCAAATGGACCATGCATTTTGTTGCAATTTCAATACAACCAGATTTATTTACTTGTCTTTTTTTTTGCCCTTTTTACATATATTTATGTACATTTTGGACCCTATGCATAAGTATAATAGAGCTAGCTGTTGCAGCACTCAATCTATTAAAAACACTGAAAATTACAAAGATCACTGCTGGTATTTTAGGGCAAGTCACTGCAAAAGCAGATATATTCAAAACACTTAACTCAAAAAGAACTAAAAATTGTATTGCGCACTGTTTGTTTATGTAGGTCATTGATATGCCGCTCTTTCCATATTCATGTCAGGCAACAATTGGGGACACCAATGTCTGTGACCTGTGCAAAGCTGCCTCTATTTTTGCAGTGCTTGATCAGCCCACAAAGTCAAATAATAGACGCAGCAGATGCTATGGCTTACCTGATGGAAAAACTCCATGTCAATGTCAGCCTCTGCCTTCCAGGATTTATCATCAGCTGCAGTCAAAGAGGCAGAGGTTAAACAGTGCAGGGAAATCTGCACAGAACAGGGCATGATACTTTTTAACATGTAGAGATACCTGAAGCATTCTCCTGAAATATGACCTTGGTTCCTTTGAGAAAGTTTTTTCCAATAATAAAGACTTCACTCCCCCCTTTAACCGAACAGCTGTGCAAACTCTTCTTGAGAATCTCAGGTACTCCTGCAGGCTGGGCTATAAAAACAACCAATCGGAGAAAAAGAGAAAGCGCCCATTAGGATACACTGCCAGGTAACAATGTTTCTGTGCAGCAGACCATGACTAAATACTTAGTTTCCGCACATCTGACATTATGTGCGGGTCAACAAAGCCATACAGCCAAACCAGCGTGTGACTAGTGAAAAACCTGGTTGTTTTTGCTTTGTATCCACACATGGAAACCATGAAGGAACATAGGTATTGTGCTGGTAATGCATGGTAAGTAGGCAAGCTTCGCATTTTTGCTATTTAATGCTGTGGTACAATTGCTTCATTTATTATAAGTGAATTAGTATAAACTTGTCAATCGATTAAAAATCTGAATCAAAAATGTATTACATGATAATCAAATTAATAGCAATTAATCGTTAACTTTCACATTGTTGTATTGTGTCTGCATCATTTACTTTAGTATTAACTGTTCTTCAGCTTTTTATGCCATGAGTGCCACATCTTTAAGACTGATGGGTCCTCTGCAGTGAATGGGTGCCGTCAGAATGAGTGTCCAAAAAGCTGACAAAAACATAACAATAATCCACGAGTAATCCATGGTACTCAAATTCATCAATTAACGTCTTGTGAAGTGAAAAGCTGCATGTTTGAAAGAAACAAATGAATCATTATGACATTTTTTTTTAATTATCTAAACCATCGTTTTGGGCCAAAATATCAATAATAACCCTTCATCCAGTGAAAACATCCAACCCCACCAAAATCCGCCAACATATTGGTTTAGAACAGTATTCACTTGTAAACCGTGCTTGATCTGTGCATATTTCTCCCCTGATTCAGACAAAACAATTTATATTATGGCAATGTTATGGATAGAGGACTCATACTTTAAAATGGCTGTTTATTACAAACACGCAGCTTTTTACTTCACAAGACGTTAACTGATAGATTGCAGTGGTGTGGATTACTTGTGGGTTATTGTGATGCTTTACTCAGCTGTTTGGACTCTCATTCTGACGGCACCCATTCACTGCAGAGGATCCATTGCTGAGCAAGTGATGCAATGCTACATTTCTCCAAATCTGAGAAACAAACTCATCTACATTTTGGTTTGGATGGCCTGAGAGGTTGAGTACATTTTCAACAAATGTACATTTTTTAAAAATAAAATATTTCTTTAGAATCCTAATGCAAATGTGTTTTCTGTCCTTATTAACACAATCAAAATAATGTCCTGTGATAATCAGCAGAATGCTACAGATGTTGTCAGCAGAAGATAGATTACAATAAACCTGAAATACTCCTCTACTTGCTGGTGACACAAAAAATTTAATTTCCAAACGAAGTAGTGCAATTCACCAAACACCTAGTAGCTCTCTTCAGTAGGCACCTGATGTTCTTTTTTGGCTTTATGGCCTTAATAATATAAACATTCCTTATCCCCCCTTCTAATCCCTACCTCTCCTATGTGATGAGAGCACCAGCTGGGCTCGCCAGCAGGGAGATGCTATGAATAACCCAAAGCCACTCACTGCACAGTATGGGAGATGACGAGGTCTGTAACGTGAGCACAGAGCCATCCGAGCGTGGGATGTTGACTCGAAACACCAGTCTGGCACGGGTGCTCTTCTTCTTCGATCCAGCCACCCCAATACGGGCCTCCACATCGGCATTCCTGAGCTTTAGGATCCCCACGCAGTCTACACTGTAGAGACACCCGAACATCAGCTGGTCATTGTCAATAATCAATACTTCCACCACATTTGATCACTACAGCCTCTGAATGCAAACTTGAAAGTCTGATGCAATTCTACGAAGTTGACATGTCGTCACATACGCCAGAGTCATATTGCTGCTGGGATCCAGAGGCACTTCGATGACAGTGGTGCCTTCGATGTCCACTTCCCTACAGGCGGTTGTGTTACGGCCTGTAACTTTGCAAGCCTGGTAGAAGCCATGGGGCTTTACACGTCCAGCATCATTGCCCACAAAAATCTGCAGGACCACTGACTCCTTCACACCCTCAAGCTGCGTGGATCAAGAAACTTGCGGTTAACAGAGTAACATGCATCCTTTTATCAATAGTGAAAATTAAGAACCATAAGACACCAAAATCAAGTCAAGTCAATAAAAATACCCTGCAATTGTACTTTTGGTATCCTAAACTGGAATACTTAAAGTGTGCTAAATTGTAGCTAATATTGTACTTTAATGCACTTTAATGTACTGAAGTATATTTTATTGTGCTGAAGTGGAACTATTGCAAGTATACTTAAGGTGCACTTTAAATTTATTGCATTTAAAGATGATAATATTCAAAGATCATACAATCCTCATCAATAGTGACATTAAAACACATTTTTAGGCTTAATATTAAGAAACGTGCATTGTGCACATGTAGTACTCCAAATAAAATGTAATTATAATTTTTATATCAGTAAGTCTAGAGTGATATGTTAGTAAATGTGTTAATAGATTTGAACTATACTTGGTTTAAATAACTGTGACCCACCTTGATGGTAGGGAAACCCTGCTGTGTTCGGTCTTTCACAGACCCACGGCTGCCTTCAGTCAGGTAACGCGCTCGATGCTGAGTCTCAGGCTGCACCACAATCTTCAGGTCTTTCCCTTCACTTTTCTGAGGATACTGACAAGACAGTATCCCACCTTTAAGGCCAGAAGCTTGTGGTCCATCAGAGCTATGAAACACATATGGTGAACATCAGGTAAAAGCTACTTTAATTGCAGTTTATGAACCTTTCATTTTTCCAGAAATAAAATTTCTGTCACTATCAACTCTCTCATGTCATTCAAATAACTGTTTGACTTCAGGCGGGAAAATACTACATAATTTTTACCCAAATTAGTTACAGAAAATGTTAGATACCAAAAATGTTGAGATTTTTACAGAAAATTACAGTTAATCCAGTTGGAGAACCTCAAACATAAGATATTTTGAGCAGAATTTCATTTTGTATAATAATTTTTTTTGGTCAGTGTGATCCTCTGTAGTGTTAAATTTACACTACAGTAGCTCAGTGGTAGAGCATTGCGTTAGCAGCGCAAAAGGTTCGTAGGGTTCAATTCCCAGGGAACACACATACTGACAAAAAATGTATAACCTGTAAGTCGCTTTTGATAAAAGCGTCTGCTAAATGCATAAATGTAAATTTAGTGCATGATGCCAAGTTTTTGTAACTATTTACAAAGTCTCCAAAGGTGCACAAAACCCAGTGTTCTTAAAATCTATTCAAATTTTAAAAGTCATGTCATATAATCCCATTTTTACTTTCTTGGGACATAAAGGCAAAACTTGACCATCCCTGATAGCACATGTACATCTCAGAGACGTCTATTTGATGTGTGTTTTCATCTGGAACACATGTCTTAAAGAAGTTTATGATTTAGAATGTATGTAAAACTCACTTTTTAATAATGTTTATCAGCTGTTTGTGCACAGAAGATGCTTTCCAGAAGATGCGCTCTTTAACAGACACCTTGGAGACATACGTGTGCCATTCACTTTCATGTTCTAGAAAAGAGTTGCATGAACCCAACTAACAGGGAACATTTTGTTTTGTAAACATTTAATAAACTGGGTATTTTGAACATTCATAAAACAATAAGAAATAACATTTTCATAACTTAATGAAAAAAAAAACAACATTATTTTAGTAATGTTAATAGAAAGTTCATTAAATGTTATTTGGTCTTTAATAATGTTCTCAAAACGTTAGCAGAAAACTATCATTTAAACATTGATTCATGAGTTCGCCTGCCCATTCAGAGAAATAATGGTAAACAAACTTGGCTTGCTGTCCGCGAAGGAGGCTCAAACCTGAAGCTCAGCTCGAACTCCGAGTAAGAACCCTCCCTATAATGTAGTGTGGAGGAAAAGAGGAGGAGAAGGGGAGGTGGAGGGATGCCGGAAGATTTATCGCTGGAACTGAGCAATGACTGCTGCTTATATACGGTCATAGCGATGATTGACAAGACTGGATGATAAGACTCCTCCCATACCCGACGTTGGGAACTTCATTTATGGAACATTTTTCTTAATCATTTTAGTTTGACATTCAGTCCAACTTTATATTAAATGGCCTTAACTACTATGTACTTATATCAAAATATAAGTGCAATGTACTTATTGTGTTCATATTGTATTGCAAAATACTTTTGCTGCTATTGAGGTGGGATACGGCTAAGGTTATGGACAGGTTTGGCGGTATGGGTAGGTTTAAGGGTGGGTTAAGGTGCAAGGGTCAGACTCAACAGTGTAATTATATATGTAATTACAAAAATTAATTACAGATGTAATTACATGCACATATTTTTTAAAACAAGCACAATGTAAAAACATGTATGTGCACAATAAGTGCATTGTATCAAATTATTAATTTAAATGTAAGTACACAGTAGTTAAGGCCACTTAATATAAAGTGAGATTGGACATTCTTTTAACATTTTTAAATGTCACTATTTAGTTTCAGATGGTTCTGAGAAAATTCAAATGTAATATTCCTATAATGCTTGCAAAATTACAAAATGGAACATCCCCTTAATGTTGTCTCTAAGGCCCCGTTTACACTAGTGTGTTTTCCTTTTAAAAGGCATTACTTTTGCTACGGTTACGCCTATCATTACACTACTCCGGCATTTTCGAGGTAGAAAACGGAGACTTTTGAAAACGCTGCAGACCCTGTTATAGTTTGAAAACTCTGGGGTTGCGTTTCAGTGTAAACAGACCAAAACTGAGACTTTTGAAAAAGATGGCGTGGCTGCCCACATTTGCTCTGCTTGTTGTCGTACCCATAGATATGTAGATACCGCTCCAAGCACGCAGACGCGTTCGCCATCTAAATAATAGGGCATCTACCTACACATATCTATGGTTGTACCTGCATGAATGTCATGTGACATGCGTTTTCAGTTGTGTAGTGTAGACGGAGATCGTTTCTGAAACGCAGCAGAAACGCCAGTGTAGACGAGGATCTTTTTTCATTCTAAAACGTCATTTTAAAACGAAAACGCACTAGTGTATACGGGGCCTCTGGATCCATGTTCACATAACTAAGAATAAACATTTAAAAAAATGTTTTCAATGTTTAGAGGACCTTCAGAAATACCCCTTTAAGAATGTTCTTAGCTGGGAAATGTTTCTAAAGGCATGAGGGTGAGTAAATGACCGATTTTCATTTTTTGAGTGATCTATTCTTTTAATTGGATTCAGTATTTTGGTTTGTTCACATCAATCTCCAACAAAGAAGCACCAAAGTTTTTATGAATGCCATAAGGTCCAAAGTGTATACTAAATGACCCACCTTGCTTTGGAACAGCTCTTGCTGTCTGGGCCAAGTTGCGAGAGCACAAAGTGTGGACCTTTGGCACTATCTGCATCAAAGACATCCATGCTGGCCTCTTCAGCAGGGACCGGCTTTAGCCCGGGCTTCTGTCGCGGGGTGCACTTACGGGCCTTGCGGGGAACTTCAGTGTTGTCATTGTAGGAGCTAGAGCTCACAATGCTGAAGTTGGACACCGAGTTTTCTATCCAGATGCTGTTGCTCTGCTCCGAGTCGAGAAGCAGCTCATCCTGGCAGGACATGTGGCTGTCATCGAAGAGGTCCTCGGGTGGAGGCGAGATGTTGAGGACAGGACGTTTGGAGGGGGTCATCTGGTGTTGCTGCTGGGTCTGCTGCCCACCTTTTTCTCGACCGGAAAGCTTGTTTTCTGCAGCCAGAACCTCGGCTTTTCTTCGACTGCTAACATCTCCCGGCGTGCTGCTTTCATGCACGGCGATCCGCTCTGAAGCTGAGGTGGAAGAGGTGGGAAAAGCACTGCGAGGACTTCCCATGCTCGTAGCAGAAGAGACGGACGAGGCATCTGCAGTGTGTACAATTAGACAGTGAATAAAGGCATTGACAAGGTATCATCATGAGCCAACAGTCCCGTCAAGTCAAGACATTTCTCGTGATTGCTTTTTATCTTTTCTTTCCAATAGTTCCTGTTTTTAATCTTTCTCAGAGCATGATCTGTCATTAGGGCAAATGACAAAAAACAGTTGAAATGCTGTGGAAATGAATCAACAAACAACGGGAGCAAAATGATCATGCTGAATAACATCTGTGAAAAAAGAAAAACAAGCATTTCATGTAGAGTTACTGTAGAGCAGGGCATGACATCACTCTCCAAGACATTCACGCTCAGCCCGCTAGCCATAATATCCTCTCATGTCTTGGGTTTTATTTAAGCATACATTGGAAATCTACAGTAAATGAGCTCTTGCATATGACCCTTGAAAACTGTTACATGGCATATGCTTCAATATTTATTCCAGTTGAGGGTCTACATCTCTCATCCAGATGTGTCAAATGATGCAAGCAAATTCTTATATAAATTTGCACAAATTTTGATGGGAGTGAGTATAGCCACAGAAACAACATAAACCAGTGTCTGACCTATGAAGCAGAAAACTGCAGAGCATTTTGTATGCAGACACTCCCTGCTTCAGAGAGAAATTCCTGGAATGAAAATGAGACAACCAATGAGTAATATCTGACCATTAAAATATATTAAAATGAAGAAGGCTTTGTTCAATTTTACTTGTTTGTTTTTAGTGCATCTAATGGCATTCTGTATTAATTTGCCTTGAAAATCAAGTTACGCAACATCCACACCTAATCCACCTTTAAACAAATGGATGAGGTAAAGCATTCATTTACAGTAGTTATAAAGAAGGTCTGTGGTATAAGACCTATTCAATAATTTAGTTTGTTTCGCATACATGTGCATATTAGAAAATAAAAAGAAATTGAAAAATCATTTATTAAAAGGATAGTTCTCCCCAAAAAAAATCATAATTTCACTCATCCTCATATTGTTCCAAACCCATATAACACTTACGTGTAACTTCAAAATACTTATATATATATATATATATTGTGGCAGGAAGAACAAAGGACAGACACAGTGGGTGTGACGTCAGGCCTCGGAGAGGTTTTTTTATTTAACAGAAATAATAAAATAAAGTGTCCAAAGGAGAAAAAGTGTCCAAAATAAACAGGGGATCTGGGTGTCGTGCTGCAGGGTGTTCTGGAAGGAAGGGTCCAAGTAAGGGCAGAGTCTGGAAGGAAGGGCCCCACGCGCTCCCCTCTGAGGTCCGGGGAGGTCCGGGGGCAAGGGGCGGTCTGGCTGGCCGCACACGCTCCCTCTGAGTCCGGGGCAAGGGCTGTGGCTTTGTCTACCTCTTGGCCCACGGCACTCGACAGGGACTGGTCGGCCCGGCATCCTGGCCTGACGTGCTGTATGGCGGCACGGAAATCCCTCTTCGTTCCCTTCCTCGGGTCTCTCGAGGAGAGGTGCCCTCTGCGTTTTACGCGGCGGTGATGATGGTCACACAGTGCCTCATCACACGTTGGACCTAGCTGTTTCAGCGGTCGTCGGGAGCCTGGTGAAAGGGCGGCGGGTCTCTGGGGCGGGGCGGAAATCCCTCTCACACGCTCCCTTCTCCTGGACCCATCCCCGTCGAGGATACACACAGGAGGCGCCCTCTGCGTTCCTCCAGCGGTCGGAGTGGGGCATTTTGAATGCACGTCAGAGCCTCATCACCGTGACGCCTGCCAGACATGGCTGTTTCGGCGCCCCATCCTCATCCACGACCACCCACCCGTTGGGAGCCCTGGTGAAGGGCGTTTTTGCCCCCATTTTTCATAGCTCAACAAAAAATCTAAGCACTTTTTCTAGTACACAAAAGTGGCCTATTTCTCTCAATATTGTTAATGCACAATCTGTCTAAATCATGCTGTTAGTGAGCATCTTGGTATGCCACATTCCTGTGAGGTCGATGGATTTCCAATCCTCGGCAAATACAGTTTTTCATTAGTTGTCACTTATAATCATCAAAATTTAAGACAGATTTGTGAACAATAAACACTTGAAATATATCAGTCTGTGTGGAATGAATTTAAACATAACAAGTTCAGCTCACTTTTTGAATGGAATTTGTGAAATAAATCAACTTTTTGATGATATTGCGTTAATAATTTTGACCAGCACCTGTATATATATATATATATATATATATATATATTCTCACAGTCCATCCATTGAAAGCCCACACAACCAAAAGTTTTGATGCTTCAAAAAGTTCAGTCCATAACAGTTGCCAAAAATATAACTTTTGGGTTTTCTGTTATTAAAATAAATAAGCAAGCCCAGCTCAGGTGAGAAAAAGTAACACGAAAATAATGTAATGCATTATTTTCCATAAAACTTTACACATTATAAAAAATTACTTTTTATGGAGTAACGCAACATTTTAAAGCATCACTTTTAAAAGTAACTTTCCTCAACGCTGCATATGCATTGAGCTGTTAAAGTCCTCTGAAGAAACATGATCGCTTTATATAATGAACAACAAATTTAATTTAGAATTCCATAAACAATTTTATGCTTTTTTTCATGTTACGCAAGCACTTTTAGCTTCTATTAACTATATTTGATGAGCTTTTTGCACTTGCACTGATAAATGTTTATATGTAAATAAAAGTCTAACATAAATCTGTACACAATCAAGACTTTTAAGTCTAAACCGCTTGACTCGTATGGATTACACAATGATGGGCAAAAATTAATTTTAAAAGTATCCTCATTAGTGTTTAAAAAATGATGTTTGTTGAATATCCACTTTTCATTTTTAGTTGAACTAACTCTTTAAACCTTATGCAGTCTCAATATTTCTTTAACATTTATCTGTTGTACTGCAAGATGATGAAATGGATGAAATGAAAGTGCTTTGAAGCCAAGCACCAAAAGGATCTGATGCACATTGCAAAACTGGGATGGCTCATGAGTTGACTCATGGGTGGTACCAACCAACATTTCAGTAATCTAGATCTTCAACCACCAAACCACACTGCCGAGACTTAACAAGACAAGGGCATCACAGAAACAGCCAGATTGGGTTGAATATAATTTTTTTTTAAAAGATAGCTTTTGTTTATCATACTCTGAAAGGATAGTCCATTTTAAGCAGGATTGGATTGGTATTTTAGGATTTGTAGGAATAGCGGGAAATAGGTGATCACTATGAGATCCTCTGAATAGTGTCTCCCTGAGGCAACAAAGGGTTGAAAATAATTTGTGATATTTTACATAAAAAGTCTATGAAAATCGACATGGCTGACCATGGTCAAGCAATTGTCCAAAACCATCCTCTAGCAGTTCTAAGAGCCGCTACAGACTAATAATAAGATGCATGCACATTCACAACATGCTTATCTACCTGTGAAGCTTGGCTCCTTTGTTTGAAAGAAGCATATGAACCAATACAATATGAATGATGTAATTTGAATGAGATATTGAGTCCACTGAATGACAATAACAATGGGGTGAGCTTGACGCCCCTCCTTATAAAACCAACTCAAATTATGTATGTTGCCATCTCAGAATGTGCTCTTTACAAAAACCTTATGAAATGGATTCTGCATTGTAATCATATCCATAAAACGTTTAGTTGTGGGTCGCTTATGCCTCTAAAAAAACTGTTTTTTTTAACAGTTTCTAACCACAATGGCTGTGGAAAAATGTTACATAAAAACATGATCATCAGTCTGATGACAGTGTTTACATTTGGAAGATTGTAGTCTTGTCTAATCTGTCCACATTCTAGTCCCAGTCCAGTCTTCCCATTCCACATGCTCAAATATGTGAGAATAATGCCCTGTTGCAACAACCAGCACTATACTAACACTGTTTCGCAACTTCTTTCATTCTTTGGACAAAGGATTATGAATGAAAGCATTCTGAAAGAAATTTAGGAGAACTTCATTGCTGCGGATGTTTATCAATCATGTGCTTATGTAACGGATGTGTATGCCAGTAAGGGCTGTGTGTAAACCTCACTCTCCTGACCTCAAAAAGAGGTGCTCTAGCGACTGACGCTAGAGGCTAGAGGTAGCCTTTAGCCTTTGGCGTTCCTTGCCTAGAGCGCCTCCCGCGCCGGAATCCCGGGTTCGAGACCCGCTCGGAACACGAACGAGTTGTGGTGGTATGGACCCGGGAGGGGGTGTAACACTTACAAGGCATCCAAATGGAATTTCTTTGAAAATAAAAATATTAAAAGGTGAACAACACTGTTTAAAAAGTAAAAGAAAAGAAAAATAAATAATGTATTTTAAAAATTAATTAAAAAACTCCAAACAAATGTCATAGTCAAAACATGTTGCAGTCAAATGTGCACAATAAACCATGAAAAGCAATGAAAGAAGTACAGTATAGTTTGGTACATTTGTCCTTGCTGAAGTGAAATACTTTAGAATTGAATACATATAAGACTGACAACAATAATCAGATTAAAACAAATAATCCTCACTAATATTACCAATGAATTGAACTGGATAATGACACTATTATCTTCTATAGAACTGCTTACTGCTGAATTAAACTCATTTCATGCAATTTATGAACTTACTTATCATTAACTCTATTGAAATGAATTGAATTAATCTAAACTGAGCTCAATAACAACATTATTAGACCTTCTGCAGATCTGCTTTATAGCTGAAAGGGTTTCATAACCGATGGATTTTACAACAGTAACACGTATTTCCTTTTCATTAATGTGAAGCTTTAAAACAGTATAGTATAAAGCACTATATAATGTGACTTCCTATTCTTTTACCATCCTCACCATTTACCATGAAACCATGACGGCTCATATGCAAATCATAAGGGTACAGGATGCATCCACAATAGATTAGTTTCTACACGATACAGCTGGTCTAAAGACAAGACGTGTATAAACAGAATTGATTCAGAAATCAGCATCGATTCTACAGCAACAGTAACAAAACCGGGTTAATATCCAGTGAAACAATAATACTCGCACATAAATCAGAGAGAATGATTTGCATCCGCCTTCAGCATTTATCCCAAAACATGAAACTGATAAGCTTTATTCATACTTTCCTTGCTATTTATGCCTTATGCATATCCTCATTTATAAGATTTGTTGTTGTGTCTCACAACACAAACAGTTTAAATGAATTATTTTAATGGGGTTGATCAAACGGCTGCATAAATGTGGCATGATAAACATGAGGACACCTGCATGCACAGGAAGTGTGGTCAAGCCGTACATAATTCAATCAGGAAGAAATCTTTCCATGTGCCAAATACTGTCTGACATGTATGTGACGATAATAGTAACCACAAACCATTGTCTATTCAATATATTGAAATGGTCCTTTCTGATCAGCTGAACCGAATCAACTGTGGGTGTGACATGTACGAGTTTCAACCATTTAATTTTGAGGCAATCAAAGGCATCAAGTGCATTTTTCAGATCTTTATATAATGTTTCTGGAGGTTAGCATATGAGTCATATGCATTAAAAAAATTTGTAAAACTGATTTTCATTCTCTGTCACATCAAGACGAGGGAGAAACGATTTTCCAGTTTGACATCTGATACAGTGACATTTGAGTCATCTGCTCCTATGTTTGTGCAGAATTGTTAATGAAATTAATTGAAACCCTGTTCTGGCGGAGGACTACAAAGCCAGAGTTTTTCATTATGCATTATGTTGCAACCTCTTGGCAGGCGTGCAACAATACAGACACTGAAACACACAGCGTCTGCCTCTTTAATGTGGCTAAAAGTGGCAGCAAATCAACTTTCTATGTACAGTGGGTCTGAAGTCCGGAGTAACATCAACTTTGATAGGAATTTGGGAACGTTAATATGGAAAAATGCAGGTTAGACAAACTCAGCGGAGTCAAAAGATTAATATTAATTTGATGATAAACTGGAGATAGATAACAGATAGTCTATTCAACTTTGGACAATCTGTGTCAGAGTTACAAGACCCCTCTGATTCATTAGTCTGGCCTGCATGTTTTTAACCACCCTGTACTCTTTACTCGGCAAACAGCCAACTTAACACAGCAACCTGAGTGTGTTGTGTTGTGTTATACTGAGCCCTCAGAGCTTTCACTATTGATAGAAACTGTAACACAAGCAGACAGGGGCCCGAGGGGCCAAACTAAAATGTAATCTGAATTCACCAATGGAGGACACACATTCCTGCAGGGGAGCAGCGAGAGAATTACACTTGTATTGATTTAGGCTGCAGAATTCTTGCAGTTGATTCCATCTCAGAAGACAATAAACATTTAAATTAAATTAGATGGGGGAAAAAGTTTAAAAATAATAGTAACAGAATCATGGCTTGGGTCAAGAAAGTCATCCTGACTCAATATTAGAGAGACGCTCCCATGGTCACATCAGAGGGTCCCACGACAGACAGAGATTAGTTTGAGTTTAGGAGGCAGGCTGGGGGTAGAACACAGAGAGGGGCAAAATGAACTAATCTGAATAGAGCAGCAAATAGTTTTATGTGCCCTACTCGTCATAGGTTTGGAATAATTAAGATTTATTACTGTTTTTGAAAGAAGTCTTTTATGCTGACCAAGACTGCATTTATTTGATCAAAAATACAGTAACATCTGTAATATTTTGAAATAGTATGACAATTGAAAAGAGCTTTCAGCATCATTACTTCAGTGTCACATGATCCTTCAGAATTAATTACAATATGCAGATTTGCTGCTCAAGAAACATTACTGATTATCAATGTTGAAAATGTTTTTGTTGTTTAATATTTATGTGAAAACTGTAATGCATTACTTCAAACATCTGGGGCAAGTAACATTTAAAAAAAAATAAAAGGGGAAAATTAAATTGATAATTTTTTATCACTTTCTATTCATCAAAGAATTCCGAAAAATGTATCACAATTTCCATCAAAAATATGAATCAGCACAACTGCTTTCAACTGCTTTAAATAGTTTGTTGTTGTAATAATATAACTTTTTCCACTGTATTTTTGATACTTTTGAAAATATAAATTTTGATGAACAGATAAACATCTAGAATATTTTGTTAAAACACACATGGGCAAACTAAATAAAAAACCTTACTTTACATTATAATTAAAAATTATTTACTGGCCCATTATTTTTCACAAGTATGAAAACCACATGAAAAGTTATCTTGAGAAAGGACCAATACCTTTCATGTATGTTCTGTTATTATTCAGTGTAAAAGAGAAGATATTAAAAGGAAATAAAAGCTAAAGTTAGAAAAAAGACGATGATACATTTGAACCCAAAATATTCACAATCGGCGGGAAGAGACAATATTTAAAGGGACATGAATGTGGCAAAAGAGTCGACCCTCACAAAACAAAATAAAACAAAAAAGTAGATATAAAACAAAACAAAACAGAACAAAACAAAAACAATAAACACAAAGAAAGAAAGAAACAAAACAACCAAAAGCAAAACAATCAACAAAACAAAAACACAAAACTACAAGCAAACAAAGATAAATAAATGCCAAACAACAGGTCAAACAAATAGAAAATACCAGAAAACTTGTTTTATTGCTAAGAACATATTCACAAATAAACAATAAAAATATACACAAAAAATATGAATTAGACTAGAAGAGAAAATAGCCAGAATAAGCAAGTCCAATTTGCAGTGAAACCTAAAATCCCACAATGAAATTCATTTAAGCTGGAAATACGTCACCTTCCTTCAGCTGCAGCCAGCATGTCCTGCCTCGTCAGAGGGATGCATTTGGCTGCAGTTAGGTACAGATGTCCAAAGGCAACAGACTTCTGGCTTACAGAAACTCACCCTAAACCTGCGCACTTTGATAAGGGGCAGAGTAAAAGAAACTAAAGTGAATTGCATTTTGAATGTACAAATAGGAACTCAAAATAAAAGAGTGTTTTCACTGTGGACAGATTCTTTCCTCAGTGTTCGATGCAAGTCAGGAGAAATTGTAATAATTGCCAATTATACATGCATTATACATAAATATGTTTTGCATATAGAATTTCTGAGAATACATTTTTTTATATGTTAATGCAGATTGGAATTTTATACCAAAAAAAGTAATCAGAAAATCCTACTGTAATTTTATAGAAAACGTTCTTATTTAGGGGTTTATATATTTATTTTAATGTATGTATGTATGTATGCATGCATGTGTGTATGGATGTTTGTTTGTTTAAATTATTTCAGGGAATTTTTTTTTATTTGAATTTTTTGCTTTTTATGAGCAAAATTTGACATTTTGGACTGAGCCAATTCTGTTCATTCACAAAGCTAGAACAATGCCGGAGGTCCAAATGGAATTTCATAAAGTAAGACTTGCAAAATTATTTTTATGTGTATTATTATTAATGTTGAGTATGTTAAATACCAAGTAAAACTTTTTTTTTCATGTAATTAAAAACGGATATTTAATTACTATTTGCAAAAATTATTTGCTACTCTGATGCCCCAATAAAAGTTGTTTTCTCTGAAATATCTTTTTCCCACATTAAATATATATATTTTTTGATGGGTGTCCTTTTTTTTTTTTTGCAAGGCCCAACATTCACAAAGGACCAAAATTGTGTTTAAACCATAAACCCAATCTATATGCAATCAGATATATTTTCCTGATTAAACAATAGAGTATTTTTCATATTTACAATTAAAACAGCTTTCTGTGCTTAAATGTCCTTATTTTCTGGTGCTATTGTGAACAATTCATTGCATGTTACTCCAAAAAAAGAAATGTTAGTTGTCTGTTATCTTTTATCAAAAGCTTGCTCCACCTCTGAAACGACTTTCCTCTGATGTCACCACACCCTCCCCTCAAACCACCTGTCATATAAAGACCATTTTTCTTGAACCAAATTAATCAACCACAAAAAATGTGGGCAGGTGAATATGCATCACGATGCAGGCCTTAGCTCCAGTCTTCAGCATCTGAGAGAAAAGATGGTTTAAAATACGAAAACAAAGCTTACCTGCGGCGAGAGCCGTCGACGGCGGAGGTCCTGCCTCTCCTCCACTTTTTTGACTCATCGCGGCTGCGTTCTGCTCTCTAGAAGACGGCAGCTGCAGCTCTTTCGGGAGAAGATCATATACCGATTCTAGAGGGAATCAGACAGAGAAATCTATTAAGTCTCAGACAGTAAATCGCAGCAAGTCAAAATAGCCTTGCACAGATTTCTTTGTGGCAACTGATATATGCAGTGAATTTCCAATAACTCATTTCAAGTGGATTATCACCAGTCAGGGGTGATAATCAGCACAACATTTATTTCAGTACTTTTCCATGACCATAAAAGTCGTCTACATCTGTCAGTCCAATTCCAGGTATACAGTGTCTTTCTGAACCCCACACGGACTGGCCACTGACCTGCCTGGCCATCAACATGGAAAAAGTCCTGACTGCATATTTTACACCAATAGTAAGTGATAAATACCATTTTTGGCATGCCAGAGGCCTTAGTCACCGCTCTGTGATTGTAGTGGGTTATTTTAACAGAACAAGAACACAATGCCTTCAAACCTTGCTCGCTATTCTGATGAGTACAACTTTGAAAACAAGGCTGCTACGAGGGATTTAGAAGTTGAGAGGTGGTTTTCACTGATGCCAGCAGTTAGGCCATATCAAGCAATAAATAAATAATAAATGAATATAACATCACCCATCTGTCCAGAGACAAGCTCCTCAAATCCTTCATTCTGTACCTTGTCATTTATCACTGGGTCTGAATGAGATTATAATGTTTCAGAACAGATCATCTCTCTCAGAGGTTATTTGCTTCACCTGCCAACAGCAGGCGAATGAAGACAATTTGAACCTAAGTGCCATATTTAATTAAATGTGAATAAAAATGAGACTGTGAAAGATACAAATACAATGTGATCAGTAGGTTGCGCTGTCTTACAGGTCAGGGATTTACAAAAACATTTGTCAGCCAAACACCTTCAACCAAAAATGTTTTCTCAAAGCACCCCCTGAGATTATAATAATTAATTATTATTATTATTAAGTTAATAATTTAACAACACATTTACATGTTCACGGTTCTCTGATGTAAGCTAAAGGTCATAACATGCAGTTAAACAAGTCAAATATTTCTAATTTTACCGTGAGTGTTTTATTTTAATTGTTTTTATTTTTAAATTACTGATTCATAGCTTTAGGCGGCAGAATTTGTTTAAAAAAAAAAAACTTACATTCTCATTATTTTGTTGTATATTGAAATTGCAATTTGAACTGCAATGTGATAAACACTTAAACCTCTCATATTGCTGCTGCTGAAACATCCAGGCATAAAGAATGCCACACTTTGATGCTAATAGAAATAGCTGCTTTTTAAGGCTGTTCACGCTTGGCTTCAATTTTTACAAGAACCAAATAAGACTGAACAGAGTTTGCATTGACTTTGTAGCTGGACTTTAAATTGGATCTTGTGATAGTGTCTCAGTCTACATAACATTTACACTGTTGTTTTCAGGAATGCAGTCTATTTTAATAATAATATTAATAAAATATTATTACATTTTGTTTGCATTTTAAAATAAAAAGTAATTTGACATTTTACATTGCAATATATAATGTTTCAATGTTAAACCTTCAAGCTTTTATTTTTGTCAAAAATCTGCAGGGAGAACTTTAGACTGTTTAATTCACAACGGGTTTACAAATTAACCAATAAAAGGTTGAAAACTTACTGGTAACACTTTATGTTAAGGACCAATTCTCACTATGAACTAGTTGCGTATTAGCATGCATATTACTCTGCATGATCATATTTTATTATTACCTATAATAAGCAGCAAATTTATTGAGGGAAAACTCTTAGATAACAGAGAATACGTGTTCCCTAATCTAAAGGGTTACCAACTTAGGTCCAGCATTTGCCATTCCAAGAGACTTAAAACACCGGATCAGGAGCTGCTGGTGTGTAAATGAACACTGAAATACGCAGCACATCAGACTAAATTGCAACCTTTTGCGATTTGATAATTGCAACTTGCATGATTTGCATAACCAATTTTGGTTAGAGTATCATCAACTCACGAACCCCCCTGCAGTTCCCTCACAAACCCCCACCCAGGGGTTCACAGTTTGGGAAATCATGTTCTAGGTATTGTCCAGTTTTTACAATCAATGATTCTTTTGTCCGTTCAAATTTTTTTTTAAATACTTTTTTTCCATCAGCTGACTGATCGTATGAAGGCACATAACAGTTTGACCTATTGAATATTAGTGGCATCAAATGGAATCGCAATACATAATGGCTTACAAACAGGTTTCCCAAACACAGACAAACAGGTGGCCACACCCCCAAGTTACGCCATTGGGTGAACAAGGTTGACATGTTAAACCGCTCCAACAAAGCAAGCATGTTTGTGGAACGTATTTTACGAGATGACAATCTACATATGGTTTACTTATAGCAGTCTCTGCACATAGGTGAAAAAAATTCCAGATCTGTGGATCTCTGCATATGTTCACACTCTTTCCATCTGCATGTATAATATAATACTCAAAAGATTTCAAGCAGTCCTGCACAACATAAAGTGTGAAAAACACTGGTGTGTTTAGAGGCCTCTTAAATTCTGAGGATAAATTCATCTCTTATACGGCCTGAAACAGATGCAAACATGGGGGCAGGTAAAGGCAAATTCTCAGTATGGCCGTGAACACAGTTTACAGAGGCGAGACGGGACCAACAGACACTCTCTGTTTCTAACTCAAACAAGCCTAGGAAAGTGGATTCTAAAGGAAAGGCCTTGAGACCAAAAACATCACAGTTCTTACGCAACCACCATTACTTTTTCCACATGTCATTGTCTGGACTTTAAGAAAACGCTAATGTGTCTTGATGTTTTATTTTTTATAATTTACAGCATGTCTCAAAAAAATATATGAAATCATTGGTAGTACCATGGTTCTTCGACATACACTTTTGATAGACTTCTATTTGATATAGGCTTATTTCATTTCTCGAGCTTGCATTTTTTTGGAGCTTCACCATGAAAATCGAATGGATTTGATAGTGAAGGTTTAGTGGTATTTTACAGACCTGTCATGGCTTGTTGCTTATGAAGGACTTGCAGATCAATAGCATTGTTTGAAATTCGCCTCTGAATCCTAACAACTCTGAATTTTGACTTGCTCTTACTCCTATATTGAGTAACTGTTACCAATTAACATCAATAGGTTTTCTAATGCACAAAAACGTACTCGGTTACTGACGTAACCTCGGTTCCCTGAGATATGGGAACGAGTACTGCGTCGAGATATTGATGTTAGTATGAAAAAAAACTTTTTTCCTCTTCAACTGAAGCCTTTTTCAATCACGCAGTTATAACCGCATGTGATTGGTTCGTGTAAGGTGAAAGAAACGAATCAATGCACGGCAGTGGCGAGCGAGCAAATGGCTATGCAGCCTGCCATAGCCTGCCAAAATGGGAGGGGCGTCTGGCTATATAATCCGCTGCTTGCCACCGCATCTCAGATTTATTCGAAGGAAGCAACCAAGTGTGCAGCTCATAGCACGGCCAGGAACGCAGTACTTGTTCCCATATCTCAGGGAACCAAGGTTACGATAGTAACCGAGTACATTCCCTTTCGATATTTCACTCGTACTGCGTCGTAGGGGTTGCACAGACTAGTCGACTTCAGTGCTCTGCCATGATGGTTTAAGCTTGAAGTCGACTAGTCACTGGTCCTATAGAGGGCGCAATAGGATAATAAATCCACATTATGCTCCGTTTCCAAACAGTTAAAATAACAAACTAATTCATACTCTGAATGCGCTCCACAAGACATGGTGTGATTATATTACTGAATGCTCAAAATTGAACGGCAGAATGCAGGTTTTAAACAGCTTATTGTACAGGTAAGTTAATCACGTTCTAATCGAATGCGCTGCTGCACTGTAACGCACACACATTGGCTTCAGACAGTAGCGCGTACAATACATCACGCGCAGATCGCGTGCACAGAATCATTCAGCACGGAAAATTATTGTCAACACTGTTCTGTGATTTCTCGGTAAAATAGCTTAGAAACTGAAAAGTTCAAGCATATATTTCTTAATAACTAAATCCCAAAGCTTCACTACTAGTAGAGAGATGCTGCCAGGTAGAATTAATTCACACACGCAACCGCTCTCACTAATGCATGCATTCATATGAATGTAATCTTTACTGTACTACTTATCTGTATCTGATTTAGAACGAGCAGGAATCTGTGAGAAATATAAAGACCCAAAGATTAAAGAACTGATAAAAATAAGCTGTTATAGGTGCAATAGTCATGTGGGCAGCACTGTGTCATATTTCATAGCTGTGTTTGTCGGAGCTGTCAGACGTCATCAGCGACTAGTCGACTTCGACTTGACTTTCATCACTTAAAAGTCGACTTTAAAAAATCAGAAGTTGTTCAACACCTACTGCATCGAGATATTGACGTTAGTATGGGAACCAGTCCAATCACGCCGTGCTATGACGTGGAACGACTCGAAACCAAGACTCATGTGGGATTAGGCCCAGGGGAGTCAATAGAATACACCAAGCACAGGGTGAGCTTTGAGGGTCATCCGTGGCCTTGGTGTAGTCACGAAGAGACACCTGGCGTCCATATAGTTATGGACCGACCAAGCAAAGAGGGGCTTGATCAAAGGTTGGTCAAGTGAACTCGAAAGATTGCTACTTAAGCAGAAAGGACTCCGGTCTGCAAGGCGGGGACATCCAGGTTGTAAAACCTTGCAAATGTGGATGGCGAGGACCAGCCAGCCACCTAACAAATGTCTGAAATGTACACCCCGCTGGACCATGCCCAAGACGAGGCAATGCCTCTGGTGGAATGGTCTCTGACTCCGATGGGGCACTGAAACCCCGAGGAGGAGTATGCTAATGTGATAGCATCCACTAACCACTTAGAAATTATCTGCTTCGTAACAGGAGCTATCTTTAGTGCAGTTACCGAAGCCAACAAAAAGCTGTTCTGACTTTCTGTAGGAGGCAGAACGCTCAATGTATATTCTAAGGGCCCTGACAGGGCAGAGCAGGGACTCCTGGCTGCCCGTCGGGGGGGAAAACGCGGAAAGCGTTATGACCTGGGCTCTGAACAGAGTGGAGAGCACCTTAGGTACATAACCCAGCCTTGGTTTCAGGACAAACTTGGAGTCGTTAGGCCCGAATTCCAGGCAAACTGGGTTGACAGAAAGGGCCTGCAGGTCTCCTACTCGCTTGACTGACGCCAGTGCTAACAGCAGGGCGGTTTTCAACGAGAGTACTCTGAGGCTCGAGGATTGCAATGGTTCAAACGGGGGCCCTTCTAGGGCCCTTAGTGCGGTTGGTACGTCCCAAGGTGGAACTGTACGAGGACGTGGGAGATTCATTCTCCTGGCGCCTCATAAAAATTAAGTTACCACACTATCTCTGCCCACCAATCGGCCAGCAATAGGGGCATGGAAAGCCGCTATGGTTGCTATGTGAAAGTACACGTCTTTCAAATCCAGCGACATGAACCAGTCCCCTGGGCATATTTGCGGGAGGATCTGTTTCAAAGTAATCATCCTGAACAACCTTTTCATCAGGGCGTAATTCAGGACTCTGAGTTCTAGAATAGGTCGCAGGACGCCGTCTTTTTTTTTTTTTGGGACGAGGAAGTAGCAGCTGTAAAAGCCTGACTCGCTCTGGGCTGGAGGAAACGATTTCTATGGCTCCTTTTTCAAGCAGATTCATCACCTCTGCGCGGAGGACTTGAGCGTTCTCGCTGCGCACTGTGGTGGCGAGCACACCACGGAAGCGCGGTGGTCTTCGAGCGAATTGGAGTGTATAACCTCGTCTTACCGTAGTCATTACCCATGTTGACACACCGGGGATGGCCTGCCAAGCCTCGGCCCACGTGGCAAGGGGTTGAAATGGCTGTGCAGACTGGCTGCATAAGGGCAGGACGCTTATGGTAGGCAGAAAAAGATTTTTGCTCTCTTTTTGAAAATGTATGTGTTTTATTTTGTCCGCTATCACAGCGGTCGGACACCTGGGCACTATAGTGGGCCCGTGAGGATCCATGAACACACTTTCCTCTGCACCCAGTGCTAAGCGGGGTGGCGAGAGACACAATAGAGGCTGCTTGCGGGGTGGTCCAGCGGTAGCGAGACTCGGGCCCCTCCTCTTTCTGCCTGGCTGTTCAGGAGTATTTCTGAGGCGCCAGATCCAAGTCGATCTTGGGCCGGGTCCTTGGCGCTTCGGGAAGGGGTAGCGTCGTGCCGAGCATGAGCACCCTCTATCTTGCCGACCCTTCAGGAGGTGGGGGCTCCTGGGCGGTTGGCGTTGGTTTTGTTGTCTGGTGAGTCGGTGCAGAGGAAGAGCTGGTGCGCTTAGGGAGGAATTTTCGCAATTGAGACGACTTCTGAGCCTCTGTGAAGCGTTCAGCAAAGCCCTCCACAGCTGGTCCAAACAGGCTGCCTGACATAACCGGAGCGTGGAGGAAGGGAACTTTGTCCGCCTCTTTCATCTCCGTCATCGTGAGCCAAAGGTGGCGCTCCAACACTATCAGGCTGGACATCAAAAAGCCCGATGGCTTAGGCGGTGGCTTTGGTGGCACGTAGAGCCTAGATCTGTCGTGCTCCTCAGGTCCCTGAGAGAGGCTGAATACAGACCGGCTTCCTCATTGGCGAGCATCTTGGCCTGGGAGACCTGGAGCACAGCCATCGAGTGAAGCACTGAAGCCGCTTGTTCCAGCCGCCGAGTAGGCGTGTCCAGCGAGTGCAGATGTGGCTCTGCACAGCTTGGACAGATGGCTCGCCCTAGCCTTTCATCTGATAGCTGTGGGCGGGCAGAGATGTGCGGCCACAGACTCATCCATAGGAGGCAGGTGCTCGTATCCTTTTTCTTCAGCGCCGTCAAAGGATGTGAGAGCAACTGAAGCAGAAGGAACGTTACGTGAAGTGGATGACGTTAAGAGGGCGGGGTCAGTCACAGAGCCCGAACACACCTCCGCGTCCGAAGCCGCCAGAAAAAAATGCTGTCATCTATTTCGCTGTCACTCGCACCGAACGAGATCATGTCGCTCACAGCGCAGGGACACTGATCATGTTGAGTGAAGAGGACGGGCGAATGCTCTCTCCCTCTGCGGTGACGGTGAGGCACGCGGGCATTGAGCCGACGTGAGCTCGCTTGTCACCGGCCGCTCAAATCCTCTTCCCGCTGTTTTTTCTCACAGATCCCTGAGAGGAAGAAAACGGGAGGGTGCGAGGGGCGGAGTCGCTCTCTGAAAAGAAAGCTAACCGCGAGTGCAGAGAGGCAAGACTGAAAATGCTCGCAGTGCGAGCAATCAGCCCCACTGAGCACAGCGTCAGCGTGGGATTTCCCCAAGTGTGACACACACTCAGCGTGAGTGTCATCAGCGTGCAGGGGATTCCCGCATGTCTTACAATGACGGTGCGGCATTTGCAACAACGCTGCGCTGAAATTTGCTCTTCTAGTAAGGCTTTCTTAGATCTTACCGGATAGCCGCAGGGGATGACCGAGTCTGCAAGCTGGTCGCTGGAAGAGGTCCTAGTCCGGCTGCTGAGGCGCTTCAACGGCAGATCTCGGCGTCAGCGAAGAATGGTCTTCGTCGCTGAAGAGAAGAAATCTGAGATGCGGTGGCAAGCAGCAGATCGTATACTCAGACACCCCTCCCATTTTGGTGGGATATATGGCAGGCTGCATAGCCATTGGCTCGCTCGCCACCGCCGTGCATTGGTTCATTTCTTTCACCTTACACGAACCAATCACGTGCAGTTATAACTGCGTGATTGAAAAAGGCTTCAGTTGAAGAGGAAAAAAGGGTTTTTCCATACTAACGTCGATATCTCGATGCAGTACGAGTGAAATATCGAAAGGCAATACAATCACTTATAAGACATGATAGTGCCCAAATCCTGCTCTTTCCCTGCTTAACCATAACCAATTTCTGTCTTAGGCTGGTCTGCACATGCAGGAACATGTGCCGTGTGCACAGGCCCCTTCAAGTAAACAGATTGCCAACCACATTGACAGAAAATATGCGCTGTGCACGAAGACTGCGGCTGCAGAATCAGTACCTGGACTGTTTCTAAGTGTTTCCACTCATTTTTAAGAGAGAAAATTCCTATTTTGCTGCATAGTTTCTTCCCGCACAAACAGGACACAGTGGTTGCCTTTCATGTTCCAAAACACAGTTTTTCTTTCACTAGGGAAAAGAAAAACAAAGAGCAATATAATTAATTTGGTAAACATTATGATTTAATTGCTTCTACAAAGCAAATTCTCACTTTCCAGCTCCTTTCTTGATCAGACTAGATCTGAAGCCAAAACACACTTGCACTGAATTAAAGGGAAAGTTCACAGTCATTTACTCTTCCTTGTGTTGTTTTACATGCAGAAGATGCAACACAAAAAAAATTTAGCAGAATCCTCATGCTGCTATTTTTCATACAATATTTGGGTGAAATGTCACTGTAATTCATTCTCAAGAGTGATAATATAATGTACCAACCACCTTCCTAAACTTGTGATTAATTAGTTAATTCATTCATTCAGCCTTAAATGAAATCATGGCCTGTGGTGCTAATCCTCATAATACAGAAGTTTGGCCACACAAGGAAGGTGGAAAAATAATTTAAATTCATGCTCTCTAACCATAAAGCTCAACATATTTGTACTTGTGCATGAAAGGGGAAAAGGAAAGGAAGGAAAAACATTCAGCAAGTTCATTCACACTTTCATTCACTTTTGCAGATTCTTGGCACTTGTTCCAATTAGCCCTGGGTTACGCGAGAGTGCCAGTATTTTTGGCAGTAACCCCCTCCACCTTCAGCCCCTTGTGCTTCTCCTCTTGTTAGATTTTAGGATTGATCTTCTTGCTTTATTTAACTAGCTAAACAGGTTTTGTGAAGTGGCTGTGAGGCTTGTCAAGCAGAAATGTGAACTGTCAAATCACAGATGAAACAGAAGTTGGAAACAGATTACAAAGGAGTATGTGACAACTCTATGTATGTATATAGAAAAACTGAGCCTATGAATATTAAAGGGTTAGTTCACCCAAAAATGAAAATGATGTCCCCTGATATTACATGGATTATTTTACCAATCTCCTTGCTACGTTTCTGGACATGGGAACATTTCAGTTGTGTACCTGTCTATGGAGGGTCTGAGAGCTCTCAGATTCAAACAAAAACATCTTAATTTGTTTTCTGACGATGAACGGAGGTCTTACAGGTTTGGAACAACATCAGGGTGAGTAATTAATAGAGAGACTGACATATCGTTTACCGATATTTTTCACGATATTTAAGCATTTTACCATAATCGGATATGGGTTTTGATAAAAAAAACGATAACCGATATTTGTTTTGTTTTTTTGTCACATACATAATTATACAGAGTATAACCAGCAGTGAAATGTGTTCTCTGTATTTGACCCATCCAATTGCACACACACTTGGAGCAGTGGACACTGTTCACTCAGAAGCTCCAGCACGGCCACCGCATGTAACTTTATACAAGATTCACTTGTTTGAAACACACTAAACTATATTAACATTTACTATAGAACCATTATTTCACCAATAAACATCTAAATAAATACATCTCTATCGAAATTAATAATTTATTATCTCCGCACCATGCGATCGCAGTTTGAGCGAACCAAAGTGAAGAATGGACTTACTTCACTCTGTTATTTATTTACTTTAAAATAGTAAATAAATATCGGTTCTGCATATCGGTTATCGGGTACATAAACGTACAAATAATCGGTATCGGTTATAAAAATCAATATCGGTCGATCACTAGTAATTAATGACATAATTTTCATTTTTGGGTGAACTAACCCTTTAATACTCAGACTCAGTCATCCAGTCATGCTACCTATCTAATATTCAGGACCAAACTTGATATTATTTATGGATTGATGGGCTTTGGATGAATCAGATCACTTTGGTCATTTGCAAGACCTTGCGAGACATTTTTATATTTTGACAGGAAGATTCAGTTGATAGTAAGATATGTATTGTTATTTATTTGATGTATTATATTTATTTATTTCTCTGCATTTCTCCTCTTCTCTAGCTTACTTCCTAATTTAGTTGTCTAATAAACCTGACATATTACGGAAAGTTTTGACTCTTAGATGAATTGCTTGTGTTCCCCTCTTATACTTTGCTTTGGATAAAAGTGTCTGCAAAATGCATAAATGTATATAATATAATAATATTTGATATGTAAATACAATAGATGTTAACATAACTATTACCTTATCTAAAAATGTCAACTTTATTAAAATATTATAAAACTCTCAGCAGCACTATTATTGACTATTTTTTCAACACAAATGTAAGGCCTCCTGAAATCTGTAAGTTCTGTCATTCCTTTTCAGAACCAGAATTAGAAATGTAATTTTAATGCAAGCTAACACAGGTGATCAATGTACAGTATTTTAATATCTTAAATGGATCCATTCCAGGCGCCTGATACAGACAGTGCCTTTGAAGGTTTACAAGGTGAAAGTCTCCAATCAAAGGACAAGGGGGATTTAAGCTGGGAATCATTTATAACACTCTACAAATGTTTATTACCTATTCCAGCCTGCTGCCGATGGCACCATAGCAACCAGGAGCAAAGCGCAGCCTACATCTCCAAGTATTCTGAGCATTAAGTAGGTGGTAAAGGGCAATTTAAATGGGTGCTCTATATGAGGAAAAAACAAAGTAACTGTTGCTGCCCCAAGCAAGGACTACCAGGCCAGACAGAGACAGAGAGAGAGAGAGAGAGAGAGAGAGAGAGAGAGAGAGAGAGAGAGAGAGAGAGAGACGAGAAGAGAGAGAGAGAGAGAGAGAGAGAGAGAGAGAGAGAGAGAGAGAGAGAGAGAGAGAACAAAGTAGAACCTGTCTTTATTTATTTATTGCCAAACACCCTAGTTGTTTGGAATTTGCTTGGTGAGCTCATCAACAATGATAACATACATTAAATACATACATAAATAATACATACACGTACATAAATCCAACTATACGTATATGTCCTATCAATTATAAGGAGTGAAATGCAGATGCATAGATACCAGAGGAATTAAGAATATGAACAATCCTACAATAAGTACTGTTCAGAAAAGGTAAAAGAGGGGTCTGGCTGGATGTAAGGGGCCTTTCAGGATTGTTAAACCTTTTTTTCTGCAAACGTGAGACATGGATCTCATTAATAGTGGGAAGATCACAACCAATAATTAATTTTTGAAGCAGCCAGAGTGATATTTCAAATCTGACTTCTCTGCTGTACTGTGGAGCTACCAAACCATACTATAAGTGAGAAAGTCAGCACGCTTTCAATGACAGCTCTATAAAAAATGAACACACCGACTTTAGATACACCAAACTTTTTAAGCTGTCTTAAGAAAAAAAAAAAATTCACAATGGCTCTTAGGTTGTCGTCCCACTTTAACTCCATTCAAACAGTGTAGATGCCTCCCTTCTATAGTCTGATTCATTATTATCTGTAAATAAACCAATCAATGTAGTATCATCTGCAAACTTAATTTGCACTGATTCACAATGTGAAACACAATCATAGACACAATTTGTCTAAAAGTGTACATTTAAATTGTTAATCAAACTGTGAGTATGTGTGACTAATTTGACATTTAACATGTCCTGTAGATAAAATTAAGTTAACTGTCTTATGTATAATGTAAAGTTTTCATATGGATGCAAAAATCAGTGTATAAATGTATTATTGTATGGTTTATTTGTTTTATTTGGAAGTTGTAGGGAGGTGGGCGCCATTTTCGTTGAACCCTGTTTTCTCCTGTTTTGGGGCCAGGAAGGAAGTTAGGATATAATTCTGTATTTTTCTTTTATTTGTTAGATTATTTAGAAATTTAAATTATCTAGTTAGATTGTTTTGTTTGTTATTTTGGCCTTGCCCTCTCCTGAAGCTATAGCTACCCTTTATTTTAATTTTTACCTCTTTTAATTTTTCTTATTGTAATATACCTTTTTTATTTGTTCCATGAGCTGTAAAATAAAATAATCTTTATGGTAATTTGTTGCTTATGGTGCTGTGGCAGGGCTCAGACCAGCGCACTTTAAAATTAGTTGTTTTGTTGCGTCCATGCATACTCCTAGACTCATGCAGGACGTAACAAATTGGGGGCTCGTCCGGGATGAACCAGGACCTCTCGTCGGATTCCCGCAATTTTCCCGCATGAAGCATGACGCAACAAAACCAACAACAACATTTTTTTTTTTACATCTAGTCTAGTGCTTTTTTGTGTTTCTTTCTTCGTTTCCCTTTTGGCTCCTCCTACTAAATCTGTCTGGCAGGTAGCTGATTGCCCCCAGCTGCACCTGCTTAAGCCGTTATGTTCAACAACAAGATGGTAAACTGCAGCAACAAGCGTGGCAGGACAAAGACAGCACTCTGGAGAAAACTCTTGGGGGAACGTTTTCTCAGTTCTTTGGTAGTTGCTGCTCTGCTTTTATATTTGCTCACTCTTAACGGGCAAGCAGGTGTAGCTGGGGGCAATCAGCTACCTGCCAGACAGATTGAGTAGGAGGAGCCAAAGGGGAAACAAAGAAAGAAACATAGAAAAAGCACAAGAGATTACAGAAAACACAACTTTTCTGATAAATCATAACAATAAAGACTAGACGTAACAAAAGGAATAGTTCACTCAAAAATTTATTTTGCTTAAAATGTATTCACCTTCAGGTCACCAAAGATTTAGAGTTTGTTTCTTCATCAAAACAGATCTGGAAAAATGTACCATTACATCACTTACTCACCAATGGATGCTCTGCAGTGAATGGGTGCCGTCAGAATGAGAGTTCAAACAGCTGATAAAAACATCACAATAATCCACATGACTCCAGTCTATCAGTTAATGTCTTGTGAAGAGAAAAGCTACGCATTTGTAAGAAACAAATCGATCATAAAGATGTTTTTAATGTCAAATTGCTGCATTTTGCAACACAAATTCAAGAGCAAAAAACATCTAAGATTGTCTGGTTTGTTCACTTACAAGCCATAACATTTGTGATCTATCATGAAACTAATCAAGTGTCACCCAAACTCTGACAGAATTACTGTAGTTATGATTATGCTGCTTGTTTGCAAACTTTTTTATTTAGAAAAACTGGAAATGTTAATAAGAAATTAGTTAAACTATTTATTTTGTGATTCGGTAAGATTTTTTTTTGCAACAACAAAAAAATAGTTATTGAGGTGGAAAATAAATATGATTTCAGTGTACATCTTTTTTTTGGCTTCTAGCATTTAAATTAATTATTTTTTTAATATAAATCCTCGTCCTCTGGTTGAAACCCACTGCCTTGCTGCCACTGAAGCAAATATGCTACAGTACGTGAGCTAATTTCATTTAGGCCACAGTTTAAATTATATTGAGACAGTAATTTGCATGTAATTGTAAGTAGATAAATAACTACACAAAATGAGGGCTCTTTTTGAAAATAGTTTACTGAACCTTAAATCAATGCAAAATGTTTAAAATTTAAAAAATTATGTCATGCATTTATATTGTTTTCATGATCAATCAATGGTATAATTTTCGAGCATTTAATTTAAGTATTCAATTTCAAGCACAACATTTTCGTCATTTAAGTACTTAGATTTTTGTAATTATTTGTTAGGAAATGATATGATATCTCAGTCACATAACACCTTGCAGTACACATCTTTACTTTTTACCCTGTTTGTCCTAAATTGTGATACCATCAGTCAAACTCATTGTCACCATGAAATGAACATGAGATTTTGAAAATATAAATAAATGAATAAATTGTCTAGAGATTGTAATTTTCATGTTTCATGCTTTAGTCAAAATGACCTTGAGTTCGATACCGTTTCCTGAACGATACTTTTTTCGATACCAATTGTATGAAATCAGTTTTAACAAGATTACATTATCTCAAAAATGTTGGTTTTATTTTTTCAGCTTGTTGTCATTTATACAGACTCAAAGCCTCGTCTCCTGAGCCACTGCACAAAGGAACAAAATATATCCAACACAATAAATCAGTGCAAATTGTTTTAATAAAGTTCAAATAGTTTTCAGTTTACACATCTGTTAGGATACCTTTACACTAGTGCGTGTTCGTTTTAAAAAGCATAGCTCGGACAGAATCATAATTTCTATTCCTTTATCTTAGGTTGTTAAAAACTTCAAGAAATTATAAATCTTTATCCACTTTCATAAGTGGGTGTTTTATTTTCTTTCACCATGTTTTATTATTCAATTCTGTGTTGTAGTATGTCTAATTATTTGAAAGCATAAAAACAGCTTAGTTTATTCAAATGTATTCTTCAAATAGGCTTATGAAATTTTTTATTTTTCCTCAGAAATTCTGTGTTCTGTATCTGGTTTTCAAATGAAGGCATAAAACTTTAATATAATTTATATTGAAATTATTGAAAATCAAACTTTATTTATTTTGGCAAACAAAAGGAGGTTTAATATTAAAATTAAAGCATGGAAGAAATGTTGTGTGATCATTACTTAAAGAAATAAAGTTTTAATAATTTTAATAGTAGCCTAGTAGTAGCAGTATGTACAATCTGCTGAACAATATTAATATATTTCTGCTGCAGTGTCTTCCAAGTTTTATTTTGGCAGGTTGTCATGAATACCTTTACTGTGTTTTACCTTTACAGTTCTGTGTGTATATGATATTACGCTAGTTTTACTCAAATTAAATGGTAAAATGCTCCTGAAGTGACTCTCAGAGCAGTTCTGGAGATGTTGTTCATGTATGTCCTCATTTAGTGAGACGGCAGACGCTGAAGTCACCGCGAGCGTCAGTCTGTGTGTAGTAAACAAAAGCGTGTGATATAGAGAGCAGACTGCTCTGTATGCTTTCGAATCGCTCTCGCTGATGTCAAACACTGATCGATCTGCGCCGCATCGCTTCTAGTCGAACACACCTAGTGCTGCAGCCTTATTGGCTCACTGACGTTGATGAGATGAATCCCTTAGGTATCGAAATTTGGTACCAACCTCGATGATATCGAGGCAATTCTGTCGGTGCCTAAAAAGTATTGAACTCGATACCCAGCCCTAGCTCTAACATGGGTCCAATCAAAGAGAGTGAATGCTGTTTCATTAAGTGATAGCACAGCCAGCATCCACTTCATCCGTTTAACCTCTGGACCGCTGTGGTAGGATCTGCCCCATCCCACGAGGGCAATAGATAATGAGAACATCCAAGGGCAACAAAAAACACAGCCAAGAAGAAGCCAGAAGAACACTATCAAACCAGCTCCATTATTAGTCTAGTGTCAATTGCTCTGGCCTAAACAATGGCCTAACCTTGAGGCAGGCATGAAGGGGGACTTTACAGACCAACCTGGGACAGGGTGGAGGAACGGAGTGTACCGTAAGGAGGATGTTTGTTTCATTCTGCGTGCCACCACATACTTCCCCTTACATGTAGGCTAAAGTATTCCATTCCAAACACTCTTAAAAATCAAGGTTCCAAAGGGGTTTTCAAAACGATGCCATTAAAGAACCATTTTTGTGAGGAGCATAATCTGAAGAACCTTTTGTGCAATGGAAAGATTCCATGGATGTTAAAGGTTCTGCATGGAACCATCCATGCTAATAAAGAACCGTTATACTGTATTTGTACTGTATATTCCTGTGGTGCTTTAGGATCCAAGGGACGTTGCCAGAGGAGTTCACTGAATGTGGGAATGAGGATGATTCTCTATGGCCTCTTTCCTGATTGTGTAGCCAGATAAACCAACCTCTATTCAGCTTTCCACAGACACAGAGACTATAGAGGAAAGAATAAAGGCACCTCCTATCATCATAAGTGGATGAAGTTTGCCAAGTTTCCACTTTTTGTCTGTTTCTGTTTATATTGGCAAAAAAAGAAACACACAGATTTGAAATGTGCCTTCAGAATGTCCTCCTCGTGGACCTATCAAGTTTTGTCAGCAAAATGTTTTGTCAGGAGGTGAGATGGTAAGATTACGCAAACAGAACAAGCTGCACAAGAGAATAAAATTAAAACTGACAGCAAAAGTTTCTTGATGGAAATCCATATGCTTAGTTGATGTCAGAGCAGTGAAGGATTCAAAAAACAAAATAATTTTGATTCTGTATCAGTGCACAGATCTGGAGGCAAAAAATCTCTGAAAATCTCTTTTTATCTCTGAAAAAAGCATATACACTATTTTTAAGAGTACTTATTAGGCTACGGAGATAGAAAAGAAGTGAATATAGAAAAAGAGTGAAATTATTTTTCAGACACTTAACTGGAATTAAATGAAAAGTTATTTGTTTGCATTTATATGAAATGCCGATTGAGTGTTTATGTAGGACTTAGGTACATATTTTTGTGTAATTTCATAATTCTATAATTTTTGAAAATGTACTGACAAGTGTACTGACAAGCATTTATGACAAACTAAAAAAATATCCATTGAAACTTATATATCATGTACTTAAATCAGTAATGATGAAGGTGCATTTTTGTACATTAATATTCAATTAACATGCAATTACATTTCTGAAAACATTGCAATCAGTTCACATTTAAGTATATTAATTCCTAAATAAATACTCTCTTTAAAAGCATGCTAAAGTATATTTTTTCCAAGGTTATACTATCTGATCATGACCTTTGACCTCTTGAATCTTAGAAACGTGGCTACTTTGTGCTGAATATCATGATAAAAATAATGCAAACACTACCTGCTCTATATTTAATGCTGCATATTTGTTTTAAGAACCTAAGGGAAAGTACATAAACTGCAACATGAAGTGTGAATTCACCTGAGGTGACATTCGTGAGCGGCCGCTCTAGCTCTCAGCTGGATCTCAGCAGTGTGTTTTTAGCACAGAATCAAGTCTGTGTCTGCTGTGTTTACCAGCAGCGTCACAGGACGGCGGAGCAGGGAAAGAAACAGACATTGGGCTCAGATGAAAGCTTGGCCTCAGCGCAGTGAGGAATTCATGCTGTTTACACAAGCATGGCCACTGCACTGACAGCTTCACATGCACACAAACACCCTCACAGACACAAACACAAAGCAAACCAGAGTGACACGCCAAATCACATCAAACAATGAATTGCATTCTAATGCAATAGAGAAAGCCATCTAAGAGACCCACATTAACAGCCATTACCAAGTAGTACCAAGATGCAACCATCCACATCATAGCTACGTGCATAAATATTTAAAAAAATCATAAAGTGTCAAATCAACATGGTAAAGGTCAAAATGCCTGACAAAGTATCTCTGACGGAAACATTACAGTTTTTTTTACTTAATTTCACAAAATCAAAATAGTCTAGAATAAATTAAAATGAGAGATATCTTGATTAGTGAACAGTCCTGTCAAAGCTGTCAGTTGTGTCAATATCATCATTGCATGATATTTCTCAGTACAAAAAATGTGACAATATGTATTGTTGATGTAAACATAAATATTTGCAACATTAGACAGGGCTCTAGACTAACTTTTTGCACTGGTTGCACTGATGCGCCTGACTTTTTTTCTTAGGTGCACCAGCACAAAAGTTAGGTGCACCCAAATTTTCATAAAGGCAATATTGACTAGTAAACGATTAACTAACAATCTGGTCAACATAACGTTCTTTATTTGAAGCACAATTCTACAAGAAAGGTAACTTACTGAAACAGTGTTGGTGCTTAAAGTGCTTCACTGAGCTGAGATTTAAACTTAAAACATATGAAACTAAAGAAATTAAATCTGGCCTTGGCTAAACCAGCTGGCCACACTCTCTCTAACATCAACATCTTTTGACCCTTTACACTGATTCTGTGACCTTCCACTGAATGAAAGATGCTCTAGTGCAGTGCTTCTCAAACCCTCCCCTTTAAAACAATCCGGCACCCCCTCCCACCTCAGACTACCAAATAATTTCACTAAACATTATTAAAAAAAAGTATTTACTGTTTTTATAACCAATTCTTACTATGTAAAAAATAAGTATACTTAGGCCTTTAGTGTTATGTTAGAATAATTTTTATACTATACCGAAGGCTCTTTTCCAAAACGCGATAAACGCCAAATTTAAAAAAATGAGTTCGTCATGCCATTTTGCTGTGTACTGAACCTATTCACTGCTCCATCAATGTTTCATGCCAAATCGCTATATTTCCTTGTTTAAAATGTACTGCTGCAGTTCCTTTCCAAACCGCTATAAGCGCCGAACCATAAATGCGATATGTCCTCTCGACCAATCAGAATTCGTTCGATGCAATCCAACATGGCACGCTTTGAAGCGTTTGTTTGTGCTCACAAAATGAGTGCTTTAAACTCTAATAACACTTTCGATGGCCTGGATGAGCCAGTGAGACCTACACCTGGGGGTAGAAAACGCCGACTGGACAAAGAAAATAGCAGGTTCGTCACTCAGGTGGTGCGTTGGTGAATGAGTGCTTCACTGAGCAGCTTCTCAAACCAAAACCCTCCAGATAAATTAAATTAAAAAAACTATAAAAAATTAAATTAAGGCGTTTTAAGCCCATCCTTCATTTTTGTTTTAATTTAAATGTTTAGTTTTGAATTGTTGTTGTAAATGTAATTTATAATTCTATTGAGTCGTTGTCTGATGAAATCAAATAATACACACAAGATAAGCCAAGACAAAGATAATTCCTGTGCTGTGATTTCGGCTATATTCGCATGTAAAATCAGAGAAGCAATCATATCTCTTTTAACTGAACATGCTGCTCCTCTCAGACGCTCACTGAACAGCGCAGATGTAGAGTACCAACGCTCAGAGAGACTCGCTAAAGTTTGTCCAAGAAGTCGCTAGATTTGTCACTAGTCGCTTTTTTTGAGAAAAAAAAAACACTATTGGGGTCTAAAAAGGCGCTAAATCTAGCGACAAAGTTGCTAAGTTGGCAACACTGCGTGCATCTCTACTACTCACCTCTCTCTCTGTCTGACTGCAGCAGCACACGCATTTTCAGACGTACACACACGTACAGGAATATCTGGACCACGTCCAATCAGAGAGGGGAGTCCGCCCTTCACTATCTCTGATTGGTTTAGACCACGATATGGGCCTAATGTGGGTGTCTGTTGTTGAACCAAAGGGAGACTTTCTGAGTCGCGGAGACGTTTGTTTTTTTTCTCAAACGGCTGGTCGCACAGGTGCGACCTCAGATTTTTTTTAGTCACACCATTGAGAAATTAGGTCGCACTCTAGAGCCCTGCTAGGTCAATAGGTGTTGATTTCCTGCAGCTGTGAGAAATCAGAAATGATGCATGGTCAAGGGTTTAGCTACCACCATATGTGCTTTCCTGTTTACACCTGTATTTTATGTTTACCACCTGTGATCTGATAACACAAAAAATGCATGATGATAACAGGTGTAAAATAGTATATATAATTAATATAATCAAAGATGTGTGTGAATTTTATTTATTGTCCCTGATAATGCTAAATGTCTGATTGTACCATTAAAACAGGGCCTGCATTGCACCACTGGAAAAATCTTTTTAAAATATTGATTAAAGCATAACATATTAAATGTTTAAAATATGTGAAAGTAAGTGACAGTCCCTTTTAAAATGTACAATGTTTAAAACTTTTTAAACGTGACAAAGCATATGTGTCTAATATAATTCTGTGTTATCAGCTAAGCAAAATCAGGAATATTTCTATTCAGGCGGCACCATTGCGCAATGGAGGCCAAGACCAAATCCAGATCATGATGTAATACCAAATTAGTTTTTCTGTTTTTTAAATAAAGAGTACTATTTGTTAACTGTTTATCGTGTCTTAGAAGTAATAACACATTTTAAAAAGTTTCCATTTTAACTTGTATTTTGGCTTTGTGAGAGTCTTGTATTAGATCATGCTCAAGTCTGGCTCGCGAGATCCACTTTCCTGCAGAGTTTAGCTCTAACCCTAATCAAACACACCTGAGCATGCTAATCAATGTCTTCAGGATCATCAGAAAATCACAGGTAAGTGAGTTTGATCATGGTTGGAGCTAAACTCTGCATGAAAGTGGATCTCGCGAGCCAGATTTGAGTATCACTGATGTAGAGCAATGGAAAAACCTGATAAAACATTTGGTTTAAATATTTATAATTGCTTAGTTTTTTTTAGAGTGAGCTCCAAAAGCCCACAGATAGAAATTAGGGACCTATAAACAGTGCAGATTTGTACATATTTCTTCATTTTGATTTATTTATTTTTTTAATCCTAAAACTATGGTTTTGCTTTCCAAAACACTTTTATTTTCCGCCCCCACAAGTTCCCAGATATTCATCGTGGCCTCAGGTTTTTGGAGACCTCTGTTCCTCCCTGTCATCTTGTAAGAGAGAGTCCTCAGCTTTGTGTGTTTGTCCTTTGGACTCAGACTAAATCCGCACCTTGAGAACATTAATAACATAAGAGGATTCGGCTGGCAATCTAATTAAGGCTGGAGAGTGTCTGCTGATTCGTTAGACATGGACAAGGAGAACACGTCTATTATCACAGCAACACAACTGGCCAAGAGTTGAGGTTAACAGAAAAATGAAATCTCAAAAGCGTCTCACAATTTAAAAATAATAAACTGACACAGGTTTGAAAAAGAACACAAACTGTTTTAAGTTAAAGGCATAGTTCAGCCAAAATGAAAATGCTCTCATCACTTACTTACCTTCATGTTGCTCCAAACTTGTATGAATTTCTTTATTCTGGGAAACATAAGAAGATACTCTGAGAAACATACAAGTTTGGAACAACAGGTGAAAACATTATGACATAATTTTGATGTTTGGTTGAACTATTCCTTAAAGCTCATGCAACGGCAGAATGAGTTTCCTGCAAGTTAAGCTAGTTTTGCGAAGGCGAGTATCACTTCATGTTCAGCTGCTGAAAGATTTTACATTCCCAGTCAGATATGCGTAAGTCGACCTTACATTAATCTTTCTTAGTCCTGAAAATCACAGCCTAAATCATAGCACAATTTAGTAACAAGCGCTGCGTTTTTGCAATAATATTTGTATTGTTTTACATTTATTTCTTTAGCAGATGATTTTATCCAACTCAACTTACAAATGAGAATAATACAATCAAATTATAAGTTTAGTCTAGAGAAGAAAACAGCAGCACAGTGCTCAAGAATAATAAAATGCTAGAGCGCACAGTAAGTGGGGAGCAGCAGGGAGAATAATCAATTGAAAATACAATACGGTATATACGGTAAAGTGGGACTCAAGAATATTTAATAAATGCTGCGGCTTCACACTGGATCATGACCATCTTTATCTTGACCATGACTACTGATAAAAACCACACACACTGGGTTAATAAGCAGACTGATGAAAACAAAGTCACTTATAGAGGTCGACCGATAGTGGATTTTACCGATACCGATAGCTAGGTTGGACCACACTGGCCGATACCGATTAATCAACCGATAGTTTTTAAATGGATACTGAAATAAAAACTAGAGCTTTGCTATTTAAAAATATAAGCAGTACATTGCTGAACCATACTTTGCAAATTAATAAAAATATTAATATTATTTATTATATTGATCATTAAAGTTATTTCATAGTTTGCTAATTTTAAAAGAAGAAAACTTTAAAAATTAAAAAAATGTAGCTATTAATAGCTAATAGCGTAATGTTGAAATGAAACACACAAACAAGAAACAAATACTTCTACAGTTTTCATTAATTCTACGAATGTTAAGTATTACATTTAATTTAACAGTCATGCTTAAAGATGGCCATCTTTAAATTATCTATACACGGCCATACATTAAAATTACATACATTTGGATTTGTTTGTGTACTCACACACTTTATTTGCTTCTATTTTAACACTTATCTACTAAGTAAGAAAAAGTTAATCACACAAAAGTAAAAATTAGGGAAAAGTGCAGGCTGTGTCTAGGAGAACAAAGTCAGAGGTATCTCTCTCACACACAACACACACACACACACAAACGCTTTGCGTTCAATTCAAGTTGCATTCTAAAACAGTTTATTTGATCACCAAACGGACAGAAGTTTGTTTCTAGAATGAACAATGCGGTATTAACCAGTTTGAAGTTCGGTGGTTTAAAAAACAGCAAGTGGAAAGAGAAAGAGCGATCTATTACAGATTTTATTAGAGCCACAGAAGAAAAACATTTGCTAAAAAATGCACAATACTAAATTTATAGCCAGAGTGAAGTCATTGTGTACATTCACAATGATTTAGAACAAATATAATGTAATTAATAGAAAACTATGTGAATGGGCACTCTGTTCTGCCGCAGGATTTTCTGTGGGCTGTATTTAAATGGCATTTGAAGTTTCCCGCCTCAGTGCCGTGTCACATGTCAAAATAAACAACACGTGCTGTCAGTGATTTCCGCTCTAGAGGCGGCTTCGTATTGTATAATGCCAGCGGACCCTACTCAGCAACGGACGCAAAACGGAAAAAACTATCGGCATGGATTTTTACCGATAACCGATAGTTGTGGCAATCAACTATCGGTGCCGATTATCGGTATAAAAGCGATTAATCGGTCTACACTAGTCACTTACTCAGGTCATTTTAATTTAGTTTAAATAAAGTCACGTAAACAAAGGCCTGCTGACATTATGAGAATATTAGGGGTTATTTCCATACAACAAAAATTGTAATAGTGCACTGCAGTGGTTACATACATCTGTAAAGATAGCATAACCCTGGTTTACTAGACAAAAACGCAATAGGATTTTGCCACTGGCTTTTGGATTATTGCAGAAAATAAACTCTGTGACCAACAAACGTTTATGATTCTTACACATTCTTATGATAATCTTCACAAAAGAACACAAGCTTAATTAATTCTGAAGCCAGAAGTGAAAAGCTAAACATAGCCTATGAACAAACTACACCCACAGTGTAGTGATTTACATGATTTAAACATCATTAAGCTTCTTGTACTTAAAAAAATATTTTCTCTACAATAATTTGAGTTAGAATAGTTTGCAAGAGTGAGATTATAAGCACAACGAGGCTGTGCATTCACCAGTTCAACATGATGACGTTTAACCTCTTTGAGTTAGAATAGTTTGCAAGAGTGTGATTATAAACACAACGAGGCTGTGCATTCACCAGTTCAACATGATGACGTTTAACCTCTTTGAGTTAGAATAGTTTGCAAGAGTGTGATTACAAGCACAACGAGGCTGTGCATTCACCAGTTCAACATGATGACGTTTAACCTCTTTGAGTTAGAATAGTTTGCAAGAGTGTGATTATAAACACAACGAGGCTGTGCATTCACCAGTTCAACATGATGACGTTTAACCTCTGTGAGTTAGAATAGTTTGCAAGAGTGTAATTATAAGCACAACGAGGCTGTGCATTCACCAGTTCAACATGATGACGTTTAACCTCTTTGAGTTAGAATAGTTTGCAAGAGTGTGATTATAAACACAACAAGGCTGTGCATTCACCAGTTCAACATGATGACGTTTAACCTCTTTGAGTTAGAATAGTTTGCAAGAGTGAGATTATAAACACAACGAGGCTGTGCATTCACCAGTTCAACATGATGACGTTTAACCTCTGTGAGTTAGAATAGTTTGCAAGAGTGTGATTATAAACACAACGAGGCTGTGCATTCACCAGTTCAACATGATGACGTTTAACCTCTTTGAGTTAGAATAGTTTGCAAGAGTGTGATTATAAACACAACGAGGCTGTGCATTCACCAGTTCAACATGATGACGTATTAACCTCTTTGTGTTTAGAATAGTTTGCAAGAGTGTGATTATAACACACAACGAGGCTGTGCATTCCACCATTCAACATGTGACGTTAACCTCTTTGAGTTAAATAGTTATGCAAGAGTGAGATTATAAACACAACGAGGCTGTGCATTCACCAGTTCAACATGAGAGACGTTTAACCTCTTTGAGTTAGAATAGTTTGCAAGAGTGTGATTATAAGCACAACGAGGCTGTGCATTCACCAGTTCAACATGATGACGTTTAACCTCTTTGAGTTAGAATAGTTTGCAAGAGTGTGATTATAAACACAACGAGGCTGTGCATTCACCAGTTCAACATGATGACGTTTAACCTCTGAGTTAGAATAGTTTGCAAGAGTGAGATTATAAACACAACGAGGCTGTGCATTCACCAGTTCAACATGATGACGTTTAACCTCTGTAGTCACATTTAGCCACATGTTAGCCTTTTTCAAGATTATTAAAAGCTTTAAATATCAAAAGGGGGTGTTACTGATGTATCTTATGTCATTGAATAAATGTAAGAAATATCTTCACCTGGTGTTAACCACAGACCTTATTTCAGGCATTTAACCAAAAACCCCATTGACTTCAGGATGTTGGAACCAGAAGTGCTAAAGTGCTGACTTGTTTCCGGGGTTTTGCCTACAAAAATACATCATCCCTGCAGCACTCTATTGTAGGGGTGTGCGATATTGAATTTTTTTTTGGTATTTTGGGGGATTTTTTCGATAACGATAATTGGACGATATTTTGCAGAGTGTGTTATTGAGCTAATATCTGACTACCGTGGACAGCTGCAGTTTTTGATATTCGTCATATTCTGTGTGGTCAGTTCAAAATAGACTTTAAATGTGAAATTAAAATCGCCAGTAGGTGGCAGAAAGTCACTGTTAATAAGTGAGTCACTGAGACTGAACCGAATCATTTAAACGATTGAATCATTCAGGAACGAATCACTCTCGTGTTGCTCAGAGACGCAAAACCTCGCTGTGGCTGTTTGTAATAAATTTTTTTGTGGCGAAATGGAGCAAAAACATGGTTGATATGTTGAAAAATATGGTGTCTAAAACGTAAGTCTCTTAATATTAACTTATTGTTTATTGACCTGTTGTATAAAATCAATATCACATTTGTAATCATGCTTATTGAAGAAAAAAAAACGGCACCCTTTGTGCGATTTTAACTATGTGAAACGTAAATATATAAATTTTCTGCCCCATATCTTGAATTTTGCAATCATTCTTAATATATTTTAATCGACTGAATCATGCAGTGAAAGAACGCACTCTTAATTGCACACGTGCACTGTTTAACCCCTTCATCACCACGCAGGCTAATGTATGCGTGCACTCTGTAGGGGCGTTTTGTTTGGTTTTTGCAAAATACTCGATATTGTCAAATTGCACATCGTTAAAACAACAATTACGATAATATCGCAAACGATATATATCGCACACCCATACTCTATTGTTTTAAGTACTGGTTTCAGAGTATTAGGTGGTCTACAACATCAGGAGCGAGCTGGAGTTTGCCCAAACTCTTCTCAGTCAATGTGTGCTATTCTGCCCCGTGGGGAGATACAGGTGAGTCACTGAGCAGGAATGAAAACACAGGAAGAGGAAATTACCCAACTGCTCTGCCCACCTCCCTTCAACCCCAGACACGCTCACAAAACTACTGTAAACCTACTGGAGATAAAAATCACGGATTGTGTGTCAGTGACAAAGCGTTTGAACTTTGACCAAGAGTTGTGTGTGACAGAGCGACACATGATGTGTGGCTTAAATGAAAAAGCTTTTAAAAAGCACAGCCACTCTCACAAATCCGGATCCGGCTTTAGGCTGTCCAGCGGGAAACTCTGCCAAGTGCCGGATGAACCGGTTCTGGGTTTAAGAAGAAAGTCGATCCCGTAACCTGAGTGTTCCTCATCAGCCGATGGAAAGCCAAGTCCTTGGATCTTTGATTAACTTCAAAAGCGCACCCGCGGCTGCTACAGAAGAGGTCAGTCCACTCACGCTTTCTGTCGCGGACGTAACCGATCCTTTAAACGGGTGAACCATCCGTAAAGCCGTAGGCCCCAGATGGTAGGTATACCAGGCCGTGTGCTCAAAGCATGCGCTTTCCAGCTAGCCGGGGTTTTTACAGACATTTTCAATCTGTCCCTCTTCTGTCTGTGGTTCCCGCATGCTTCAAAAAATCCACCATTGTGCCCATACCTAAGAAAAATAAAGTCACATGCTTGGAATAGACTGGAGGCCCGTTGCTCTGACCCCCATCTTCGCAAGTGTTTTGAGAAGCTCGTCAGAGAACACATCTGCTCTGTGCTTCCTGCTTCACTGGACCCACTACAATTTGCATACCGCAGTAACCGTTCCACAGATGATGCTATTGCCTTTACCCTGCACACTGCTCTCTCCCAACTGGAAAATAAGAACACTTATGTGAGGATGCTGTTCGTGATTATAGCTCGGCATTTAACACCATAGTGCCAGCCACACTGGTTGCGAAGCTCCACACTCTGGGACTGAACAGATCTCTGTGCAGCTGGATCCTGGACTTCCTGACAAGCAGAAGTCAGGTGGTCAGAATGGCAACAACACCTCATCTCCCTGACCCTCAACACTGGTGCACCGCAGGGCTGCGTCCTCAGCCCACTCCTGTACTCCCTGTACACACACGACTGTACAGCAACACACAGCAGCTCCAATGTCATCGTCAAATTTGCAGGATGACACAACGGTGATAGGCCTGATCACCGACAACGATGAGACGCCTACAGAGAGGAGGTGAGTACCCTGACTAAATGGTGTCAGGAAACCACCTCTCACTCAACATCGACAAGACCAAGGAGCTGGTGGTGGATTACAGAGACAGAGCAGAGAACACACACCCATCACACCATCGACAAGACACCTGTGGAGCGGTGAGCAGCTTTAAGTTTCTCGCGTTTCCACATCACTGAGGATCTCACATGGTCTGCTCACACAGATGCAGTGCTGAAGAAGGCACATCAGCGCCTCTTCTTCTTGGACGGCTGAGGAAGTTTGGAACGAGCCCCAGAATCCTCAGATCCTTCTACACCTGCACTGTGGAGAGCATCCTGACCGGCTGCATCACCGCCTGGTTTGGAAACAGCACCGCTGGCAAAACCGCAAAGCCCTGCAAAGGGTCGTGCGAACTGCGCCCGCCACATTGTTGGAGGTGAGCTTCCCTCCCTCCAGGACATCTACACCAGGCGGTGTGCAAGGAAAGCCCGAGGATTATCAAAGACTCCAGCCACCCGTCCCACAGACTGCTCTCTCTGTTGCCCTCAGGGAGACGTCTCCGCAGCATCCGATCCCGCACTAGCCCGACTGAGGGACAGCTTTTTCCCTCAGGCTATCAGGCTAATGAACATTCAGAAATGACCCACCCTACAACACACTCCCACATCACAAAACATGCCATGCACTGCACTTTAATACAGTTCAACTGGACTACACGCACACACACACACACACACTGCACTAACACAACCTATCTGCTATAACTGGACACCATACAATGCACATCCACGACGACTGCATATGCATAATATGTTGCACCTTGCACATCTACCTGTTGCACAACCAATCTGTTGCAACAACCAATCTGCTGTAAATTTATAATCTGTTGCACCTTAACACATTATTACTATGTATAGATTACATAATGTATAGATTGTGTACATACGGTGTATAATGTGTTAGCTGATAACTAAGTATGTCTATATAGTACACTGTGTACTGAGTATATGTATGTGTATTTTGCACACTGTCCTCTGTACAGTCTGTAAATATGTACTGTCCATATGTAAACTCTGTTGTTTTTTTTGTTTTGTTTTGCTTTGCACTGTCTGGAGCACGCTCGTAAGAATTTCACTCACAAGGCACTTGTGCTGTGGTGATGTGACAATAAAAGTGATTTGATTTGATTTGATTTGAACTTCCTGCATATTTAACACACGGTTTGTGCCCTCAAAATGTGTCTGGGTCAGGGCAGCACAGACAAGAGATCAGAGTTCAAGAGCTTCAGGCACTTTTCATATATGCCTGATACAAAGTGTGAAAAATCAAATCAGCCATCTTTGAAACAAAATCCAATTCTCGGTTTTGTTATGCATGGTGTGCATGTTTCATGGTTACACAGTATTGCCCGGAAAGGTGTCACAACAATTTGGTTATTGACCCTAATTTATCAGTTCAATCCCAAAAATATCTTTATATTTAGGTTTTTAGAAATATAGGCTCCTCTTTGTATTTTATGTTGGTTTCATATGGTCTTGAAAATCGTAATACATGAATAATTGAATGAATATTTTAAATTTAGTCATATTTATTATTCTGGAATACATTGTAATCATTGTTTAAAAAAATTTTTTTTGAATGCTAACATTTTTTTAAATATCATGAATTATTTAATCAGAAATCAGGTTTTTGGGGAGTTGCACCATTACACCATTAACTAACCCTGCCTCGTCATTAACGTCAAATTACCTGTTCATTTTTTATAAGAATTGCTTTCAAGTTACTATATATTAGGGATGTGCGGGTCTAGTCGACTAGTCGACTAAACGGTACAGCTCCTACTAGTCGACACTGAAAACAATAGTCGACTACACGAGAGAAAAAAAAAACATGATTTTATCATTCAAATTACCATCATTTTAACGTTACATTTCAAACATGTTAAAGAACAGTTAAAATAAAACTTTTGAAAAAGAATACATATCAAAATATATAAATATTTTTTAAAAGCGTATCTGGGCGGAAACTATATTTTTTACCTCACATGCGTTATCTTCATGTCAGTTGCGGCGAGCTCAAAATGACCACGCGAAAGACCAGCAAGGTGTGGGATTATTTTGAATTATATGGAAATGGAAACGTTTTTTATAAACTGTGTAATGTCAAATTGGCTTACAATAACTTTACTGGAGCTATGCGTAATCATATTCAATACAGGCATGTATGCGTTAGCTTGGAGGCTAGCCAAAGCCAAATGTCAATCATGTCATACACTACAACCTGCCGCTGCGGTCCGCGATCCTATCCGCGCTGTCTGTTCTTCTAAACGAAGACCCACTTCGGTGGTGGTGTGGGATTTCCAGGCTCTTTTCGAAACTGTCTGCTTGGTTGTAGTTAATTCTCTGCGTGCCTGTGACTTCAGTTCCTGCCGAGCGCTTTTTTTGCAGAATCGCCTCTAGTCCCGTCTTTCGCCAGACCATATTAACATGTTAAATTCACTGAACAAATGCGCACGGTCTGAGTAAGTAAAACGAGCTTTGTTTTGTTTTTAGACAATATAGCCAACATGAAGTACATTTTTAAAAGCCGTTTTAATGCTATTCCTTGATAAACTTTCCTATTGTTTTTTACTTTTGTTTTAATATGTTTGGCTAACGTTATATGAAAATGAAGAATTCTGTCAGTCTATTGATTGATTTTCCATTTCTGCATTGCTCCAGCCGATCTGAATAAATAAGCTACGCACTGTTTAACGAACGCCTAAAATTAATTGATGCTAATGCGAGGCAAGCATACGGCATAATCGTGACCTATTTTTAGCAGAATTCATTGAGGGATTTGACCGTGTGATTCAAAGATTAAGTGTTTCAACTGTATGCTGTTATATGACACACGCACAGTTTTTTTTTTGTGCCATTTTTGGGGTTTTCTACTTTAGCTTTTAGACTAGTCGACTAGTCGGATACAAAACTTCCGTTTAAACGACAGTCAAATTAGTCGTAGCGCACATCCCTACTATGATGCATCATTATTTTATAATAACTGAACAGATTAATCAATCCATCATTATGGCGTATTCATTTTAAAACCATCCCTTCTGGCCAAAATGTGTCTTCTATAATCTCTAATAATAATGAATCCTCCAGAGAAAAAGTTCTGTTGTCCTCTCACAATGAAACGAAGGGTCTGTTAAAGTTAAAAGCATCTTCATGATGGATTTGTTTCTTACAAACACGCAGCTTTTAACTTCACAAGACTGCAGTGGTGTGGATAATTGAGATGTTTTTATCAGCTGTTTGGACTCATTCTGACGGCACCCATTCACTGCAGAGCATCATTGATGAGCGAATGATATAATGCTACATTTCTCCAAATCTGTTCTGATGAAGAAACAAACTCATCTACATCTAGGATGATCTGAGGGAGAATTCAAATACAGTTCAGCATCTTTCATTTTTGGATGAACTATTCCTAAAATGTGTACTCACCTTTCGTGTGGAGCTATTTTCCAACACCTGTAAACAATACATATAAAACTAGTACAAATAAACTCAGTTTCTTAACAGATAAGAACAATGTAGCACACACATTGACCAATTTAGGTTGGTAGGCTTGATGTTGGCACAATATTAGACTGGTATATTTCAGCAGGCTGTGTAAGTTTGCCATTCGCTAAGCATTACAGCCAAACCGCTCGGGCCTAATTTTGCTCTGTATGGGCCTTTGTATTTTGTTTATTCAGAAAACATGGATTGGTTCTGGAGGATATAATTATGAAAAATAAATAAGAGCAAATGTTAGAAAACAAGCTACCACTATACTCAAAAAATGACTCAAACTTTAACTAAAATAGATAATAGTCCTAGTGTGACAAATATTTTTTTGAAAATAAAATTGTTCCATGTAATATCTAAAAATACTTAATGGTATATTAAAATAGTTTTAGATTCATTATAACGTGACTTTACTGGACACTTATAGAGTGGCCTACAGTCTATGTCATTGACTGTAGAGATCGACCGATATATCTGTTTACCGATATTTTGCCCGATATTTAAGCATTTTACCATAATCGGATATCGGTTTTGAAAAAAAAAACGATAACCGATATTTTTTTTTATTATTTTTTTTTATTAGTCACATACATCTAAATAAATACATCTCTATCGAAATTAATTATTTATTATCTCCACAAGCGATCGCAGTTTGAGTTTAGTTCTGTGTAAATGCATAGATAAACCGCGCTGTGAGCAGTTTTCATAATCTAGAATGACAAAAATATTTTAATAATTCTGATAAAACATGCCAGTTAAGAAATGCAATAAAATACGATGTTTTGTTTGTTATAGCTTATTTCAATATTCCAGAGAATATTATTCAGTGAATTATTCTTCACTCTTTAGTCTATTAAACAGCGTTTAAACCTAAAACTGTAGTTTAAAATGAAGTTGATATGACTTCTGTCCTTTATTTTCTGCATTTGAAAACATTAGACATTATTTTGCTTATTGTTAATATCAGTGTTGCTGATGATGCTTGTTATAAATAAAATGTTTTTATTGTTGTAATTTTAAGAGTAAATTTGACATGAAAATGTTAATTTTCAACAGTTTTTTGTTGTTGTTAAGATGACTGAAAGGAGGAAAAATCAAAGCGAAGAATGGACTTCACTCTGTTATTTATTTACTTTATAACAGTAAATAAATATCGGTTCTGCATATCGGTTATCGGGTACATAAACATACAAATAATCAGTATCGGTTATAAAAAAATCAATATCGGTCGATCACTAATTGACTGTATAGCATATACGTAGGGATACTAATCCAGTGAATGAAACAGGATTTGCCTCTATAGAAAACAGTGATCAGCTGCATGGAAATAATCAGACTCTTGGCTGGAAATCAATCCCACATCGCACAGCCACTCAAGCTGGACAATGTGTTTTCGAAGCAGCGCCCCTCCACTCACATACCAAACAACAGCTCGCTAAAAATACGTTCACGAGCCACATCTCCAGGGCGTTTTGCCATCCTTCAGGGAATGCTCAGCCATATGCTTAGCTCCATCTCATCCTCACTGTTGTCCCGTCACATGACACACGAGCTCATTAGCCAGTCCGCACAGCAGGGATGCGGAAGGGGAAACAACGAAGTGAAAAGGTCAACAGCAGATGTCAGAGTGACAGGAATACTGAAGAGCGAACACGTGAAATGATGGAACAAACTGGCCCAGGTCTATGAGAAAAGGCCTAATCTACCCACTAAGCTCATTATTGCCTCTTTCCCAAAGCCCCCTTCCACTTTTTTAAACTCTCACACCAGAACTGCTATACTTCATCATTTCTTTTTACTTTCTAATGCTTGTTAAATTACTCTACAAGCAGTTTTGTGACCTTATGATAACTGAGAGACTACATTAAATATGTCTACATGGAATAATTGATGTGACACTGCAGGACTATTTAACGATGATCTCACAATCATGGAAAACCAAGAAATATCAGAAAATACAAAAACTGTGATTTACAGGCCTGAAATAAATCATGGAAATGAATGTCTTAAATAACTGAATATCTAAATTCAATATCACCATATATAATTATGTTCATCCAATAATTTTGTCAGATAGAAAGTTTTTTAGCTTAATGTAAAAATATAAATACAATGTTTAAAACGTTTTTAATCCTTAACCAGTAGTCTTAAGCCAATAGCTGGGTTGGTGTCATTAACTAAAATAAATAAATAAATAAATATTTGCAATAAAATAAACACTAAAAAATTTTTTTTAAATTATATTATTTAATTTAAGCTAGTTGCAGCAGCAAAGCAACATCTCTCATTTTCATTTAGTTTAAGTTGAATTACTAAAATAACTCAAATGTAAAATTAAATACAAAATATATAAACATTTAAAAAACTAATTAAAAAAATGACAAAAACACACAATTAAAATAGAATCAGAAAATGTAAAAATAAATCATAATTCGAAATATCAACAAAAACTATAACAGTATATCAGATTTTAAAATAATACTAGAAATACCCCAAAAAACATGAAAAATCATATACAAATGATATTAATTTCCAAGAAAATGGTTAAAAAAGTACAAAAAAATTAAATGATAGTTTAAAAAAAGTTTATTTTTCACATATAAACCTAAAATATAAAAATAAGCAATATCTATGAACTATAAAGGTACATATAGTCCCTCTGTTTTCCTTGCAAAATGACCAGCTTCCACTCCTGACTATTATTCTTCACATTCATCATCTCATTTAAAAGTGAAATAAATAGAGAAAAGGGAAAAGGTCTCACGACTATTCATGTTAACCTGTTTGTTTTTACCCTGTTACTGTTACCTTGTGCTCACCTCTGATATCTGGCCAGAGGAAGTGTTTATTTATACTCAGGCCAGAGGTCTTCAACCTCATTCAGGCTAAAGACCTTTCTCTTGGCTAGAAAGATGCAACAGGTGTGCATTCACATACTTGATGCTTAGAAAGCAAAACCATTTTCCATTATTGATGTAAAGAGAAGTGTTTTATATGCATTACATTTTACATGACATTTTCATTGGACTAAAACATTTTCTTGACAATGGAGCTGAACTTGAGATTTTTTGGTTGAAGAAACACTGACTTTCTGCAGAATAAAGATATGTTCGCTGTAAAACTGCACGACTGGAAGAACACGTATTACTTGGACAACTGAAATCAATGTCTAAGTGTAGCTAAACAAAATGGTCAAGAATAGCTAAATACTCATTCAACGCTTTGACAATGAAACAAACAACAACAACAGCAGCTGCGGCCAGCAGACTATTCCCAAGAACTGCAAATGAGATTAGCCTGTGTCTTACGTAAAGTGCGACTAAAGCCCAGATTCAGGATACTACACTACACACCTAAGCAGTAACCCTCGTCATTGACCAAAACATCTAATAAGATGAAAATCTACATCAAATCACTGGGCAAATTAAAATCCCTCTGTAAGGCCGACATGTCCAATACAAACAACATAAAGACCATCTAATGCGCAGGAAATTAAACACGCACCAACAGAGGATCTCAGAGCGAGGGGTGTATTTCACCAGAAAGCTGCCCATAATAACTCTCTAAGTACGAGAACAATGTTTGAGCCAACGCAATGCGGGAGTTTGAGCTGCTCCCAGTTTATGTTAATAGAAAGAGCTGCTTTTTAATATAGTTCAGACCAGTGTTGTTATTGTTAACTAAACCTAAAACTATTAAATTTGATTTAAAAAGCTATTTCTGTTCATTGAAATATGACACGAATACAATTTTTGATATAGAAAAAAAAACTACTAAAACTTAAACTAAAAATAAAATATTCAAATATAAAAATAAAAGCTTAGTATTGATATTGATACTACAATATACATACAAAACCAATACATAAATATATACTAAAATAAGGCTATTTCGGACATTAGCATAAACTCACTTAAAAATAATAATGTCAAAAGGGGTTTTTCACAGATAACCGATGGACGAACCATTTTTTATTCCAGATTCCCAACATCCAGGACGTTCTTAAAACCATTTTTTATTCCTATTGATTCCCAACATTTCCCAGTGAACAGTTCTTAAAAGCACCATTTTTTATTCCTATTGATTCCCAACATTTCCCAGTGAACAGTTCTTAAAAGCACCATTTTTTATTCCTATTGATTCCCAAATTCCAGTAACATTCTTAAAAGCACCATTTTTTCTATTGATTCCAACATTTCCCAGGAAAGTTCTTAAAAACATTTTTTATTCCCATTTTCCCACATTTCCCATGAACATCTAAAAAATTTTTTATTCCATTTTCCCAACATTTCCCAGTGAACAGTTCTTAAAAGCACCATTTGTTTCTTACTGGAAAGAACATTTTTACTCATCTAAAGACATTTTGCCACCATAAAAACCTGCATTGGAAAGATTGCATGGATATTGAAGGTTCTTCATGAAACCATCGATGCCAATAAAGAGCATTTACACACGTGGTAAGCAGAATTGTTGGCACCCTTGGAAAATATTATCAAAGAACGCTGTGAAAATAAATCTGCATTGTTAATCCTTTTGATCTTTTATAAATCACAAAAATCTAAGCTTTCATTGGAGAATAAGAATTAAAGATTTGAGTGGCCAAAGACTCTCCAAGGATCACAGCTGGAGAATTGCAGAACAAGGTTGAGTTTCGGGGTCAGAAAACGTTAAAGGTGCATAGAATGGAAAACTGTATTTACCTTGGCATAGTTGAATAGTAAGAGTTCTGTACATGGAAATGACATACAGTCAGCCTCAAACAACATTGTTTCCTCTTTCTTATGTAAATCTCCTGAATAAAAAAAGACCACTGACAAATAGGCGAATCAGAAGATAACACCGACTGTGACGTTACAGTCGGGATCACTAATAGTTACGCACCCAACATTTGCATATACCCGCCCATAGGGGTGCGCGATATGACAAATTTAATATCACAGTAACAATATATATCACGATATAGTGATTTTGTTTTTCTTTAAAAAAAGTTATTATATTAAATTATTTGATACCATATAATTTTCATAATCCTTGTCACCAATGTCAATATCAAACTAATACAACCCTAAAGAGAGAGAAAAAAAATAACTCAACCTCACTGAAGATAAATAAACAGTCAGTGATGAAATAAGGATAAGAAACTAAATTGCAAGCAATACGACAAAAAATTACAATAATTAAGAAACGATACATACATTGTGTAAATTAATTAGTCTACACTGTGTTAATTATATCTATCTATGATAGATATAATTAACACGTGTATTATGTATAGATTCTATACATATTATAAATATATCATTATTATTTGTATTTATTCTCATTAAAGTTACAAAAGTGATTTAGTCGAAATCAGATAGAGATTTTCTAGCAGTGTGCTATGATTAACATGAACGAATATTGGACCGCTTCCCCTTTAAGACCGAAGTCCGGATCCAATATAGCTCAGTTACTGTTACATTGCGTTTTCTCTTTCTGCCGTTTACTCTTTCTTAAGACCTAAATCGCTGCGTTTGAGGATCCTTGCAAAGACGGGGATTCTGACTCATTTAAGTGTGTTTATGTAATTGTTCAAAGTCGGCAAAAAAGAAAAGGCGCGCTCCTCTCACACAGAAAGAGACGGCGCACGCACATAGCTCTGTTATTTGTGTTTCAACAGCTTAAAATCGTTTGTTTTAAAACTGCAGTGCTTAAAAACGCATGACCATGCTACAGATGTAGTCCCTCGTTTAGGAGCGAGCTCCTGGTTTTGTCCTGGCTGGTCGTTTTCATCTCCACCTGCTTCACGCCCCGTGGTGGGTGGCGTATAAAGATCGCAGTCACTCAAATGATGAAAAGGTATTACCGGAAACAATGTATTTTGCGACACCACAAAATAAACGATAGAACATAATATGAAACGATAGACTTTTTATTTTGTCCATCTGATATATATCGTCATATTGCACAGCCCTACCCGCCCATGTTCCAGCCGAACCATCAGAAGTTCTGCAGGTATTGTGAAGAAACAAGCGAGGACAACAGCAAAAATGGCAGATCATGGAGTAGCCTTGATCGGTAGCCTGTTACATTGCAGTACATACGATTTCACTAACCATATAAACAGAGTAAGCAGAGATTTTTTTTCAAGAAAAAAAATCAAGAAAAGAAAATGCTATCACCAAAAACTATCTCCAGCATATTCAGTTGTCAGACACGACTGGAACTTCAGACTGGCTTCTATGGTCAGATCAGATGTAACTAAAAATTAAGCTTTTTAGCAGCAAACACTCAAGATGGGTTTGGTGAACACCGGGATAAAAAGTACCCCATGTGTGCAATGAAATATACTGCTGTATTTTTGATGTTGTGGGCCTATATCTCTGCTGGAGGTCCTGGACATCTTGTTTAGACACATGACATCATGGATTATATCAAATACCAACAGATAAAAATCAACAAGTGACTGACTCTGTTAGAAATCTTATAATAGGCGATGTTTGGATCTTCCAACCAGACAATAATCCAAATACAAACTTCAAAAACAACACAAAAATGGGTCACTGAGCACAAAACCAAGCTTCTGCTATGACCTGTCCTCTGACCTGAACCCTGTAGAAAATAAGTGAGTGAACTGAAGAGAAGCAGCACCGTCATGAGCTGTGAATCTGAAGAGAAGCAGCACCGTCATGAGCTGTGAATCTGAAGAGAAGCAGCACCGTCATGGAGCTGTGAATCTGAAGAGAAGCAGCACCGTCGTGGATCTGTGAATCTGAAGAGAAGCAGCACCGTCATGAGCTGTGAATCTGAAGAGAAGCAGCACCGTCATGAGCTGTGTGAATCTGAAGAGAAGCAGCACCGTCATGAGCTGTGAATCTGAAGAGAAGCAGCACCGTCATGAGCTGTGAATCTGAAGAGAAGCAGCACCGTCATGAGCTGTGAATCTGAAGAGAAGAAGCACCGTCATGAGCTGTGAATCTGAAGAGAAGAAGCACCGTCAAGCTGTGATCTGAAGAAGCACCGTCATGAGCTGTGAATCTGAAGAGAAGCAGCACCGTCATGAGCTGTGAATCTGAAGAGAGAAGAGTCATGAGCTGTGAATCTGAAGAGAAGAAGCACCGTCATGAGCTGTGAATCTGAAGAGAAGCAGCACCGTCATGAGCTGTGAATGAAGAGAAGAAGCACCGTCATGAGCTGTGAATCTGAAGAGAAGCAGCACCGTCATGAGCTGTGAATCTGAAGAGCAAGCATGAGCTGTGAATCTGAAGAGAAGAAGCACCGTCATGAGCTGTGAATCTGAAGAGAAGCAGCACCGTCATGAGCTGTGAATCTGAAGAGAAGCAGCACCGTCATGAGCTGTGAATCTGAAGAGAAGAAGCACCGTCATGAGCTGTGAATCTGAAGAGAAGCAGCACCGTCATGAGCTGTGAATCTGAAGAGAAGCAGCACCGTCATGAGCTGTGAATCTGAAGAGAAGAAGCACCGTCATGGAGCTGTGAATCTGAAGAGAAGCAGCACCGTCATGAGCTGTGAATCTGAAGAGAAGCAGCACCGTCATGAGCTGAATCTGAAGAGAAGCAGACCGTCATGAGCTGAATCTAAAAGAGAAGCATGAGCTGTGAATCTAAGAGAAGAACACCGTCATGAGCTGTGAATCTGAAGAGAAGCAGCACCGTCATGAGCTGTGAATCTGAAGAGAAGCAGCACCGTCATGAGCTGTGAATCTAAAGAGAAGAAGCACCGTCATGAGCTGAAACTGAAGAGAAGAACCGTCTGAACTGTGAGAAGAAGCACCGTCATGAGCTGTGAATCTGAAGAGAAGCAGCACCGTCATGAGCTGTGAATGAAGAGAAGAAGCACCGTCATGAGCTGTGAATCTGAAGAGAAGCAGCACCGTCATGAGCTGTGAATCTGAAGAGAAGCAGCACCGTCATGAGCTGTGAATCTGAAGAGAAGAAGCACCGTCATGAGCTGTGAATCTGAAGAGAAGCAGCACCGTCATGAGCTGTGAATCTGAAGAGAAGCAGCACCGTCATGAGCTGTGAATCTGAAGAGAAGCAGCACCGTCATGAGCTGTGAAGAAGCACCGATGGGCTGTGAATCTGAAGAGAAGCAGCACCGTCATGAGCTGTGAATCTGAAGAGAAGCAGCACCGTCATGAGCTGTGAATCTGAAGAGAAGAAGCACCGTCATGGAGCTGTGAATCTGAAGAGAAGCAGCACCGTCATGAGCTGTGAATCTGAAGAGAAGCAGCACCGTCATGAGCTGTGAATCTGAGAGAAGCAGCACCGTCATGAGCTGAATCTGAGAGAAGAAGCACCGTCATGAGCTGTGAATCTGAAGAGAAGCAGCACCGTCATGAGCTGTGAATCTGAAGAGAAGCAGCACCGTCGTGGAGCTGTGAATCTGAAGAGAAGCAGCACCGTCATGAGCTGTGAATCTGAAGAGAAGAAGCACCGTCATGAGCTGTGAAGAAGCACCGTCATGGAGCTGTGAATCTGAAGAGAAGCAGCACCGTCATGAGCTGTGAATCTGAAGAGAAGCAGCACCGTCATGAGCTGTGAATCTGAAGAGAAGCAGCACCGTCATGAGCTGTGAATCTGAAGAGAAGCAGCACCGTCATGAGCTGTGAATCTGAAGAGAAGCAGCACCGTCATGGAGCTGTGAATGAGAGAAGAGCATGAGCTGTGAATCTGAAGAGAAGCAGCACCGTCATGAGCTGTGAATCTGAAGAGAAGCAGCACCGTCATGAGCTGTGAATCTGAAGAGAAGCAGCACCGTCATGAGCTGTGAATCTGAAGAGAAGCAGCACCGTCATGGAGCTGTGAATCTGAAGAGAAGCAGCACCGTCATGAGCTGTGAATCTAAAGGATCTGGAGAGATTCTGGATGAAGGAATGGTCTCTGATCTCTTGTCAGGTGTTTTCTAACCTCGTCAGTCATTATAGGAGAACATTTAGAGCAGTTAAACTGGCAAATGGAGGTTTCAGAAATATTGAATAAAAGCGTGCCGTTAATTGTGGCCAATGTGTATTAGAGAAAAACATTTATTTCATAATTATATTTTCCCCCATTTTAAATTCTTATTATCCAATGAAAGGTTAGATTTTTGTCTTTTTTTTTTTAAAAAAAAGGATTAACTATGCAGATTTATTTCCACAGCCATCTTTGATCATATTTACCAAGGGTGCCAACAATTCTGACCATGTGTGTACTTTCAGCATTGGCTTCTCTCATAAACACCTTCAACAATGTAATATTCACTCCCTTTAGACCTTTCTATTTTAGCTTTCAACCACTTTATAAATCTCTGTGAAACAGCAGAAGATCTCTGATGTCCAAGGTTTCCATTAGGAGAGTTACTTTCCCTATAACCAAAGCACTGTGTACAAAACATTGAGGACACTGAAACAAAATGAGATTCAAAAGTTTGCTCGTTTAAAGCTGCTCTCATTTTTTAAAAAAGAGCAGACTGACTATATATTCTACACAATTATACTTTCTTATTACAGTGTTTGGCATACAGCAGATGGGTCCATGCAGAATGTGTTAAATGGAAGTCAAACTCCATCAGGAGGTCCATTAACCATGTCTGAATGTCTAATGAACTTAAATATTCACTCCATCAGAGATATTTATAAACCAAATGAAGAGTGATATTCTGATGTAGGTTACAATACACACCCTGCCCCCTCAAACACACACACACACACACACACACACACACACACACACACACACACACAATGTGTGTGTATCATCTCACACAAGCTCATTTATTTGGTCAGCGTTTAAACCATTAGTCACTATGTAAACTAACAACAAATCTGCTTGACAGTGCAGAGGGGCATTACACAGACGATCACACACGGGCTGCGTCCCATCTTCTAGTGAGCACTACCTAGGCAGCATTTTTGTCTAGGCAGGCAGCGCTCTAGGTTTTGGAACACAGCCTGCGCGTGCACGGAGCAGCATACAGTATGAGTAGCGTGCAGTAAAAGAGAGCAGAAAGTGAGTTACCTTTGGAGTAGAGGGACTTGGGCGAATCGAGGTCTATATCCGCGCTGAAGAGCGATGTGAAATCAGAGGGCATCGCAGTGCCTCCGATCCGCCAAGAAAATGACACAGACTTGCTCTTCAAGTGCAGCTCCTAACAAACTGCCACGGTTTAGTTTGGCCGAAACGAAAAACCAAAACAAACGAAAGCCAGGTGCAGAGAAAGCAGGCAGTGACACTTCTGAATATCATGAATAAAGAGTTTGCGTCGCTCTTCGCTCTTCGTAGCATGTGTGTGTGTGTGTGTGTGTGTGTGTGTGTGTGTAAACACTCCGCGCGAGCGCGACTGTTTAGTTTGTCTGTTTCCTCTGCGGCCCCGCCCACTCCACGCGCGTCATCACTTCACAACACTGAGCGTACTCTGTCAAAAAATATAAATATTGACGAAAACCGCTCATTTTGATTAAATTAAACAGAAAATTGTTTTTTTTATTACATCTTTTTTATGAATGTTACCATCGTTGTTACGTATCGTTGTACGTCCAAGAGAAAACTGGTTATAGAAGTGATTTTACCTCAAAATATGTTTTAATAGGCTATATTTTGAATAAAAAAGTATGTATGTTAACTTCATGCTGAATCGTATGATTTTATTTGGTAAATTACATATTCGTAAAAGTAAAATAAATAATTCTAAACCTTGTTTAACGGTTTTTATGGTTGATCTTTATTTATATTTCTGGATTCTCTCCAATGTATTGATATTACAAAAAATTAATTGCTATTTTATTTGCTAAAGAGGTCAAGTTAATTGGAAAGTGAACTTATAAAGCCTGCGCTGTCTTCTGAAATATTTACTTTTTTTGTTTAGTTTTTTTCTGTATTCTTGTCAAATTGAGTTTTTGTTTATGTATAGGCCTATCTAAGATGTAAAGTGTAATCCCAATATTTTTTTCTAATTATTTATTTGGATGTCTTGTTAGAAATGTATATGTTTTTGTTTTCTTGTAGAGGTTAATTCGATTAAATCTTAGCTAACAGAACTCAGATATGTTTACCTGCCCGGATAAGCTTTTGGAGTAATAAATTCAGTGATATGTTAGAAAAAAATGCTGGGAAAAAATGTCCTGTCCAAAAAAGTTGTTAAAATGTATTTTTAAATTAGGCTATATGTGATCCAGTAAACTATAAACATCCAAAGTTAATTTCACCAAGGGGCTCCTTTTGTCATCACTGTAAGTGTACCCACTTCATTTGTAATTGTGTTGACTGCGAAGTGATTTGGGTTGATTTTTCTGATTTTGTTAAAAGGAATTTATTATCGAACGTCTGCACAAACAAACAAAGTTGAAAATAAAACAAAAACAACTGAGGGACTTGCATGCAACTATTACAAAAAGTTCAAACGGTCACTGAAGGAAACACGATGCATTAAGACCCAGGGGTGTAAACTTTTGAACAGAGTGAAAATGTGTACATCTTTCTTATTTTGCCTAAATATCATATTTCTTTCATTTAGTACAGCCCTTCAGAAGCTACAGAAGATACGTGCATGTTTCCCAGAAAACAAAATAAGTCCAACTTGACCCTCAAATTTAAAAAGTTAAAAACGTAATGCATTGTTTTTCCTTCTGGAGCATCGGTGAGCATTTGAACCTTTTGTAATAGTTGCATGTTCGTCCCTCAGCTGTCCTCAGAAAGATGGATCTCAAAATACTACATGTTATATTAGTGTCAGGTGTTTCTAAGGATCTTAGTGAGAAAACAAACCTGCGTGTTTGTGTTTAACAAAGCACCCAATCAGTGTCTAGGAGTCACAGTGATGTCAGTGATGTTCCTGGGAAAAATTAAACCATTATTGTCTAGAGACAACGCGGGCTGTGAGGACCGTTTGACACTGACACATGATTCATGTTCAGCATAGACTCTCTATTGTCCTCACACAATGAACGGTAATATGAGGGCTGTGTGCTAGTCAGAACTGAATTAAGAATGCTTTTAAAATCCCAATTCAGTTCCTGGATTTGAAATGAGGTCGAAAATCTTTCAGGAGCAGAAATCCAATTCGAATTTGAATGTATTGAAGTAGAATTAAAACCAACTGATATTCAAATAATATAAAACATCATAAAGTTTTTGTAATTGTCAACAAGAAAATCTTGTCAAAACAAACTTTAAGTGTGTGAAAGTTTTATCGTTTAAACGGCATGAGGAGATGATGTTAATAAAGAATAGTTAATTAATTATAATACAGCATTGTGTCATTATATATGAATATGAAAAAAACAAATGAGATTAGCTGATCAACTTGTGATCACAGTTGTTTAATAATTGACACACCATCAGAAAATCTACTTAGATTGAATAGTCATTAATAACTCACATATATAATACTTCTTGAGATATAATCTCCTTATGATTTGTTATTAGGGTTACTGTAAGCTACGACAGCAGTATTATTTCAGCCTCGCCATTTCAATCATGTTTACAAAGTTCACACAATTTGTGTATCATAATTACTTTAAAATTAATTATGACAATCTTTTCAAAAAGTCAAGGACCTTAGTGTTTATAACCCTGCCATCATTTTATCTGTATGATTTATTACTTTGATTTAGATTTATAACTTTGTAGACTACAACGTGCTTTATTACCCTATAATAGACATACCGACCAAAACATTTAGGTCACTCTAAGATGATTAATCACAACAGTAAATTATTCGCCTCTGTTTACAAACAGATTATGCTGGAATCAATGGCACCTTTTAATTTTGTCATTACATATCAACTAACTATAATAACTGGGACTTTCATTTAACTAAATAAATAAATTAGTGCAGTCAAAGATTAATCGCGATTAATCGCATCCAAAATACAAGATTTTGTTTACATAATATATGTGTGTGTACTGTGTATATTTATTATGCATATATAAACACATACACATGCATGTAAATATTCAAGAAAAATATGTTATGTTTATATATGAAATATATTTATAGCCTATATCATATAATTTATATGAATATAAATATATACACGTAAACACATGTAAATATTTTCAAAGTATATGCTGTATGTGTGTGAGTCTTTATTTATATATATATATATATACATCATAAATATACACAGTACACAAATAGCCTAAGCAAAATGTAAAAATAGTACACACATAATAAACACATGTAAACAAAAACTTTTATTTTGGATGCGATTAATCGTGATTAATCTTTAGATAGCGCTAAAATACATAAATGAATAAATACTGCCTAAGCATGAACGTAACACTAAAAAATCCCACATAAACAGGATAAACAGCACCATCTTGTGTATAAATGAGCGTTATGAGTAATCAAAACAAACAATTACAATATTTCTGCAGTCACAGATAAAGGATATTGAATTTTCATTATTGCGTATTAATTATGTCTACGTTAATATTGTTGTATTGTAATGCTCATCTTGGTTTTAGATCAATAAACTATCCATTAGTTGTATTCTTAAAAGCACAATGTTCACATCAACTGGAGACAGCGAGGGTGTAAGCTCCTCCTCCGGTCCGCTGGGCGCTCGTGAGCGTCACGCTGAAGCGCGCCTGTGGAGAACTGACGAAGAAGAAGCGGCGCAGCGTCCATCACACTGGCGTGCTGAACGACTGAAAACACTCTTTTACTTGAAATATTCGGATCTATTGAGTAGAAAATGCCGGACTTAGCGGTAGAAAGGGTCGTCGTTCATCCCTTGGTGCTGTTGAGTGTCGTGGACCATTTTAACAGGTACATCTGAGTGTTGTGAAGGTGCTGCCGTAAAACTGTTAACTCACTGTCATTATGTGTCAATGAAAGTAGCCGCTACAAGCTAAAGGCTAACTGGATGCAATCACAGTCTAAGTACAATTATGGAAATAAACAGTATTTTAAGAATGCTTTAGTTGAAAATGTTATGTTATGGTGTTGCATACTGGCTTAGCCTCATATAATTTAAAGTTTGTTATAAAATGTTGTAGAAGAAAGCAGATATCTGACTAGATGCAAGGCTGTTATGATATAACTTCAACTGATCATTTTACTCACAAGTAGACATTGTAAGCTTTCCGACAATAAAACATCAACACTTAAACTCCAGAACTTTATAATCTATTACAATTTAAATAATACTAAATGTTGTGCGCGTTTTCTTGCATTTTTCTATGTTAAATCCCTTTCTTCCCTGCCCAAAACACAATAGAAAATGTAATGGATTTAATGGTTATAATGGGAATTGTATTGGTTTTAATAAAAACTATAATGGTGTCTACTGGTATGAGATGGATTATATTGGTGGGATGTTAAATCCTATTGGAAAAATGCCCAAAACACACTACAAAAAGGAATTTTGTTGGTTTTACTGGAAAAAAGCTAATGGTTCATAATGGTATTTTATTATGGAAACCATTGGGATTTCTGTGATGGTTTCTATTGGGCTTCCATTGTTTTTTTTAGCAGGGTTGATACTGAACCTACTGTGATAAGTATCTTGCTGTATGATATATATATATATATATATATACACACACACACATGTTATTGCGTATGTCAAGTTATTAACGTTACATGCGTAGCTTTTGGAACAGACACTTTCAGACGAGGTTCAAGTGCAATACATGATCTGACACAGCTTATATAAGATGCATTCACAAACAGCGTTGCATTTAGTTTTTTATTCTTTGCAAATCTTCTCTTTGTTTTGTAGGATTGGTAAGGTTGGCAGTCAGAAGCGAGTTGTGGGTGCTCTGCTGGGTTCATGGCATAAGAAAGTGCTTGATGTGTCCAACAGCTTTGCTGGTATGTTTGCAGTTCTTGGTGCAAAATGAACTTCTTTTTAGCTGAAATATGTGAAAACCCAGCTAAAGTCGTTTTTTGTGATTTGCTGTTTTCTACAAAAAAAGCATCCTTCATATGGTAAAGAACATTCTGTGAAAGATTCACCTTTATATATTTAATATTGACTGAGTAAGGTCATGTCAAAGATTGAAATAATAGTGAAATTAATGATAGAAATCAAACTTTGATGCTTGTTATCTCATAATTAGATTTTGAGACTTAAGCCTGGATTTCACAGAGAGGGTCACAAATAGTTGAAGTAATATTTTAATTGTGTGGCAGTGCCTTTTGATGAGGACGACAAAGATGATTCAGTTTGGTTCCTGGATCACGACTACCTGGAGAACATGTATGGCATGTTCAAGAAAGTGAATGGTAAGATTGCGTAACTATGCATGCATAAAGAATCAATATCATATGATTTATTGCATTGTTGTCATGTCATTGTTATAGAACATGATCTCATGTCCAAGCTCATGGTTTTATTTCTTTCAATTCTAGCAAGGGAGCGAATAGTTGGGTGGTATCACACGGGCCCAAAGCTGCACAAAAATGATATTGCCATAAACGAACTCATAAAACAGTACTGCTCTAATTCGGTATGTAATACTGTTTGTTTTACACCGTATGTACCAAGCAAGGTACCATATTGTAAAACATAATTTCTGATTTTGTATTTCCCAAAGGTCTTAGTCATTATTGATGTGAAACCCAAGGACCTGGGGTTGCCTACTGAAGCGTACATCTCCGTGGAGGAAGTGCATGATGTGAGTCCTTGCTGAAGTTATTGAGCTATATTAATATATTTGATTCCTTGCATGCTAATAGTTGTCATCTATTCTTCACTGAAGGATGGAACTCCCACATCGAAGACGTTTGAACACGTGACCAGCGAGATCGGAGCAGAGGAGGCCGAGGAAGTTGGCGTGGAGCATTTGTTGCGGTAAGATGGGGACGAAAACATGTACATTTCTGGCTATTTGACATGTATTAAAATGAGGGTGTCAAAAATAACCTGTTAACTTCTGCGATTTAATATTTTCTGTTTAAAAAGCATTAGATTGAGCAGCCAAATAATATAAGTTCAGGCAAAACACTTATGATACTGATGTTGTATCGAGAGGATCCTTCATGTAAAATATTGATACCAAATATTTGAAGTAGGAATTTTCTTACAAATTATTGCACAAAGAAACTGTGCAAAAATGACAGCTCTCATTCAAACAGAGAGAGCTGATATTGACGGAGGCAGAAACAACAAACTATATTATAGGCACAGTTTTCAGTTACTATAAAATGTTATTTTTATTATTAAATTGTAAAAATGATGGCTTTCAATTATACTGTAGTGTCGATAATTACTCCAGAAATGTACAAATATTTAAAATATGTTGTTTTATATTAATCTGGATATTTATTATGGATATATATTACACGATGAAAATACATTACACATGTTAAAATCAGGTGCGATTAATCGAGTACTGAAAAAAGGATTAATTTTGAATCGTTTGGCAGCACTTGTTAAAATACCTGTAAACAGCCTAGTTTATTTCTTCATGATGATCTTTGCAGTGATATCAAAGACACAACAGTTGGCACTTTGTCGCAGCGCATCACCAATCAGGTTCATGGCCTGAAAGGTCTCAACTCCAAGCTGCTGGATATCAAGAGCTATCTGGAGAAGGTTACAACAGGCAAACTGCCCATCAACCACCAGATCGTTTATCAGCTGCAGGACGTGTTCAATCTGCTGCCTGATGTCAACCTGCAGGAGTTTGTCAAGGCCTTCTACCTGAAGACCAACGACCAGATGCTTGTGGTCTATCTGGCCTCGCTCATCCGCTCTGTAGTGGCGCTCCACAATCTCATCAACAACAAAATAGCCAACCGTGATGCAGAAAAGAAAGAGGGCCAAGAGAAAGATGACAGCAAGAAAGAGAAGAAGGACGAGAAGGATAAAGAGAAGGACAAGGAGAAGGGAGATGCTACAGCCAAGAAAGATGACAAAAAGGAAAAGAAATGAACCTGAGCTGGCATGAACTTGGGCTTACACGATCTCGGCTGCATGAGGGAGGAATTCAACGTTTCTTTGCCTCCTCTTGTAACAATGCAGTTTAAATTGGGCCCTTTTTGATATAAAGGACTTTTGGTTTTGATTAAAAGAAAAGAATTGGTTTCAAATGTTTCTTTCCCTTGTTGACCTATTTACACTTCCATTATTAGACCAACCATCGCCATATCAAGACAGGTGTCCAGCGTTACAGCAAAGTCCAACTGCAGACATGTTCTTGTATTTACACTGAGATTTCTTTTTTATCATAAAAAACCAATGTCACACAAGCTTCTCTGGCCTAACTTGTTTTTATTTTGTTCCCTACATGCAAAGCTTGCAGTTTGTTGTTCATTTAAACATGTTTTACCTCGCTGGTTTATAAAAGAAAATCTGCTCTATAATTAAATGGCACATTTCTGAAAAGAAAATGAAAGTTTATTCAAAACGTCCATGTTCAGTGTAGAAACCATTTTAAGTTCAACTTCAGCAGAGATGCAGATTTTACATTTCTTTGAAGACGAGAGAGCAGATCCTCTTGTAGGAGCATGTGCCAATGATGAGGACTAGCTCGTTTTATCACTGATGAGTTTCTTCTTTCTTCTTGCATTTAATGCCAAAAAGACTGAGGATCTTCACAAACATCAGGTCGACGATTTCCTCTTCCTCAGAAGGCTGAGAATCAGAAGAGCAGTTTTAGTTATCACACTTCAACCAGTGAATGTTTGCTAATGTTACTCAGTCTAACAGCAGCTAGAAAACTAAAAGTGACTCGTATAACACCTGGTGATTCTCCTGCTCTTCACCGAACGCTTCAAGGATGACTGAGACAAAGAGGGTCAGGATCACAAATGTGATGAAGATGACGCAAGTGGAAATGATGAGCGCACCGAGCACCGGATCTGAACTCAGCACCTGCAGAGGAAGCATGAAAGCTGAGATCAATCGAAAGCTACTTTCCCAGTCTTGGTCTGTAAATCCTTCACGAACCTCGTCATAATTGAAGATACCAAACTGCAAACAGAAGATAGTTTTGAACGCATCCAGGAATGTTCGGTATGAGTACAGCTTCCATCCAAAAATGAGATTGCACTATTGAACAGAAATTAATACTTTGATTTCTTGAAAACAGTGACAGTACAAATCGAAGCCTATGAGGAGGCCATTCAATGGTTGCCGCATAGATTTCAATTGTCTTTTGCTTCATTTTTAATATAAAATATTGTTTTGTTTGATTTTCAGATTATTATGGAAATTATGATCTGTGGTAACCGACTACCTAACACAAGATACAACTCAAAGGGACAGTTCACCCAAAAATAAAAATGAGTCATTTACTCACGCTCATATTTTTCCAAACCCATATGACTTTTCTTTCTTCCTTCGCAACGCAAGATATTTTGAATAATGTAGGTAACCAAACCGTTTCAGATTCACTTCGTATTTAAATCCATAGTAATATTTGGACCTGAAAACATCTGACAACCCAATATTTTCAAAATATCTTCTTTTTTTGTTCCACAGAAGAAAGAATCTCAGGTTTGGTAAGTGATGACAGGATTGTCATTTATGGGTGGATTACCCCTTTAAAGATGAAGTATGCCATTTTAGAGTATGTTAAAATACTCAAATAAAAACAGTATTATACACTGTTATTGACAGCAAATGTTGTTGCCCCTTACGGTAAGAGAATAGGCCAAGAGGATAATGAAGATGACCACAATGAAGCTGGACATGTCGTTCCATGCCCGCTGCAGTGAGGAGGTGATGAGGTGAAGTTTAGGGTTGAGTCTCAGCAGATGCCAGAGTTTTACACAAGCCAGAAAAACCAAGAAAGCCATGAGATATCCCAGCGTGACATCTATCACAGCTGTATCATGGAAACTGGGGAACCTGTAGGACAGGAATAGCGTTTTTTACCATGTCCAGTTCATCCATCCATCCATGTAAGGTCAATTGAATGTTTAATTTATGTTCACATCAAAACGATCTACTTACTGGTCCTTGTGGTTTTGGTAGTATTCGATGTCTTTGTCTCCCTGCACTGTTCTCTTGATGAACACTGATAATGAACTCCAACTTAAAACGATGATGGCCAGGTCTAACAGATTCCACTTGTTTTTGAAATACGCCCATTTCTGCCGCTTCAACAGCTTTGCCTGTTCAACCCCAAACACATGGTTTAATGGAAATGAAAAGAGTTGCAATTAAAGTTAACACGGAACTGACAACTCTGTCTACATTTACTTAGCCTCATATGAACGCTTATTTCTGCCACAGAATAAAAAAACTAAAACCTTTTCTCTCCCAATTCACTTTTTTTTCATAATTCCCAGAAACATTCTGAGACTATATCTCACAATTCAGATTTTTTTTCTTGCAATTCTTGTTTCATATATCTCAATTTTATACCTCACAATTCTGACTTTGTGCGATTCTGAATTGCGATAATTTCAAAGGTGTAAAAAAAGCTTCCATACCCTCATGTATTATGATTTTTAAGGCACAAAAAGGAGATGTTTAGATGTGATGTTCAAGTTGCTCTTTTCCATACGATGATGAAAATTAAGTGTTTAGGCTCTGTCAAGCTCCAAAATCATAAAACATAACCTTTAAAATTTCAAAAAGCTCATATAAGACCCAGGCACTATATTAACAAATATTTTAGTTTCTCACAAAAAGCTGATCTTTGGCTTCAGAAGAGCTGAGAAATACAGCACAGTTCTTGTGGCCTACTGTTATTATACATTTATGGTTTCTTTTTATCATTTTTTGGGAGCTTAACACCAATGGTCACCATTCACTTACATTAATATGTCATATGGGTTTAAACTAGTGCTGTCAAACGATTAATCACATCCAAAATACAAGTGTTTCTATACATAATATATGTAAACAAAGTGTGTACTGTGTATATTTATTATATATATATATAAATACAAACTCATGCATGCTATATATATTTAATAAGAAAAATATGTTATGTTTATATATTAAATGCATTTGATAAAATATAAATATACATGTAAATATTTTCAAAATATATACTGTATGTGTGTGTATTTATATATACATAATAAATAAACACAGTATACACATATTATGTAAACAAAAACTTTAATCGTTTGACAGCACAAGTTTAAAACAACATGAAGGTGTGTAAATGATGACAGAATTTCATGTTTGGGTCAAATATTAGAGAACTGACCTGCAAAAACATGTAGTAGACGATGAAGAGGAAATAAAACACCTGCGAGGCCATGAGAAACGACTGAAAGCCACCTGTGGACTGGTAGAGACGGACGCTCTGAACCACGCTGCCAAACTGAAAAGGACCTGTACAATAAAAGGGTACGCTCAGCTTTGCTATAAAACATGAAGACTTTGCATGAATGGGAATGATTGTTCTGCTTCCTCACCCACTGCAGTGCTCTCTAGTATCAGCGTGACAATGCAGAAGAGGTTGACATTAGCATTGTACACCGTAAACTCTGCAAAAACTGCCCTTGTGTACATGTCCAGCCAGGTGGAGTCCGTTAGAGACTGAAGCTTCCTGTTGATTGAAGGAAGGCACGTCGTTTAAGTATGCATAAAATCACAAATAATACTTTCAAATATGACCTTGAGAGTAAATGTGACCCTGGAACCCCAAAACCAGTCTTAAGTCGCTGGGGTATATTTGTAGCAATAGCCAAAAGTACATTGTATGGGTCAAAATTATTGATTTTTCTGTTATGCCAAAAATCATAAGGACATTAAGTAAAGATCATGTTCCATGAATATATTTTGTAAATTTCTGACCGTAAATATATCAAAACTTCATTTTTGATTAGTAATATTCATTGATAAGAACTTAATTTGGACAACTTTAAAGGCGATTTTCTCAATATTGTGATTTTTTTGCGCCCTCAGATTCCAGATTTTCAAATAACTGTATCTCGGCCAAATATTGTCTGATCCCAACAAACCATACACCAATGGAAAGCTCATATATTCTGCTATATATGACGTATAAATCTCAATTTAGAAAAATTTACACTTAAGACTGGTTTTGTGGTCCATGGTCACAAATGATGACAAGATTTCAACTATTCCTTTAAAAGTAAAAAAAAAATTGTGTTATTAGAGAACTGACCTGTAAAACCTTTACTAAATGTAAAGTGTATCATTTTCTCAGCAAATGTTGACCCCATTTTTATTTTTGGGTGAACTAATAATATTACACAACATCTTCTAATATGACCTTGAGTGCCTTAAAGGTAAAGTGTATAATTTTGCTGATATTAATATGCTTTCTGCTTTCAATGTGGAGAGTCAATTGATTGTGAGCTGTTCTGTTAGGTCCACCTTGGCAATACAAAAAAGGCAGTCATCTTTATGAAATTTCTCACCTGCTAGCGTTTTGCTGGTCAGAACCGAGGTCCATAACATAGCCTCCTCCTCTATAAAGTGCAATCATACCCCAAACTGGGATTGCATTGAGCGCGGACTGACTTTGGTACTTCCAAGGTGTGACGGTGTCTTCAGAGCCATTTACACAATGAAGCTCATCCCACCCTGGACCATAAGAGACCATGTCCTCATTTTCCCAAGAGTAAGGGGCGCTGCAGTCGGGAACAGCGTGACGCACGGACTTAGCAATCGTACAAGAGTCTCTCTTCACCCTCACTTGACGAAGACGAGCACTCCCGACAAGTTTCGAGTTCCCATCCGTTATAAAGCCTTGGAAATGAAAGTAAAATATCATAATTAAGCACATCAGTCAATAATGATGACATTCACTGCTGCTCGATGGGTTTAAACTTAGACTTTCTCCCTTCCTACTAGTTGAAAAGAACAAAATGTGAATAAGAATAGTTAGAAATCCATTATGTTAGGAGTCCTTACAGATCCGATGGGTCAGAACTACCTTAAATATGAGTTGTGCACTTGTTATATTCATGAAGGAAGTACCTGGATACGGTCCAAACAGGTTATCAAGAAGAACAGTGTTAGCCCAGGTAAACACATCACTGTGGCTCATACTGTCTGAAACGCCATTGCTGAAGCTCTGCCGGATGTGATGAGTGAGGTAGAATCCGTTTTCATCTCGCTGACCATATGCCACCAAGAGCAGCATCCACAAGAACCCCAGAAACACTGCAAAGGAAATCCAGTCACATAGTCAATAAACCCAGCTCACAAAAAAAATAGTTTTTAGGCTGATGTTCTCATTTCGGATTGTTCTATGAAGTTTTTATAATGGTTTAAAAAAAGATTCTTGGTTATTCAAACTTTTTAGAAAACACTAAACATTCCATTTTATCATTTCATTGCAAACAACACAGGAACGTTATTTTTTTCAACGTTCTCTAAACTATCTGAACAAGCTGAAGTTACATTTAAAATATCAGACGAATGCCTGAAATAAAGCATTTGAGAAAAAGCCTTCCATGAACAATGTATAACAAACATTTTCATCACATAACTTTGAACAAATGTTCTATTAATGTTACGACGCTGTTTGTAACTTTGAGAGAATATTAGGCAAAGCTCTGAGAATGTTACCGGTTCTCTTACCCAGAACCTCCATGATGAGTGCTCGTGCTTTCTGCTGTTTGACCATGTTTCTCCTGATCTGCTCAATGTCACTGGGAGGTGGAGGCTGATAGTAGCTGCGCGCACAATCCCTCTTAGAAAGACGCACTCCATTGAGACCGTCTGCACAAGAGACCAGGATAAGAAATCAAAAACACAGCCACTTCATTAAATACAAGACTCTTTATAAAAGAATCTGAGATAGATTCACTTGAGAAAAAGACGTAAACTTTAGCATACTTCTATATCATACTTATTACAGAAATAATTTACTTCAAAATAATAAAGTGCAAACTGTATTCAGATACTTTAGTGCAGGTTAATTACAATTAAATGAAAATTGAGTATTCATTTACAGGTGCATCTCAATAAATTAGAATGTCGTGGAAAAGTTCATTTATTTCAGTAATTCAACTCAAATTGTGAAACTCGTGTATTAAATAAATTCAATGCACACAGACTGAAGTAGTTTAAGTCTTTGGTTCTTTTAATTGTGATGATTTTGGCTCACATTTAACAAAAACCCACCAATTCACTATCTCTGTAGGACTACGTTATTACATGTAATTTACTAAATTGACTTCTGTTGTCTGAAATATGGTTAAAGTACTGCTGGATGTACTGACAAGCATTTATGGTGAACCAAAAACTGTAATTTCTATTGAAAATCATATGACATGTATTTCAATAAACTTGTAATTACACATCTGTAATATTTAATACTTACATTTAAAATACATGTTTAAATGCAACTTTGAATAACCAGCAATATTTACACATTTACTTTATACATGATTTAGTGTGTCAGTCAACAGTGTGCACTTCTTTTAAAGCACGACAAAAGCGTATTAAAACATAATGAGATGTTTATTTACATTATTACATAGAGAACAATTTAAAAGTGTGAAGAAACAGAATCATGAATGTGTTTTCTATTTAAATACACTTAAGTGGCATTTATGTCATTAATCGTATATTATCTGCTATATATTTTTTAAAATATACTTTTAAGATTTGAAGAGCAACAATCAAATTGCGCCCACTTCTGCTTGGTTGGCTGGTTATTTGTGCTGAATGCCTGATTTTCAATTACCTGAGCGAGTCTTTGTTTTCTTGCGTAAGGAGTCAACAAGTTCTGCATCCTCAAAATTGACTTTTTTCACCACCAGTGCAAAGAAAATGGCCAAACAAAGCACCTGCCAAAAGAAGCACACAATGCCACAGTCAAAATGAAGTTACACAGTAAAGTCAATATAAATAGACAGCGTTTTGACTCCAGCTCTTTACTTTCACAGGCTGGGTGAAGACGAGGCTCTCGGTGAAGGACATCGCGATGGAGATTATCCAGCTGACCGAACGATCCTTCCCGTATTTCAATCCATACAACATGGTGAAGTACCCTGATACCACACTTGTGCCTGCGACAAGAAGCCACCCCACATACACAAACCACCAGGGCAGACCCCTGCTGCTGCTGTCTTTCTGGAGGCTGGAGCTACTGACGCGCTGCTCGGTGACGGGTCTGGAGGAGCGGAGGCTTTCCAGCAGTTTCTTCATGCTCTGGACCTGCAGTAACACCTGGCTGTAGCTCCCAGGCCTGGAGAAGCCAGACGGCCCCAGCAGCTTCACTTCTCCCTCCACGTTTTCAAGTTGCTTGGCGAGATGATGGGTGTAGACCCAGAAAACCGAGGAGGTGTTGTTTTTGTGAATTAAGTGCTGTTGCTCGATGAGGTTCTGCAGCTCTGATAGTAAAGTGTTGACATCTTCTTTATCAGAGTTCATCTGTGTTTTCGGGACAGGGCATCTCATGGCATTTGCAAACAAGTACGTGATTCTCTGTATGTCCTAATGAAAAATTAAGAAATAAGGATATTTTTGGCAAAATAATGTTGCAATAAACACAAAGTAATAAGCATGTTTGTTTGGTTTTTATATGGATATGAAAGCATGGTAATACAATATTTGTTTTTTTCATTCTTTGAAGCAACATAGAGCACCATGTAAATATAACTCCATTCAAAAGTTCAAGGTCTCTATGATTTCCCCCTCAATTTTACTTTTTTGTTCACCAAGAATGCATTCATTTGATTCAAAATGGCACTAAATACATTTAGAATCACACTACAATAAGTACCACAGCAATTTTCAGTGTGATGATGATAATAACATTTAAATTAATAATAACAATAATAATATTTCTTAAATAGCAACTCTTCATATTAGAATGATTTCTGAAGGATCATGTGACACTGAAGACTGGAGTAATGCTGCTGAAAATGTAGCTTTGCATCACATGAAACAATTACAAGTTATTTTAAAGTGCAATATTGTTTCACATTGTCACTGTATCTGTAAACAAATAAATGAAGCCTTGGCAAGCATAACCCCAACCCAACCTTTGAACAGTGATGCTTTTATTAGCATTAGTATTTAGTGTATATGAATATAGTAGACGTGCTACAGTTATATCAAAATACCATGGTATTAATATATGTTCCCATAGAGTTGAATTGCTGAAACACTTTTTGTTTGAACAAAAATAAAGTGCGTAGTTAATTAAACCCGAAGGACTTACTTTGATAAGGAAATCTACAGTTAAATAGTTCGGATCAAACTGTGGAGAGACGGTCTCATACGGGATGTCTTTCTCCGTCTGAGGAGGCTCCGGCTGCTGTTGTGACTTTCCTTTCTTTGTCTTCTTTTTCCGGGGACGTGAATGTCTGAAGATCCCCACAATTACTAGATTGATGGGGAACACAAGGAAGGAGCTCTGGATGCCAATCTTCACCTGACTCCAGGTCAGTGTAATCTGGCCTTCGGATGAGATAAAAGAAAATCTATCAATCAATTTAAATTATGTTCTAATATTTATATGCTCATATTCACACATGTGACCGTGGACCACAAAACCAGTCTTAAGTGTCAATTTTTCGAAATTAAGATTTATACATCATCTGAAAGCTGAATATATAAGCTTTCCAATTGATGTGTGGTTTGTTGGGATAGGACAATATTTGGCCGAGATACAATTATTTGAAAATCTGGAATCTGAGGGTGCAAAAAAATCTAAATATTGAGAAAATCACCTTTAAAGTTGTCCAAATGTAGTTCTTAGCAATGCATATACTAATCAAAAATGAATATTTTTTAATATATTTACAGTATGAAATTTACAAAATATTTTCATGGACCATGATCTTTACTTAATATCCTAATGATTTTTGGCATAACAGAAAAATCAATAATTTTGACCCATACTATGTATTTTTGGCTATTGCTACAAATATATCCCAGCGACTCAAGACATATGTCACATATGTCATATAGTACACTTAAGTATGTTTAAAAACTGAAAGTTATTGAAAGATTGTAGCAGGTGAGCAAATCATTGACTTGACATTACAAAACGTGTCTTTATGAGCTACTAAACTGCTTTATTTTCATGTCATTTAACATTAGTCTGACTATCATATATGATCATGTCATTGTTTTGAGCCATACCCATGTCCATGGTCTGCTCTGAGGGGTCTGTGGGAATCCCGTAGAACATGATGCTGGTCAACATGGAGCAGAGCAGCACTGAGAAACAGCAGGAGACACGCTGCACACGGGTGAAGTTACTGCTGGGGGGTCGACTGACCACAGAGTACCAGATGTGACCGTCACAGAAGTCCGTCGTTGTCTTCATGAAGAACAGATTGCTGCAGAAAGGAAAGTCTTTCAGATGCACTTTCAATGGGCTTTTCAAACGAACCCCTTTGACAAATGATTTACTTAAAGTACCCCCTGATATTTTAAGTAAATATTTCAATAATTTAATGCCACATTTGCAAGTTTAACTTTAAAGTTTTAAAGTTTCAGTAATATTTATATAGCTATTGTTATTATTACACTACTTAAATTTACAATGTATTACATTTTTTCCACAATACTTTTTTAAATACAGGGTTTTCCCGAAAGATTATTTATTTTTATACATTTAAGATTATACATTTACATGACAATTGTATAAACCTGCAAAATTGATTAGCAAAAACGTAATAATAATATTTTTTTTGTATTAATTCGCTAACTTGTAGGCATACCCTGGACCAATCACGAACCCCACTTTGGGAAACCCTGATGAACTCACCTGAAGCCTTTCATGTCCGTCTCTGATGCTACAGGAAACACTTTTTCGACGGCACAATCATCTATATCCACAGCCAACCACGAGCTGCACAGGAAGTGCCACTTCTGCTCAGTCTGCAGGTCTTCTACCATCACCCTGTTAACATACCTGAGAAATACAAATACATTTATCAAACACATGAGCCGTGTTAGTCAAAAATTGAATTGAATATCGCAATTCCAATATGAATGTTTGAATATGTAGTTCAAATAATATATACTACACACGCACACGCACACGCACACGCACACGCACACGCACACGCACACGCACACGCACACGCACACGCACAGCACAGCACACGCACACGCACACGCACACGCACACGCACACGCACACGCACAGACACAGACACAGACACAGACACAGACACAGACACACACACAGACACAGACACAGACACAGACACAGACACAGACACAGACACAGACACACAGACACAGACACAGACACACACAGACACAGACACAGACACAGACACAGACACAGACACAGACACAGACACACACAGAACACACAGACACAGACACACACACACACACACACACACACACAGACACACACACAGACACACACACACACACACACACACACACACACAGACACACAGACACAGACACAGACACAGACACAGACACAGACACAACACACACACACACACACACACACACACACACACACACACACACACACACACACACACACACACACACACACACACACACACACACACACACACACACACACAGACACACACACACACACACACACACACACATGCAAATGACACAATTAATTCAAAATTCATTTAAAAATTAAATGCCATTTTCTCCTGATTGCATTTAATGTATATTAAAACTATAATACATTTTCATTGCAATTAACATGCAATTTTAAACAATCTATTCAGTGCACACTTCTAGTATAGTATATTATTTTAAAGTATATTATATCTATAATAAGTACTCTATTTTTAAGAAGATGCTAAACTACACTTCTCTTTGAGGGAATTGTGACAAAAATACCTTTTTAATTTCTTTATAACTTTGGACACTTGAGTAGTGAGGGTGAGTACAGTACGTGATAATTGTACACTGTAAAAAAGATTTTAAAGTTGTAAATAAACCGATTATTGTGGTATGTTTTAGAAAAATATCATACTATTTCAGTCTTTATACTTTCAGTCTTTTCAAAAATGTAATGTTTAATTCAATGTGTTACTTGCCACGTCTTTGTAATTAACTGTGAAATTTACTAGCAATTTCTGAGTGAAACTTGTTTCTACGCTCTTTTTTCAGTTGTAGGTGACATCAGTTTACCAAGCAGGATGATCTCCAGAGTTGTCATGCCACAGTCTGATGCTCTGCAGCTCTCCCAGTGAGAAGGGGGTGGTCAGTAAGAACAGGTCCACACCTCCTCTTTCAAACACTGGCTTATCAGGTCAGTCAGATGATGGGGCTCACATTCCCCCTCCGTGCCCTGAAGAGTCACTATGACCTGAAGTGATAAAGGACTGCAGAGTTAGTATGTAAGAGCTCAGTATGTCAGTATGTTAGTATGTATGAGCAGATTTCCTGAAGAAGAGCTCGTGATATGTGCACATGCCGACCCGTGATGAAGTGGAGGATCCCATGCGATGACCAGTGCTGATCTTCAGCAAGTAGCAGTACTCAGCAAAGGGATCATTGTCATCTAGCACAGAAATCTTCACCTTTTGGGGGGAAATAACACAATATATCTTACATACAATACCATTTACTGTATTTCAGTTGATGGTAGAGCGGTAAAGTTTTCATTATTTGCTGGACACAATACATTTTATTTCCAGATCTCATGTACCTTCTGAGGACATTAAGATATTTATTTATTATATAAAAAAACATAATAAAAAATAAGAATGGCACTTGATTGGATCATGAAAAATGTGTATTACATACAGTCTAAATATAGTAAATACATATTTAACTATTGGTTTACATTACCCAATAGCCTATGTGGCCATGTTGTTTATGTTGATACATTTTCGTAAATTACATAAATGGCATTTTATTAAAAGTTTATGAGTTGTTCATGAGTTTGTCCTGAACAGATAAACTGTCTGCTGTTCTTCAGAAAAATCCTTCAGCTCCCACAAATTCTTTGATTTTCCAGCATTTTTGTGTATTTGAACCCTTTCCAACAATAACTGTATGATTTTGAGATCCATCTTTTCACACCGAGGACAACTGAGGGACTCATTTGCAACTATTACAGAAGATTATAATAGTAAACTATTACAGAAGATTCAAACGCTCACTGATGCTCCAGAAGGAAAAACCATGCATTAGGAGCTTTATTTTGAAGAATAAAGATGGGTATATTTTTCTTGTTTTGCTTAAATATCATATTTTTTCCTTTATTACTGCCCTTCAGAAGCTACAGAAGATAGTTTCATGTTTTCCAGAATTTACCCTGATCTTCAAATTCAAAAAGTTTTCACGCCCTGGCTCTTAATGCATGTTTTTTTCCTTCTGGAGCATCAGTGAGCGTTTGAATCTTCTGTAATAGATGCAAATGAGTCCCTCAGGCAGAGCCCATTCCCTTCCAGAATACGCAAGCTCTAGGGCCCCGAAACACCAGGGGGCCCCCTTGCTCTCAAAGATGATCATTTTAGTTTCGTTTTGTAATTTGGCCAGAGCTATGAAAACATGAATGATAGTTTATTGTTGCGGCGCTGACGCCCTTTCTAATGAAAAACTCAAATCTGTATGTGCATTCGTAGTCTCTTGCTCGAGACTAAAAACGGATTGAATGCATAGCGAGCCGCGGAAGAGATGTTTCTCGAGCCGAGACGGAGTGAAACACGGACATGTGTCACGGATACCCCCCCCCCGGTGACATCGGCGCTGCCTAGGCTTACTATTATATTGAAATACGCAGTGAGTAGAAACAAATGGCCCACTTCTGCATATTATTTCATAAGCCCAGATTAAAACCTAATTATATAATATTAATTTCGCATTCCCCTTTTGTTTTAACAGTCAAATAAATGTGCATTAAAATCTCTTTCTTACAAAACTTTTATAAGCAATTATCTCACAGACATTTTCACTAATCTTTATCATTCACGTACCCCCCCCCCGTACATTGCTATTCATTCATTCCTATTAAAATTTTATTTGAATCTTTTATCCATTAATTTCAACTCAATTCAAATGCATTGCCAAAAAATTTATTCCCACAATAAAATAACTACAGAACCTTTTAATCAATTAAACATAATTTTACTAAAACTTATTGGGAAGTTATAAGTTTATAAGTTATTGGGAGAAACAGAGTGACAATTGATATGTATATGCATTCATTGGGCCTTTGAATAATATTGATGCTTTTCATCTTCAAATGTGAGCTCCATATTCTTCTACATCAAACTATACAGATCATAAAAGCCTCATGTGTCAAATATAATCCAACACTTAAAATATATAAGCAATTTATTTCTCTATTTAGATTTAGTCTATAAAGGTTCAAAAACTGTTCCACTTTAAAACATTAGATTTTTAGCACTATTACTTCATATGTCAGGCTTTAGAGTTAGTAAAAAATAAATCAAGGTCCATTTTGTTTCATGTTGACTTGAAAACTAAGAATTGATTCGATCTAGAAACCATAGATTCAGTAAAGTCACCTTGGTTTGGTCCTGCAGGTCCTTCCTGCGCGCCCATGCTGCCATCAGGAAGTACGATAAGAAAACCGCCCCGATAAAGCACACTACCACTGGGTTCTGTGCGAAGTTGGAAAAAAGCTCAGCGGTCTTGGACGGATCTACCGTATTGGGCATGACAAAGAAACTGCTCCCAAAAAAGGTTAAATGGGTACACAGACACTGAGTAACATTTGGGGTCGTTTTAGGGCCAACCTAAAGAAGAAAAAAATCAGTGTTATCTCATAAACTGCACTTTTGAGATCTATAGCCTTACTAGACTGATGCAAATCAACTAAGAGCAAATGTCATTTACGTTTCATTTATTCCTGGTCTATTTGAACTTCACTTAATATTAAGTCAGAGGTCAGCATTTTAGCCCCCACTGGCACACAAATACTTTCTTAATTCTGCTAGAATTAGCATGAATAAGAAGTGCATTTAACTGTATTGTAGTGTACTTCAAATCTTAAAACATATTTGTAAATATGTACGGTCAGATAATATAGTATTAGTTAAATAAAAGACCACTTAAGTGTAAATCTGTAATAACGACAAATACAAACGTCTAATATACTAAAGCACTTGTTCTGGATTAGAACTGTAGAGTGCTATTTGATATATTACGAAACACTGCCAACTTATTTAATACAAATTTCATATGCATAATATTTGTATTTAATTGCAATTAACATGCAATTAAGTTGCCGAAAATATTACATCCAGTTTTCAGTTTGTATATTATTTCTATAATATACACTCTTTTTATAAGTATGCTAAAGTGTGCCTCTTTTTCAGAAGGCCTCTATCTGTAATTATTTCTCATTTTCACACAGCCTGTGTTATTTACTTATGAGCTGTATGGAAGTTGATCAAATCAATTGTGATGTATGATGTATGAAATGAAATAAAAAATAAACAGTTGACAGAAAAGTTGCTAACCCCTGTTTTAAAATCAGATCTTGAAAGTCAGCACCCACCCTACAGCCATAATCACTCCAGTTGGATCGGGTCTGTTCCCAGAAAATGCACTGAGCAGTAATGGATGTGATTGTTACTGATGCATTTATAGACTTTACTCCTGGAGGAACAACAGGTCGTATGAGAAGGTTGTAAACGCCCACGTCTACTGCCATGTCACTGGGGCCCAGCACCCATGTGTACCTTTCATCTGTGTGAAAAGAAGATACAAAACAGTGCTTGATATATTTCACATTATTAAAGAACGATTGTGTTGTTTCAAGCCAATGATTCACCTTGTGAACGTGCTTGTTGAGGAAGAGTAACTTTAGCTGCGTGGCTTTCCTCGGTGGGCTGGTTCTGATAACCCAGCATCAGTATTAGTGTTAAATCTTCAGAGGGAAGTAACTTTATAACCAGAGTAATGTTGGGGGTGGTTATATTGATGATCGTAGTGCTGAAGTTTCTCAGATCTAGAACTGAGCTGTTCACTGCTGTGTCCAGCCTGGGTAATAAGATCTGCAGATTGAGCAAAGTGTTATTTCATTATGTCCCATTAAAACCTCTTCATTATTTACACCTTCTTATAAAACACTCAGATTGTCACTGGGGCGGTCTCCTTTCAAAAGCTACTAATATGAATTACTAATATGAACCATTTAGGGGTAAATAAGTTACAAAGATGTAACTGTTATAGATGATCGGCTATGTGTTTGACGTAAAAGGTTTATAACGTTTATAAGCATGCCCATTATTTTTGACTTACGTCAGTTTTTGAATCATATACACTACAGGCTGTTTCTCAGGCACTGGGACATTTTGAGATTTTGAGCTATTGTGCTTTCATAACATGACCAGTGGAAAAAAACATCCAAATACACATTTACATATTTATTTTATTACACTGTCTATTTGCATCTGTAGGCTTCAGTTATAATACATATTTTAAAGGCAGTTTTCTCAAAATGAGTTTTGCTGACCCACTTTATATTAGCGTATTTAAGTACTATGTACATACATGTAAATTAATAATTTGATATAATGCATTTACTGCATAGATATACTGTATGTTCTTTACATTTGACTTTTTTTGAAAAATAAAATACTTGCATGTAATTACAGCTGTAATTAATTTTTGTAAATGCATCCATAATTACTCCATTTATCCTCTCAATACCCTAACCCCCCCCCCCCCCCCCCTCCCCTTAAACCTAAGCAGACCACTAAACCTCACCCTAACCGTATAGCACCTCAGTAGAAGCACTGTTCTGCAATTCACCACAAGCGCTTGCCGTTTTATTCCTTTCTTTAATCTGAAGCTTTGCTTATATTCCATTCACCTGATTTATATAACATTTTATTCCTAAAGAAAACATGGGGATTTTGTTTCTGGCAGTTGAAATGTATTTCTGATTTATAGAGTAATAAAAAGAGATCACAATTATCTCTCTAAAAACCGTTAATGTGTCAACAAAATGAAACAGGAGTTTTGAACCTGGCTTTATCCAATGTTCAGAATTATGTTCTGGAAATATTTGCAAGTTAGTGCATATTTGAATAGATGACTCATTTGCATATTTGCATAATTAAAAAAACTTGTGACTTGTGATTAATCAACTGGGGACGTATGGTAATATCTATAAGTTAAAGTTATCTGTTAGTTTGCACCCTGATAGTTTTCACCTGTCGTGTCTTGCCTTGAAACCAGATACTTTTGGAATTCCTTTTGTTATTATAGTAGCACAGAAATTGCACACTTCCCGTTATTGTCATGAGGTATATAATGTTTTACCTCGATCTCCTCAGTCAGGTTTGCCACTGGAATGACAGAGCCGTCTGTTTTGGAGAGGGACAAACCGGCCACCATACTATGAATGGTCTGACCTTCAATCCATGGATCAATGTTGAAATGTGTCATCTGTGCAAAGATATATGTGTGAAGTATATGTAACATTATTACAGCATAACATAAATTATATAGTGTATGTTGTATCTCTGTTATTGAAAAACAAAAGGTCCAAATAGGGGCAACTAATTTCAACTATAGGAAGGTGAATATAAAGTGATATGCTCAGAGGAATATTTATTAGTTTCAGAGCAAAAGGTTGCAGCTTGAATTTTTAATACATTTTAATTTAAAATAGTTTAAAGTGGTTTCCTCTATTCTCTTATCTTTATGAAATTTGCTGTATCTTCTTTGAAACCTGTTGGTATTGCCACATTATCTTAACGTATCAACTATTTAACACATTTCTTTCCTATGAAACTAACAGACATTTCAAAAGAAATGCATAACGTGTTATATATCACACCAAACAACTTGAATTATTGTTTATATGTAAACTCGAACTCTCCAGCCATATCTAATTTTAAAATGCATCACAAGCACTTGCCAACCAGGGTCACATGACCATACAGCAATATAATTACTTCCTCAAAGCGAGCACCGCATGTGAAAAGCTGTGTTTGTTATAAATTCACCATTAAGATGTTTTTATATTCAAACTGCTAAAATATGAATCCTCTATCCACAATATTTATTTCTCCAGTGAAAACGTCCAAAACATTTCTAAACAAATGTGTCGGTGGATTTTGATGAGTAGGGACAACAGCCAATTGGACTTCTTCTGGATTATAGACGCATATTTTGTCCGGTTTAAAGTTAAATACTTTAAAACACGCAGCTTTTCTGTTCATAAGATGTTAATTGGTGTACTGGAGTTGTGTGGATCACTTGTGGATTATTGTGGACTCTCATTCTGACGGCACCCATTCGCTGAAGAGTAATGCACTATTCCTTTAATGTAATAAAATGTAAACATTTTGATGGCTGGTTAGGGCATGATTCAGAATATTATTAATTATAAATCTAACTCTTGCTACTATTCCTTCATAAATCTAGGGTGCAGGTCAAATAAATGATAATCTTATTTTTTGCACAGGTGTTTTTTGGCTTGTAGTGACTAGAAACGACCCACTTTCACATCCACTGGCTCATGGACAGACAGTATATCAGAGCCCAGATTGGGAAGCTTGAATCCGGCTGAACTGTTCTCGATGCTGAAGGGCTCTTTCTGGAGGTTAGCTGGCGATATCCTAAACAGAAACTCACATAAAATATTCTCAATGTTCCCAGTCATATAGCAATTAATCAAATTCTGATTGTCCTACCTGTTGACGTAAATCTTGACATTAGGAGAGGTGATTATGATGGGCTCTAGATCCGGTGTTTTATTTGTGAGCAGGAAGGTCTGCACAGAGTCCATCGCAGAGACCAAATAACCGGAGATGTCGCTCTGAAAGGCAGCGAGAACACATCAGCAGAGTTCCTAACTTAGTTCATTGTGTTTAGGAGTATAATAGCTGGTTTATAGCTGGACATTAGCTGGTGTAAGATGATAAACATCTTGGACAAGCAACAAGCCTTGTCATATCAGTTTAATACTTTGCTCTAAATTATAACAGCCAAGTTTATTAGTTTTTCTCAAGTTATGTAAAACTTAAGTTCAAACATTTAGCATTTTTTTATATTAATCAATAACATTTCATAAATACAAAATAAAATGATTTATTATAAGGACCATATAATGGTCCTTGATCAATATATTTTCTTTAGACATATATACAGTATAAGATCTATATAATCTAAATAAATCTATAATATAAGATGCTACTTAATGTAAGTCAATGTAAGATTTTTTTTGCCCTGTTTACTACTTAATTTCACCATAATCAAAAGCTAAATTAGCATTTTGAAAAAAATATTATTTAAAACTACTATAATATGATAGTAGAAGCTTTCACTTGAATTAAAAACATGTCATAAATGCTTAATTTAGTTGACTGACTATAAATAAAGACAACTTTTAATGTTTATTGTGATGTCTTTTTAAAATGTTTAAAATGATAATTTCTGTAATATAGTAACAATAAATAAATAGTCAAGTTCAGCACATCCACACTAATCGAAAATACTGCTTAAACTAAATTGTTTTAATTGCTTTAATTGTTTCTATGGGGAGTGTTTTTACTTATGACAAATTGAACAAAACAGGTTTAACCCAGAAACCAAGAGGATTTGCTTCAGCTGATATATAAAAAGCACTTTAACCCTCTGGTGCTCCTTATTTGGGAGTCACACTTGAGGTCTTCATGGTCAAAAGTGACCAGACACCTAAAATTTAACCTTTTTCCCACCCAGTAAAATCAATGTAACATATTTTTGTTCAATTATAGTTTTTGTTTTAGATTTTGAGATAATTTCATGGGGCTGATTAATATTTATGCAATAATTATGATCAATTTCTTCCTATTAAAAAAAATATATATATATATATTACTTTTTAATTAATGCAGTATTTCATGTTAAATAGAGTAAATGGGCCTATCATACACCCGGTGCAATACAAGTAGGGCTCGCTGCAGCCACAAACCAGGTTGTGTGTTGGATCCACATCTAGGGGGTGGAGATTGGTAGGTTTAGGGGTGGAGATGGGGTTTAGGAATCAGGGGGTGGAGATGGGGGGCGATGGTGGGGTTTAGGAATCAGGGGGTGGAGATGGGTAAGTTTAGGTATATATAAGGTGGGAGGAGTTGGATCTGAATCCAACCACGCCCCCTCTATCTTGAGGGATGCAGCGAGACGCTCCTCGGGCAATGCGACAAAAGTGTTTCAAAAGTTGTTTAAATAGCAAATGCATTTGCGCCCATATGTGCGCCCATGGCGTGCTGGTCTAAAAAGAAGTGGTGTTTCAGGTGCATTGTAAAAGTGTTGCTATTTTGAGGAACTGAAAAAGACGCGCATAGACCCAAACTCAAACCTGGTCTAAAGTCAATGGCGCAGTTTTTGTATTTGTTTTATTTAATGAGCGCGTTAGTAGAAAATGCGCCTCTGGGCGGATCCACAATGCGTGTTCACTTTGCTTTTTACACACAGCGATGAGCAGCAGCACACAGACATACCAAATATAAAAAATAAAGGATTACAGTGCAAAATAATATTATTGTGTAGGCTACATAAATATAAAAATGTCATAATGGATAGTCATTGCATATATCAGAACTAGTCTACCTATTTGCTCGCGCATGAGCAGATCCGTTTGTTCTCTAGAGACGCGTTCAGTCTGTGCGCTTAAGTGAATCCGCGCTGGTACAAGCGCAACTCGCTCTTAAAGGGAACGGGAGATGAGACTCTGATTGGTTTATTGCATGTTACGCCCCAAAAAACACCCATTACTCATTAAGAGAACAGGGACAACCCGTTTAGACCATACGGGCCGACCGTTTTCCCGTCGTTAAACTAGCAAAAGTGGACTCGACAATGCCCTGAGTGCGCTTGCGCCGTGCGCATTAGACCTTCTGGTTAAATCGTTAAAATAGGGCCCAATGCCTTTAAAATCCAATTTTTTAAAGCCAAATTATTGCCATCTGGTGGGAGTAAAATTAGAAAAACATCTGCAATTCTATGGATTAGCCACTAGATTCCTATATAGCTCTATATAAAAGGCCTATCAATTCTATAATATGTTTTAGATATAAATACTTATTTTTATTAAGTTTGGGTTTGAATATATATTTAGACATTCTCAAAGACAACTTTTAGTAAAGTTTTAGATCTTTTTTTATGTTGATTTGAATTATCAGTTTTTTTGTATTATTATTATTACTAAACCTGAACACAAGAGAAAGCATTTTGTTACACACAAAACATTTTTTTAATATAAAAATTGAACAAAAAATGAACAGGAGCTTAATCCTTCTGGGTCTGATCTGATTTCAGTTTTCTGACCCGTTTTTGGCTATTTGGTTATAGCCATACAATTCATTTGATTGTTAATTTGATGTGTCGTGTGTGTGTGTGTGTGTGCGTGTGTGTGCGTGTGTGTGCGTGTGCGTGGGCGTGCGCGTGCGTTGTGTGCGAGTGCGTGTGTGTGTGTGTGTGTGTGTGTGTGTGTGTGTGTGTGTGTATGTGTCTGTGTGTGTGTGTGTGTGTGCGTGTGTGTGCGTGTGTGTGCGTGTGCGGTGGGCGTGCGCGTGCGTGTGCGTGCGCGTGCGTGTGCGTGTGTGTGTGTGTGTGTGTGTTTTGCACTCTTGTGATTTGTGTTAACCCTTCCTTGTGTTTACTTTTTTACTGTGTGTTTAATAATTATGACTTTTATTTTACATATTTGTGTACAGTCACACCAGTTCCTGTGTGTGTGTGTGTGTGTGTGTGTGTGTGTGTGTGTGTGTGTGTGTGTGTAGTGTGTGTGTGTGTGTGTACTGTGTGTGTGAGTGTGTGTGTTTGTTTGATGTGGTGTGTTTGTGTGTGGGCATGTTTATGTGGTTTATGACTCTTGATACAGACACAGTCTTTTGAAGTGTGTGTGTTTGTATAATGAATGGGTGTATGACATAGGTATTGTGTGTGTGTGTGTGTGGAGAAGGTGATTTATGAGGACATTTTCAGTGTCCCCAAATTTAAAACGCTTATAAATTGTGTGTGTGTGTGTGTGTGTGTACTGAGTGAGAGTGATGTGGGTGTGTGTGTGTGTGTTTGTGTGTGTGTGTGTGTGTGTGTGTTTTTTTGAGGGTGTGTGTGTGTGTGTGTGTGTGTGTGTGTGTGTGTGTGTGTGTGTGTGTGTGTGTGTGTGTGTGTGTGTGTTTAGAAATGCACCGTCTCCTGTGTGTGTGTGTGTGTGTGTGTGTGTGTTGTGTGGGCTAAGTTTAGTGTGTGTGGTGTGTGGTGTAGGTGTGTGTGTGTGTGGGCACTCTTGAATAGTAACCCCATCCTTGCTGTTTACTTTTTAACTGCATTGTAAGTATAAATGTTTATTTTACCATGATTACGCCTATGGACAGTCCCCGTAAACCATAAAACCAACATGTGTGTGTGTGTGTGTGTGTGTGTGTGTGTGTGTATGTGTTGTGTGTGTGTGTGTGTGTGGTGTGTGTGTGTGTGTACGCTTGTGTGTGTGAGTGGATGTGTTGGTTTTGCACTCTTAATGTTTTATAGTTTCACCCCGTCATTGCTTTGTACTTTGTTTCTACATTGTGGCAGATTTGTAGATTGTACACAAATTCTCTGGTAATTGTCATTTTTTTACCACAAGTGTGACTATTTTTTTACGACCACTTAGCCTGCTCGAATCATGCCCTCAATATTTTTGTGCGTTCATATTCCAAAATGCCATAAAATTCACCAAGTTTCTTACCAATCTGATGAAGCTGTGATTCTTAAAAATGTAAATTAAAAAAACTGAAAATGTTTCAGTCAAAAGTGACCAAAGAGCTCCAGAGGTTTAAATAAATGTCATTTTACTTTCAGTGTAGTCAAGCAGTTTTTCTTGGAAAACGGTAATTTGTCAATCAGCCAATAACCAGCTTAAACCAACTTGAAACTAACAATCAGGTCCCAAAACACTCCTAATTTGTAGGTTCAATTAGACAATTTTTCAACAAAGTTACCTCTTTGTCCTTTTCAAAGGCAGCGAGAATGTGACTAGAGGACGCAACAAGGAGGCTGGCTATTTGAGTTTGTGCAGTGATGTTATCCAGACTGAAGGACTCGAGGGATTTACTCAACATATATAGTACGCATCCAGCATTCTCCTGTGAAAGAAAAGTGCCTCATGAGCCGTTATGCAGTATTGTGTTTTAGCACATATATAATGATGTGTTTGGTCACAGTACTACCTGAGCATTAACATTCAGTTTGTCCTTATCTTCAGTGACTTTTGTCAAAACACTGGAAAAAGTCAGCACTTCTGTGGGTTGCTGGGGTGGCTCTTCTTCTAAAATTGCACATATATCTGAAAGAAGTTCCTCTCTGAACTGCAAGTGAGAAATAGATGTTAGGGATTAGACATTACATATATGATGTGTATGTAATTATTTACAACACAAACGCAAATTGTGCAAATTATTATTATTCTGTCATCTTTTTTACCTCTTCTGTGTCATCTGCTCCTCCAAGTTGACTCAGTTCGTTATCAATGGAGTTCTTGAGCTGATTCTTGTTGATCTTTATCCAGGAATTTTCAATTGTATACTTCCCATAAGACAATTGGCCATTTTGTTCACCTGAACCATACAGAAATAGTTATTAGAAGCACTGTATTCATAATACAATAGTAATATAATAGCTTCTCTAGTCATAACAATGTGAAATCAACTCACATGTCACCACAACGATGATGTCCTTCCTGAAAGATCTAATCTTTTTAGCTTGGAACTTCAATTCATTATTGTTGTTGTTGTTGTTGTTGTCATTGTTGTTGTCGTTGTTGTTGTTGTTGTCGTCATTGTCATTGTTGTTGTCGTCGTTGTTTGTTGTCGTCATTGTTGTTGTTTGTTGTCGTCATTGTCATCGTTGTTGTTGTTGTCGTTGTCATTGTTGTCGTCATTGTCATCGTTGTTGTCGTCATTGTCATCGTTGTTGTCATTGTTGTCGTTGTCATCGTTGTTGTCGTCATTGTCATCATTGTTGTTGTCGTTGTCATCGTTGTGTTGTTGTTGTCATTGTTGTCGTCATTGTCATCATTGTTGTTGTCGTTGTCGTCGTTGTTGTCGTCATTGTCATCGTTGTTGTCGTTGTTGTTGTTGTCGTCATCGTTGTTGTCGTTGTTCGTTGTTGTCGTCATTGTCATCATTGTCGTCGTTGTTATTGTTGTTGTTGTCTACATTGTCTTCGTTGTCGTTTTCATTTTTCTTCTTATTATTCTTGTTCTTGTTGTTATTATTATTTTGTAGATTCAGGACCTTTTTGCCATCTTTTAAGCAGTTTTTCTTAAAATCGTCTTTCTAAAAAAACAGAACAGTGTGATTTTTTTTAAAATAATCAGACATATCATGTCAAAAGTGTAAAACATTATCAACATTTTATTCTGTATACAGAAAGGCTGAAAATAAAATCATTACATGCATTTGAAACTGACTGGACTTACACTGTATTTCATTACTTTCCTGCCATCTTCCACGTACCATGTCTTTTGACAGTTATCATTTGACACTAATTTGATGTCGTTTGGTCCACAAGGTGAAGCAGCTGGGAAGTACAGATACAAACAGATCAACTTTTGATATCCAAAAGTGTATGTAGTGGAAAATAAATGTCTCACCTGATTTGCAAACTGAGTGGATTTGTATCAGAATAACAAATCTGTCCGTCGCCTGGATTCTCCCTTTTAGCCCTTGTGTGAGTGTGCGGTCTCATATTTAAAGAGTACTTTGATGCCTAAAAAGATTTAGAAAAGCATAACTTAGGAATCAATTTTAGAAATAAAGTGATCTGTTTCCACATGTAAAGTGACTGCTGGAAAAAAAAAAGCCCAGCTGAAACAACACTGAAAAAAATCATTGAATTTACTAAAAAAAAACTTAAGGTAAGTGGTTGCAATCAATTTATTTTAGCTATTTAATAAAACAAATTTAGTTGACTGACTTTAAAAAAAATTTTTATTTAAATGTAGCTAAAATAAATAGTTTGCAACCACTTACCTTAAAAAAAATTAGTATCATGATGGTTGGCCGGGATTAAACTGGTCAAGATGGTCTCCCAAGCTAGTGCTTAGCTGGTTTTAGCTGGTTTATCTCCCAGCCTGACCATCTAAGTCTAAAACATGCCCGCTAAACCAGCTTTTACAGCCTTTGTCTGGTTTCAGCTTTTGTTTTTTTCCAGCAGGGATGGACATACATTTATTAAATAAAGCTGTTTAGAATTTTCACTCAATAAATGTTGTAACTGGTGAAAAAAGCCTCATTTTCAGTAACTGAATGCCTAAATGTTACTAAAACATATCTTGTCTTGTTAATGGGAAAGTCAAAAACCTTGACCCTTCAATGTAAAATGTGTTTAAATAAAAATACAAAGTCAAAGAATGGTTTTAAAAACATTTAAAGCTGAAAAATCAATTGAATCACCTCAACAAAAGCATCGTCACCATCATCATCAGCAGATCGTTCCACAATATCACGTTCTGCATTATGGAAAATATACATTATAATGAACACATATACAAGAACCATAAAAGTATCATTGCTACAGTATGTTCTTTTATGCACCTTAATTGTAACGTGTGGCCATTTATTACTTGAATGTAACAATGTATCAGTTTTTGAATGTATCAGTTTTTTCAACTGTGCAAAAACTGTTTGTTGATGCTTGTTATGTAAACTTGTATTTTTTATCATATTATTTTAATTTATTATCATACTAGTGTAATGGTTACCATTCATTGATTTTTTATTGCTATTTTTTTATTATCCATAGCATATAAAGAATCGTAAGTCTCCAAACATTCACAGAAATGGTTTATTTCCACATTGCACAATAACGTGGATCAATATAAAACAGCTCTCACGGTCTTTGCAGTGATATTCCACCCACAGATAACTTCCCAGCGCAGGGCACGGATCTCCAAAAGATGACACATCTGCCACAGCCGTGCAAACCCGCTGTCCATTACAGAGCTCTTGGAGGACAACAACAAGCCTCATTACCATTCATTACAGCAGACAGACAAACAACATTACTGAGGTATTAATGAACAGATGCAGACATCCTCAATGCTCTTAAACACTGAGCACTTAGACAACAATAGTAACATTACAGCAGTAGATGAACTGAATCGTCTCACAAAGAGATCGTCTGAATCCTCTGTAAATATTAATATGTTCACAATTCATTTGCCTAATTACGAGACGTTTTCAGGTCCATTAGTGCCTATTGAATACTACTGTATATCAATACATTGGTGTTTTTATGTTCCTGCTTTACATCTGTTATGATGTAGCCTACTGTCGTTTTAAACCTCGGCTTTGGCAGGAGTCCTATATTATCAGGGGGAAACAAACAAGCTCACTGAAGCTCTGTTTACATTTTAGATTCATATTGTTTGCTCTGCATTCAAATAAAATAAAGAAGTCAGAACATTTTAGATTCATATTGTTTGCTCTGCATTCAAATAAAATAAAGAAGTCAGAAAAGAGCATCAGTTCACAAGCAGCACACAAAAGCATGTTCTGTCCTCTTCAGGTGGAGACATTAGGACTCATTATGATTTCTGTTCTCGAATTACCTATGTAGTTAAAAATCTGTATTAAAAATATTGTTGCAGTTCCATGGTACTTCATATTCAATAAAGCCCAAAGTTTAGAGTATTTTTTTAAAGATGTCTCTGATGCTCACTTGCATTATTTGATAAAAATAGGCTACAGTAAAAACTGTAATATTATGAAATATTATTACAATTTAAAACAAATATTCCATTTTAATATATTTTATAATGTAATTCGTTCTTGTGATGCAAAGCTGAATTTCGAGCAGCATTACGCCACTCTTCAGTGTCACGTGATCCTTCAGAAAGGATTACAATATGCTGATTTGTTGCTCAGTTCTTCTCAAAAGAATCACACTTATTTGACATTTATTTTTGATTATAGAAATGCTGCCTTGGTGTGCACACTGAAATTGGACATAAAAAAATACTCAATTATACCAAAGACTATAGAATACCCTTAAGGGGACTTAACTGACCAGTGATGTACCATGGTAAATGATTGCCACATTTATGTACCAATTTATATTTATAGTTATTTTTCCAAATACCATGGTGCTACCAAAACCATAATACTTAGTTTGAGTTTTTTGTCTAGCGTGGGCCAGTACCTGCTACTGCATCCAGCACACTGGTCCAGCGGCACTGCTCCAGCGAGGCTGTGAGAGAGCTGGAGATGTTACTCCTGCAGTAATGTGGCGTCTTCCTGCCATAGTAGCTCTCATCAACCTCGATCACCTGATCTGAGCCACAGTGCAGCATAGTGCGGTCCATACAGGACAGAGAGCGTCCCAATTCTGCAAGAAGACAAAAGGCATAACTGTGAAGTGTCATTTTAAAACAATTTACTGCATCATGATTTCTCATAAAAGTGCCTTTAAACTATTCAAATTAAAATTATTTTTATTTTTACTTGTATTGCTTGGGAATACAACACAGATCTCTCAAAAATGAGTTATGATGTTTACACTGTTTTTTATTGGTGCAACTAAATATAATTAGGCTTTTTCACTGTTTTTTATTGGTGCAACTAAATATACTTAGGCTTTTTCATACTTGTTTCTTTATTTGAATAAAACAAATTCAGAATTGCTGACTACAGTCGTGTTGTTTTACATAATTATATTAAAATTAATATCACCAAACTACAATACTTATGCATAATTATATCAAATATTATATAAAAAGACACAAACTCACCAAACTCACAAATGAAGTAGGATTGCTGACTACAGTCGCTGGTTGTCTTCCAGGGGAATCCCGAGTCTGTGTTGATGTATCCGCAGCCAGTCTCACTGAGCCAGTTTGAGTGAATCACACCAGAACCAGATCCATCTAACCAGATCACGCTGCCTGAGGACATAGAAACCAATGCATGTGAATGATGATTCATTATAAGCAGGCCTACTATCATGTACAGAAAAAGAGGTAGGCCTAAATTTAACATTTGTGTATTTTTAATTAAATAAATATTTCCATTCATTTAGATTACATTAATGCTTTATCATGCTTTATCATGAGCAAAATGAATGCAATGCATATTTGTCATATATAAAGAAACAGGTGACATTTATATACTCAAACATCATGGCACTTATTATTAACTATTTGAATATTTCAATATATAATTTAATAATACAATTTTATTTTCAAAATGCATTTATTCAAGTGGCGTAATCAGTAAAAATCTGTTCATTATAAAAAACAATAATATTTATTCATTTAAAAAGTGTTATCAAATATGGCTAGCTGAGGAACAAGAAATATTGAATTATAATGTTAGATTTAAACTAATTAAATTTACTGATGATCAATATATAAATCCAGTTGTTTCATTTATTCATGACTGACAAATGCATCACATTATGCTTGATAGTTTGTTCAAACTGATTTTATAAAATAATAGAATTTTAAAATGTAAATATTATTTATATAAATGTACCCCTAAATATTTAATGTTGCATTTTTCTAATGAATATAAATGCAATAATATTTAAACTGCATTAAGTTCAAGCTTTCACAATATTCTACTGTCGTGACACCAACCACATACCTTGTGTGTCCAGAGTGAGGTTGTTGGAGGTAGACACCAGTCCTATCCACCAGTCCTGCTCCGACTGCAGGTGTTTTTGTAGAAACTGCTGGGTTTCCTCATTCTGGACGAAGGCCAGGTGTCCACCGTCCCGCTCACACCAAGCTTGAGCGCTGAGGAAACTGTGCTGAAGGGCCACAAACTCATAGCAGGAGCTTAGAAATGCCTGCTGGTTTTCTGAACAAGAAAGACCTTCACTAACTGCTTCGCCACATGCTGAGATGATATTAATTATGATTAGATATAGCAAAGTAAAGCGTCTGCCATCCATCTCTAGTCCTTGTGCATAAAGACACAGGATTTCCTCTATATAAAGGGTTCTGAGCCCTGCCAAAAACACCTAAATGACAACTGAATCCTTCCTATTGATCATCTCTCAAACAAAACCCAGTAATGCAACAGCCTAATGGATGCATATTGTGTTTTTACACAAACAAAGGCAATGTTCATTTAGATCAACCAGATAAGCCAGCTTTAACCCACAGTGACGCACAGCACACTAGAAGTTAGTGTAGTTCCAGGCTAGGATTTCATCATCGTAAACTGAATGGTTTCGCAAACAAAAATGAATTTAGTTCAAATAAGAATTATTTTGTTCAGAACCCTGGTGTATTGTGTCAGAATAAAGATCGAATTAATAATTGTATTCTACTTATCACAAGAGTCTTAAAAGGTCTAGCTTTTGTTTTGTGTTACTTTATAATCATATAAATTCATTTTCAGGCTAGATTACAAATTAACATTATAGATACTCCAGTAAAACGTTTTATTTAATTTTATTATCCTCTTAATTTTTAAAGCGGATATGTAATAATGCAGGGGCAGTTGTGGCCTAATGGTTATAGAGTGTCAGACTTGTAACCCAAAGGTTGCAGGTTCGAGTCTCAGGCCGGAAGGGATTGTAGATGGGGGGAGTGAATGTACAGCGCTCTCTCTCCACCCTCAATACCACGACTGAGGTGCCCTTGAGCAAGGCACCAAACCCCCAACTGCTCCCCGGGCACCACAGCATAAATGGCTGCTCACTGCTCTGTGTGTGTGTGTGTGTGTGTGTGTGTGTGTGTGTGTGTGTGTGTGTGTGTGTGTGTGTGTGTGTGTGTGTGTGTGTGTGTGTGTGTGTGTGTGTGTGTGTGTGTGTGTGTGTGTGTGTGTGTGTGTGTGTGTGTGTGTGTGTGTGTGTGTGTGTGTGTGTGCACTTGGATGGATTAAATGCAGAGCACAAATTCAGAGTATGGGTCACCACACTTGACTGCCTAATTTTTAATATTTTTTTACTGCCAATGTGTGAACAACTTGTAAGGAAACTTAAACATGAGATCTTCCCCGACTTCCTAGGTTATCTATGAAAGACTAGAGTTTTCACATAAAAATCGATGTACTGATATTTACGTGATGAAGTTTTGGAGGGAAAATCCAAAGGAAGTGATGTTTACACGGCCTCCGGAGAGCTTCACTTCCTTTCTATGATACATTAAACGCTTATGTTCAGGAGGATAATGCTGCAAGAGCTTCTGTAGAACTGTAATGTTAATGTGTCATGCAAAGAAAAGGGATGAATTCAAACTATAGTCTCACAGCCATTTATATCTAGTCTATATAGTATCAAATATACTTTATAATCAAATTATCATTTCACCCGTTTAATCCAAAATAATTCACATAATTCATGAAAATATCCAAATGATGTGTCATTAGTAACCCTTTGAAATATTCAATCATTATTTTCGAAATGTTTTAGTAAAAGTGTGTGATAATTTGTGTTTTATTATTGTGGGATAATGTGTGTACTGAATGAACATATTTCTGCAGTCATAAAAATAGTTATATATCTTAGCCCAGCTATTTCATGTTGATCACTATTTAATTTTGATAACAGTTTGATCACATTCTAGGGTAACTATTATGCATAAAAAAACCTTTCTACAACATTGATAGGAATTCTGAGATAAAAGACAAAAAAATACAACCATTAACGTTTTTCAAAATTGTTACTTTTTTGTAAAATATATATTTTTTATTGGTGCTACCAGTATTACAACATCAATATTGTTATTCTTTGTAACATTTGAACTTTTGATTTAGTGCAATATATTGTCATTGCAACATTTTAATGTAATTTTCACTAAAACTGCAATTGGATTTATATTGTATACCTAAATCCACTGTTATCCCACCGGTCACTATTGTGACCATCAACATGTTTGTGAATATATGTGAAATCAAATATGAATACTAGACACCTTAAAGATAATGTGTACCAAACATCTTTGTCATTACTTTATGTTAACATACTTTACTAGCCTTTCGTTTTGAAGATTTGATGCCACCACCATCTTCTCAAGGTGCAAACGTACTCTGTTACTAAGTACTAACGTAACCTCGGTTCCCTGAGATACGGAACGAGTACTGCGTCTTTTTTAATACTAGGGGAAACTAATTTTTCTCCGATACTGAATACTTTTTTTAATAACGTGGTGTAACTGCATGGCCATTGGTTTGTGCAGTGCACTGAAAATGAACCAATGGCTTGGCAGCGGAGCTGAGTCGTGCATAGTTCGGCAAAGTACGCAGTACTCGTTCCGAATCTCAGGGAACCGAGGTTACGTTAGTAACCAAGTACTTTTGCACCTTGAGAAGACGATGAAGCAGAAATGTAGTTCAGGAAACATACATACATTACAATGAAACAAAATATTATATCAAACATTGCCCATTTTCATTTTAATATATCAATAGAACAGTAGAATAAAGACCAAAGCTTACCTGTTAGATTTACCCCAAACTAATTATATCTTATGTTTAACCACTACAGAGACATCAGAGCCAGTGGTAAATGTCAGAAGGACTATCCAAGGTTATGCTCCTCTCTTCGGGATACATGAGCATTGAGCGCCCGGTGATTGCATGGAGCTCACATCTACGAAATCGCCGGAGCACATTTTTCAAATAGGTGCTGTTTTTATAAATAAACCGCAGATTTGAGTTTTAAACAACTACATTCTCACCTGAAATACACGCGCCCAGTGTAGGCAGGCTTTAGCTGTTGCGGCACGGCACATCTTGTGTAGACACGGTGTTACTCACCTATCGAGAAGAAACAAAGCAACCTCGGCATCAGATCGCAGGCCTTCCTCTCCTTGAGTTCTCTCCAGCACTGGAAAGCTGATCCGATATTTACACGGGTCCTACTTCTTGCCTTATCGTTCCGCAGACGTTTTACTTTTTTGTTTTTTATCCGCCATCTCTATCTTTCTGTTCACTAAACGCTCTCTCGGTTCTCTTGGGAAAAAAAGTCTCTCCTCCATATCACGAGTAGACACGCCCCTTACTTCTGATTGGCTACGAATTTGTTTTGATACTCGGCCCTGAAAAATTGCATACCCTGCCTTTAATAAATTAAGGGTGAATCCCATTTCTCTGTCTTACCCCTTCCCGTTCGTCTTACCCCTAGCCCTTGTCCCTCGAAACCGAGTGGTAAGCGCTAGGGGTGAAAACATACCCCTATGAAATGAGACACCACTTGGTTATGGTTACGTCATCATACATCGTTGCTAGCTAGCTGCTACGTCACCAGAGACGACAAGAATTGATCACAAACTTGCTGTCTGCAAGCATGTGTATGTCGATTGTGTGGGTTTTAGTGATGTTTTTCTCTAGTCAGAGAAACGCGGGACTGTTGTGCAAACCAGCAATGTAAGGTTTGAGTAGAACAATAGCGATTTTTAAAGACGTTTCAATTAAGAACATGGTTGCAAATATATATGTACAGGACTGTGTAGAGCACAAAACAAGACTGTCGTAATTTTAAATCAATTATTTAAGCCGAAAATACTTACATTTATGGGACTCTCTGGATGATCTGGCCGCAGTGTGTTCTGGACCCACCACTGGTGTCGGTGCGAGCAGCTGGCATGCCCAGGTCCGCTCCGTCCCAGGAGCTCGCAGAGTCCGCTCCAGAGCCCGCTCCGTCCCAGGAGCTCGCAGAGTCCGCTCCAGAGCCCGCTCCGTCCCAGGAGCTCGCAGAGTCCGCTCCGTCCCAGGAGCTCGCAGAGTCCGCTCCAGAGCCCGCTCCGTCCCAGGAGCTCGCAGAGTCCGCTCCAGAGCCCGCTCCGTCCCAGGAGCTCGCAGAGTCCGCTCCAGAGCCCGCTCCGTCCCAGGAGCTCGCAGAGTCCGCTCCAGAGCCCGCTCCGTCCCAGGAGCTTGCAGAGTCTGCTCCCCAGACGGTCCCGCCCAGCTCTCCTTCGTCTCCGATGGTCCCGCCCAGCTCTCCTTCGTCTCCGCTGGTTCTGTCCAGTTTAGCGCTTTCCGAGCGCCCCCGAGACTCAGCACCTCCAGAATGCCCCCGGACGTTCGCGCCTCCAGAGTGCCTCCCTGAGGTAGTGGATTTCCCCTTTTTTGGGGGGGCTACCCGCCAGTGCTCACGGAGACCCCGGACCCGCCATGGCCCATGGAGTCCCCTGATCCATCATGGCTGCCCGAGGCCCCGGATCTACCATGGCCGCTTAAACTCCCTGCCTCGGTCCTTGAGACTATATGTGCTCTCTCTGCCTCTTGTGTCTCAGTTTCCTCTAGGTCCCAGTCTCTGCCATGGGTCCCAGCTCCGCCCTGGAGGGCGCCTGCTCCGGTCTCGTCTGCACCGCCCTGGTGGGCGCCTGTCTCATCTGCACCGCCCTGGTGGGCGCCTGTCTCGTCTGCTCCGCCCTGGTGGGCGCCTGTCTCGTCTGCTCCGCCCTGGTGGGCGCCTGTCTCGTCTGCTCCGCCCTGGTGGGCGCCTGTCTCGTCTGCTCCGCCCTGGTGGGCGCCTGACCTGCCAGAGTCACCTCACGCCTCCGCTGACCTGCCAGAGTCACCTCACGCCTCCGCTGACCTGCCAGAGTCACCTCACGCCTCCGCTGACCTGCCAGAGTCACCTCACGCCTCCGCTGACCTGCCAGAGTCACCTCACGTCTCCGCTGACCTGCCAGAGTCACCTCATGTCTCCGCTGACCTGCCAGAGTCACCTCACGTCTCCGCTAACAACTGATCTGCCAGAGTCTCGTCCCGCCACAGCAGTTTACCCAGTGTCACTTCACGTCTCTGCTGTCTCGTCCGCCCCGCCCTGGTGGGCTCCTGTCTCAGTTGCCCCACATGGACCTGGCCCTCCGTTCCCTCCCCCGGTTCCACCTCCGCTCCACCGCCCTCCTGGAGTGTTCCATGTGTGAAGCGTCTGGAAGCCGCTCTTTGGGGGGGGGGGGGGCTCTGTCACGAATCTGATTGCCATTTCACCACATGGACTCTTGCACCTCACTACAGCTGCACATCACTCCACCTCAGACTTCAACTCCCATCAGTCACTGCACTTACTACGCACACACTCCCAGCTGATTGCACTAATCAGTCATTGCACTGATCACACAGCTGCACCCCATCACCCACTCTACTTAAGCAGCCTTCACACTCACACACATTGCGAAGTCTTGTTTTGCCCCGGCTGACATTCTGAGCGTTTTCCCTGTATTCTGTGATCTCCTGTGTATGACCCTGACCGTTTGCTGCCTGCCTTGTGACCTTGCCTGCCTTTTGATATCCTCTCTGTCTGCTGCCTGCCCCGACCATTGCATTGCCCCTGTCGATGAGTCTGCTGTATCTACGTTACACCTGCTGTTGTTACGGAACCTTGCCTGTCTGATCTCCTCTTGTGTTTCTGTAAATAAAGCTGCTTTTGATCTCTAACGACACTGCCTCTCGTTACAATGATGAATGAAATCTCGAAATGGCCTCAAATGATTAGTAAATAAACTGCAGTGTTTTGTTTTCTAATACATGCACGGATTGCATGTAATGCTATTCAAAAAGCACTGCACAAGCTCTGGCGCCAGGGTTCAAAGTCCAAAGCGCGAGAAAAATCAGTGCTAAAACACTGTTACTCGTCAGCTGCTCAGTAACATTTTTATTAGTTTTTTTAAAGGCATGTGCCAATGCGATACGTGCGACAAACATCTTCCCAAACTCGTCAGAATCATTTATAAATCTGTTGTCAATAAAAAGAAGCACTGAGGTCTTCCTGGTTCCTGCGGGTTTCTGCCAAAATAAAAGCTCCATCAACATTCATAAATGTTAGTATTGTAATTTTAATGTTGTTCTGTAAAAATTAAACAATAAAGTAAGACAATAATAATGATAAGAATACTAATTTCCCTACAACAGCTATATTAATAAATGTATTATAACATTCACACAGTGTTTAAATTGGGATCTGTAATATATTCTAATGTTTTTTAAAAAGTATCTTCTCAGCAAGGCTGCATTTATTTGTACAGAAGAAAATACATGCCTGATTCAAGAAGGGGGTCTCAAAAATGTCAAAAAATTGTGCTTTGTTGGTATATAATATCTGATAGAATGTAAAAAAAAAAATGTTAAGTGTTCATTAAATATTTGTAATTGTTGTTTTGTAATTATTATTTTTTTTTTAAAAAGCATAAAAAAACTGTAAAAAGCACTTTTTGGCTATTTAATAAAAAGAGCTGTGTACAATTAACATACACACGACGTGAGACAACGTATCAGCAGAAGACTGCAGACACCAGGAGGCTAAATAGGGAGACAAACGAGGGTAACGAGGGAGACACAGGTGGAGCAACTGAAACAATGATTAGTTAACGAGATGGGAGGGGGCAGACAATAGACAGGAGAGCACATGGCACCAACAACAACAACAAGCCATGTGCTCAACACAGAGACATCTGGTGGCCAGCCCGGGCACACCAGCAGTACCCTGACAACATGGGGGAAAAAATGCACAAAACATTTTGTTTTTTTTAAGTGGAATAAAAGACAATTTTTCCCCATATATTTCATCATTGAGGATAAAAAAAAGTCTAAAAATCTTGTCTCGTCTCGTTCTCGTGAACTCAGTCTCGTCTCGTGGGATAAGTGTCTCATCACATGCCTACTATATACATATATAATGCTGCACCAAACAAATGCGTAAGGGGAAAAATGTAAACAGTAAACCAACTTTATGGCGGATTCTAAGTGATCAAGGGCTTAGGATGTTCCAGTTCAGCCCATTCCAAGGGTTCTGCCAGAAGTGGGCACTCATGCAACGAAATCAATGACGTACATCCGAGTAAACTAGACGGAGGGAAGTTTGCGAGTGAAGGGCATAGGAAAACGGACTGGAACTGGACCATATTTACCTTTCATTACAAAATTATTAAGGTGTCCCTTTTTGTAGATATTAATTACATTGAAACACTACACCTTTGTAGGTGTTTAGCTATATCTAGCTGTTTTGATAGTATTTAATTGTTTAGATTCAGAATAGATTTCAATATAGTAGGCCTATTGTAGTAATGTAGCAGATTGCTGCCTTATTCAGTTTTGTTAAATTTTTTAAACTTGGTAGTTGTGTCTGAGTGAGATACTTCATGTCATTTGATTGATATAGTCATTAAACGCATATTGTGTCAATGCAATGATAAATGATCCACAGTTTGACCCACATAGACTCCAGTCACTGCATGGGACATGGGCCCTAGTGATTGAAAAAATAAAATAAACCAAATTTGTAGCCTAACTTTTGACATTGAATAGTGGTAGCCTACATTAATTTATTTTGTTGTATTTTGCACAAAAACAAAATATTGTTATTGGATAAGAGGTTTCGTTTAGATTTGAATGTAGTGTAAGATGTTTTTATTTTGAAAGAAGTGATTAAAGTGAGACCCTTGGGGACATATGTGACCCTGGACCACAAAACCAGTCTGGGGTATATTTGTAGCAATAGCCAAAAATACATTGTGTGGGTCAAAATTATAATTTTTTTATGCCAACAATCATCGGGATATTAAGTAAAGATCATGTTCCATGAAGATATTTAGTGAATTTACTACCGTAAATATACCAAAACTTAATTTTTGATCAGTAATATGCATAGCTAAGAACTACATTCGGACAACTTTAAAGGTAATTTTATCAGTATTTAGATTTGTTTGCAACCTCAGATTACAGATATTCAAATAGCTGTATCTCAGCCAAATATTATAAATATAAATAAGAACGCTTATTTATTCAGCTTTCAGATGATGTAGAAATCTCAATTTATGAAAATTGACACTTCTGACTGGTTTTGTTGGCCAGGGCCACATATGTGAGCAATGACAGATTTCAGTGTTACGCGCATTCTTGTAGCCTATTTGTTTATTTTTAATTTGGTGAATACGCGCATTCCAAAGCATCGCTCGAGCGTTGGATTCGATGACATCATAAAGAAATGGAACGTTCGTTCTTGTGTTAGAATACATAGAAGTGCGAGATTTCGCCGTTTTCTCATTCTGCAGTCCCCGATACAGAGTTACTTTCTAAAGTGAAACACTGTTATCATGGCACTGAAGAGAAAACACAGTTCTAGCGCCTTCCATCAGAGTACAACGACGCCACCAATCTCCAGCACTAAAGTGGCTGAGAACTATCTGTCCGTTAGTGCTGCTGAGGAAAATGAGAGGACGAGAAAGAGGAGGAGGACGAAGAGTTTTGAGAAGCTGCTCTCTCTTCACTTCGGTGACTGGAGCGGCAGCTCAGATCAGACTACTGCACCGAGAAATGAGAGACGAGCTGAGGGTGAATCCAGTGAACATTTGAGAATCTACCTATTTTTAAAGCAATATATGATTATCCATTCATGGAATAAATTGAGATTAAAGGAATTTTCTGTTATCTAGGATAAAGTGTCATTAATTACATTAGTGCTAAAATCTACACCATATGAAATTGCGAAAGTCACGATCAGATTTATATTCCAGGTCATGTCATAAACAGATGAAACATGGTTTCAAGTGGTAACTGAAGAATCACCATGGAGTGTTTAATTATTATTTGAGTGAAATATCCTTGTGTTTGTTATTCCCCACTTTAGATCATATTTCTCTGCAGTCCATTGGCTGGTCTCTAGAGAATCATGGTCTTCAGGAACCTCTGTTCAGTAGTCTTAAAGTCCTTCCTCCTGAAGATCAACAGGCTCAAACCCCTCCAGCTCCAGCTTATGAAGGCAAGCGTTTGGAGGGTGACCTTGAGGTATTGTCAATTTCTTACATTATTTACCTGGCAAATTGTTTTGTTTCACTTAATTAATTTTAAGATGTCTTAGAGTGTATAATGCTCACTGTTTAATGCATTTTGAAGACTAATATTTCTGTGTAATGTTAGACACTAACCCTGATTTGTGTTTTTTTCATTAGCCTGTTAGTGAAGTAAATGGTAGACAGGAGAGACAGAGAAGGAGAAAGAGTAGTTTTGAGAAGCTGCCCTCTCTTCATTTGTTTGAGAGGAGCATCAGTTCAGGTCAGGGTCACAAAGTGGAGGTCCAGATTACTGTAGCCACCGTCGAGAGACGAGCTGAGGGTAAATCAGACAACCATTTGACTATGTGCACCAGTTTTCTGTTTGCTTTGTGCATCATGAAGCCTAATCATTTTAGCTAGACATGAGTATCCACTAATAGACACTTAATTTATAAATTAGCTTAATATTTCTGTTTTCAAGGATGATGTGTCATTCATCACAATATGTGAAAATCCACAATATCACACACTTTAATTCAACTGAAGTTTGATCAGGACCACGATCAGATTTTTACTCTGGGATATGTTATCGTTAAACACAGATGAAACCAAGCAGACATCTTTTATCATTGGCCCGAAGAGAAAAAGAAGTTCTCTCAGTGATCAGGTGTACGACTCCCATCAGAGTACACCACCAACATCCAGCCCCAGTGCGGCTGAGAACCATCTACCCATTGGTGCTGGTGAAGAATATAAAACGCCAGTGAGAAAGAAAAAGAGGACAGAGAGTTCTGAGAAGCTGCTGTCTCTTAAATCCGTTAAATGGAGCTGCGGTTCAGACCAGGCAATGATATATGAGAGACAAGTAGAAGGTGAACCAAATGGCCAGTTCAGAATGTATAAAAGCTCTGCACATCAAAAAGTCCACATAAGTTTTAGCTCAATATGAGTGTCCATTAATGGAAATCTAATGCATGAATGTCCTTAATTGCCATGTCATTTATAATCATACTTTATATCAAAATCCAAAAATTCAGTATGATAAGATTTGTATTACAGGACATGACATGAATCTTCATCAAAAAGATGAAACGTGGTTTAAAGAAGTTAGATTGCACGTAGTAACTGAAGAACGGTCATAATTTTGAGTGTGCAATATTAAATTATTTGTTTAAAACACCTTTTTATTTGTTATTCCCCTCTTTAGATCATATTTCTCTGCAGTCCATTGCCTGGTCCGTAGAGGATTCTCTAGAGGAACCTCTTTCCAGCGATCTTGAAGACCTTCCTCCTGTAGATCAGCAGGTTCAAAGCCCTCCAGCTCCAGTCCACCACAGTCCAGTCAGTCCAGCCTCAGCTCACAACAGCATAGTGGACTTGACAACTGAAGGTGAGTTTTCTGCCCCAAACACTGCACACAACACTGTAAACTACTGTTTGACATTTCATGCAATCTACAATTATTCATCTTTTAACAGATGACATTCTGAGCCGGTATGAAATCGGCAAAATGCTTGGTGAGGGAGGATTCGGCTGCGTCTATGAAGGGAAACGCTTGGAGGATGAACTTGAGGTGTTGATATATTCTTAAAATATTTTACTACATTGTGTTTTCTCACTATATCCATTGTAAGTCATCTCAGTGTATATTATGTCCCTTATTAAGTGCACTTGCCATGTTGTAAATGTAATAAATGTGTTGTTTTGTCGTTCAGGTGGCAGTGAAAATTGCCAGCAAGCCAAAGAATATGAACTACATCTACGTTGTAAGTAGGCTACGCTCACTGTGAAAACATACTGACAACAATTTGTCCAAGACTAGACAGTCTATTTGGTGAAGCAGCTCCATCTAACAATACTCTTTGTTCTAGCCTGGTCATCCCGCACCCCTTCCGTTAGAGGTCGGCCTTTTACTCCTTGTTAACAAAGAGCCCAGAGCTCCAGAGATCATTCAGCTGCTGGACTGGCAGGACCAGCCTGAACGTTACATCATGGTCATGGAGCGGCCGGCCCCCTGCAAAGATCTGTGGGATTATGTGATGCTTCAGGGAGGCTTCCTCGGCGAGGACATAGCACGGTTTATCATAGCGCAGGCAACAAAGGCCGTTCACACGTGCTGTCAGCGAGGAGTATTTCACCGGGACATCAAGCTGGAGAACCTGCTGATCAACCCAGAAACACTTGAGGTCAAACTGATTGACTTCGGGTGTGGGGATCTCCTGCAAGACTCCGGATATGAACGATTTTGTGGTATGTATCGCACCTGTAGTTTGAGACTTGGGACAAGTTAAATTAGTATCCTGTAAACCATATCTCACAGCATTTTTTCTTTGAATTTCAAAAATAAGCTGTTGTATTTCAAGCTTACTCATCAGATAAAATCCCTTTTCTTCAGGAACACCAGAGTACTGCCCGCCTGAGTACTACGTGGACCACAGGTACCACGGGAAACCAACAACTGTATGGTCTCTGGGAGTGCTCTTGTTCATGCTGGTGTGTGGACACTACCCAGAACCCAGAGACATAGAGTTGATTGACTACGGCGTCTGGTTTGAGCCCGACTTGTCAAACGGTAAGATCCGATTCATCACAACAAAGAAAACTGTAATCGAAATCATACAAAACAAGGAGAGAAAAGTAACACCTGAGCCAAGTGGTTTTATAAAAGATGGATATTACAGAAATGATACCTGATCTTCTGATTGTACAGTACAGAGGAGTCAAATCTTACAGCTCATCTCTTCTTCTCTTCCAGAATGCAGCCACCTGATTCGGTCCCTGCTGAATAAAAGCCCAAGCCAGCGGATTGATTTGGAGGAAATCCTTCTACATGATTGGTTTAAGGTGCTGAGCTACAAATGATAATGACTCTGTATTTTGGTGCATTTGTTTTTATCGTCTAATACATTTTCTAATTATAATGTTTTTAGACAATAAACCTGATATATTCTTACTGTTTTTGTTCCAGATCACCAAACCAACATGGAGGAATTTGTAAATAGCGGTAAACAGAGTAACGAGAGGTTCCTGTGAAAGCCGCTCCTGCTAGAGGTTCCTCGATTGGCTGTCACAGAGTTTTCAGGCTGGGTCTCTGCATCCATCATCTTACCGCCCGGCGTCTGCGTCATGCCTCAATGCCTTAGCATCTTGAGAGGCTGCCAAACCCTGGTAGCATCCGACTCGTCTGTTAGAGGCAGTAATATTTGTGTCTGGCAGTATTACTTGCATATTTGGTGACCAAATACATTTATATTTAGTCATTTAGCAGACGCTTTTATCCAAAGCGACTTACAATTGGGGAAATATGTAAATGCACTGTAAATTGTATTTTTTTAAATATGTAAAATATTAAATATTACTATTATTGTTGTTGTTATTCTTGATGTTATCTAATTATTATTATTAATGTTGTTGGTGCTGTTATTTTTATAAAATTATTATTATACAAAATTAAAATAAATGCATAAATTTTTTTTTGCCTGACTTCTTAATTTTCATTTTCCACCTTTATTCAGAAAATTATACTATACTATATAATTATATTATACTAAAATGTTTTGTTTTTCAATCTTGTGTGAATGATTTGATAATGCTAATATTAGAACATTTAAGTGGGAAAATGTAATCAAGTAAATGGTTTATTGGCCTAATTGGCGAGCGAAGTTTGCATGTTCACGAAGAGTCTAATCATTTACAAATGTAACTTTAAAATCAATCAAAATAAAAAAGAACCTTAAAATCCAGAGCTTTTTTAAAATCTATACGTTTAGTGGCATATTAAAAGTAATGTACTATTTTTGAGCTTTATGATTTTCTTTTCTTTCTAATACAGCTGTGTCAACCAACCCCTATTCAAAACTGCTGTTTTAAGTCACTTGTTTACATGGGCACAACATTGAGTTAAATCACAATTAACCCTTTAAGAATCCAGTGTACCGGGACGCCAAGTGGTGACAGGGTAAAGTCGTCAGACACAAAAACTCAAAAAAAAAAAAGTTGAACATGTCATATATCCACGGAAAGCATTTTAAGATACAATAAACACAGCATGTACAATCAGTGTCTTTATCAGACCACTTTTTGTTGAGATAATGCAGACATGCATGATAGTACAGACATACATAGGAATAACACAGTAGGGATGCAATATAACACCAATATAAGAAAAAAACCCACAAATTAAATAATGTACAGAAATAGAAATATAGGAAAAAATGTATTTAGATTATAAATTATGAATATATATGTAATTTTAAAAGTGTACACATTTTGAAGTCTATAAATAAATGTCACTATAATGTGTTTATGCTTCAGTTACTATGTGTCAGCAATTATTGACAGTGAATCTGGATGAGAAATTGAATAGCTCTAAGTGTAACCTTTCATTAGAGCCCAAAATGATGACTGTAGATTAAAGCATTCAAGAATTACAGCATTGTATGTGTCGTTGGTTACAAAGGGTCGTTTGGAGTCTCCCAAGTGTAATTGTTTTGGAAGCGCCTAGACATAAAATTAGATAAACACGTGTAAAACACTAATTTTCTAATATATTGTTTATCAAATGGTAAATTTGGCTTGGTAAGGCTTCATTCTGTGATCCCAATGTATTTTCCAGTTCATACCTCCCAGCTATAGTCATCTGCAGGCTTCTATTTACAAAAAAAATGCAGGCGGAATTATTTTTTTCTTTTTTAATGTATTCAAAGTGCTATTACTCAATATCAGTAAGACTTACAGTGATTCTGACTGTTGAGAAACAAACCTCAGAGTGTCACCTTTCAAAGGAGACCAACACCATGCATATCATCCAAATGGCCCAAGAACAGCATGCAATTTACTTTGGGTATGCCTTTTTTAGGCGTTTTAGGCAAATTTGACAGGAATCGTAAAGGGTTAAGCCACTGGAAAATCTATAAGAAAACTGAATTAGCTGTTACAGATAAATGTAGCCCATGAATGTAAGGTTGAGTATAAATGAGCTCTCACACAGGCACTTCAGTGCAGAGATCAATGATGTTCCAGCAGGACAGCCATCCACATCTTCTGAAGCTTGGTTCAGGGATTGATCGTTGCCTGTTCAGTGTTCAGATTTACATCTCTATGAGATATAGGAAAGCAGTGGCAACATGAAAACCAAAGATGATGAGATCTGGAAGTTTTGCTTAAGATTCCAGAAGAGAGTTCTCAGACGCTTGTAAGAACTTAGAGGCAACATTCCGTTGGAAGATACAATAATCTCATCTTCATTAAGAAGAATGAAAACTATATAGGCTAGACAAAAAAACTACTAAAAATTCAATTTAAAAAAGAAAATAAATTGCTAGAACAGTAAAAATACTCAAACCTAAACTAAAATTAAAATGAAACCGGAAACTGAAAAAGATAAAAGTCGATTTAAAATGTTTTCTCCATAATAAAATGACACTGGTATAGTCAGTGTTGGGGGTAACGCATTACAAGTAACGCGAGTTATGTAATAATATTACTTTTTTCAAGTAAATAGTAAAGTAACGCATTACTTTTTAATTTACTAGAAAATATCTGAGTTACTTTTTTCCATTTATTGACTGACAGTGCGCTGTGTGAACATGATCTTACTGTAGTTCTAATCTAGACTAAATATGAATGTGTATTAATTCATCCCACTAGCAAAAAACAGATTCAGTATTCATAAAAATTAATTAAAACAGTGAAATGCAAACTCAGAATATGACGCAAGCCTGCAATAATTAAATATGTTAAACAACACAAATATATCTAATCTCATTTTATTAACCAATGTGTTTGCTGCTGACCTTTGATGATCCAGTTCAACCATACTAATAAGAAAAAATGACTTTACATAAACAATCGTGCTTGATTGCTTTTTAATTGCTGAAGAGAGTTGAATCTTCTCCTGTGTTCTTCTGTACAGACGTGATTTACTCGTCCTTCAGCCTGAGGTTTATTCATTACACTTTTTGGTGTGAAAGGCTTTTACATTTGCTATAAATATAACTTATTATATTAAACACAAACAATCAAGCCCTGCTCATATTTAAAAAGTAACGCAAAAGTAACGTAAAAGTAATGAAACACATTACTTTCCATAAAAAGTAACTAAGTAACGTAATTAGTTACTTTTTTTGAGAGTAACGCAATATTGTAATGCATTACTTTTAAAAGTAACTTTCCCCAACACTGGGTATAGTGAACAAACATTCCTTCAGGTTTGTACATCTATTTATTCATAACCACGGTTTATGTTTGTCTACAGAAGTGTATGTTTTCACTCCTGAACAGCAGGGGGCAGAACAGACCTCTTCGCTGGATATCTAACATTAAACCCAGAGAAGAAAACAACGATTCAAAGAGGAAGTGGGAGTTAAAACTAGTATGTATCTAAAAAACTGTTATTCCAATTATCTTAATATTTACACAGATGGATCCAAGAACAAACAGGAAAGTGTGGGAATGGGAAGAATACATATTCCAGAATTTAAGATTGACATTTCCAAAAGAATAACAGATCAGTTATCATCAGTATATACGGCAGAACTTGTGGCAGTCATCATTGCATACAGTGGGTTGAAGAAGTCAAACCTGATAGGGTTACAGTATGCACAGATTCCTTGGCTGTCATGAAAAGTATACAGTCAATAACATCTGTCAGAGAAGACTTAATGATAGATCTTCATCACAGTTTGTGAAGAATTCATAGGGGTGGAATAGACCTTCAGTTCTGTTGGGTACCAGCACACGAGGGTGTAAAAGGGACAAATTGGCTTTGTTAAAATAAATATCAATTCCACTTGGGAAAGGTGAGGGAAAAGCAATAGTTAAGAGAAAAGGTATTGAAATATGGCAGAAATGGTGGGAGGAAGACAAGAAAGGAAGGCGATATTATAAAATTCAAAAGTCTGTTAGTATTAAAAACCATAAAGAAAGGAACAGACGGGAAGAGATTGTAATGACAAGATTGAGAGTGGATCACACAGGACTGAATAGCACCTTGTTTTTAATGGGGAAAGGAATAATGAGAACTGTGGGGTTAAAGAAAATGCTGAGCATGTCATATTGGACTGTATTCGATATGAAGGTGGTTGCAAAATAGGGTTCAGGAGGTAGGGCGTGAGAGGAACCTGACAGGGATATTAGGCTCAGAAGGAGAGGGAGAAGGGATAAGGATCTCCAGGAAAGCATTATTTAAATTCCTTAATTACACAGGGTTAATGAGAAGAATATGAGCACAGTTAAAAGGACATGATGTGACACACTCTTGTACAGTAGGTGGCGGTATCCACATACAAGTTGTTTGCAATCCGCCATTAACCAAGAGGAGAAGAAAACAACGATTCAAAACACTCGCTATTATTTCGCTATGTTAGGGCCCTTCATATATGGAAATATTACACATATAATTTGATCCGGTGCGTTGTTTCTGGTAGTTTGGGCTCTTCAGAGAGGTGAGTGTCTGAAACACTAAACACATCTCTTATTATTGTGCTAGATCAGACGATGTTCAGTACATTGCAGCTACTGAACATCACATTTACAGCAGTATTAATAAACCATGTGTATACAGAATGAACTAAACACTATCGACTGTAATTACATCTGATTCCTGATATCTTGGCAGGTTCACAGCATGTGTCTCTGTCTTGACTTCACCTCCTGTAGTCTCAAGTGTCACTGTTTTCATGAAATCCCGACAACAGTTGTTTTTTACACATGATACAAGCTAAAGGACTCATGAAGCATCACTATCACACATGAGCCCCGCAGCCTGAGGTGATGGAGAAACTAGAGCTGTTTGCACACTTGAAGGACAAAAGCTTTCTCGAGACTAGGAAGTAAAACCTCTGATTTATAGTGTTTCTGATCATTTTAATGATTCATCTGCGATGATATAAAAGCTACTGTATCATATTCGATATATTAATGTCTAAAAACCCGGTGAATCCTGATTATGCACAATCTTCTACATGCCTTCTGTCGTCTGATTAATAGTTAACTAAATACTTTAGTAAGTAAAATACATTTTAGTATCATTCTAAAGCTGTCTACTGTCAGGTTGCTCTTTTTTTGCTGTGAAATCTTTAACGATTCTATAAAATTTAAGGTTTTTATTCAAATGTATTTTTATTAAGATTTTATTAAAATTTAAGTTTTTTTTTCTTTTTAACGATTCTATAAAATAAACATACGAATAACTTGTGTATTGTTAGTAATATTTCAAGATGGATATTTAGAGGAATTGCGCATTTCCCATACATCCGCTTTTTATTTTATTTATCCATGCATCCATTTTTTAGACCAAACATGTTAAAACACAAGTATCAGATACGACACATTAGGCTTTGGAGGAAAGTTGTAGGAAGTGTATTTGTCCATCTCTCAGTCATCATTGCTTTGCTTTGCTTTACATGTTTTGCTTCCCCAACAATTAAAACTACAGAGTTTTCATCATAAAACTAAGCATTTAAATACCAAGATGTAGTTTTAGATGCATAGATGCTTATATGCATTTTACGTAAGTAGTCTTTTTAGTTATATAAATAACAACATATGCACCAATTTGCATATGTTTATTTAGTTTGGGTCTATGTAGGCCTGTATAATTGTTGCATGCTCCATATTCTCACTTTATCATGTCATACTTTAAACATACATAATATACAACATACAACATACTGGAACATTTTATTTTTTTGTGTTTCCCTTATATTTTGATTAAACATTAATTAAATTGTCAATTTTAAAGAAATTATTATTATTATTTTCTGGCAGTTTCTTTCCTATATCAGGCTTTATGGTTAATCTGATGTATAATATCCATATAAGCACTTCATCTACATGTAAAAAAAATATTGAATATAGAAATATCATGATTGCCCAAACAGGAAGAAGCATGGAGTTTTATTCCCATGTTGACCTGTGTAGCGATATGTTTAAAGTGAAAAGAGCTGCACGGGAAAAATGGTCTTTAATATACTTAAAGTATATTTTTTGTATTATCATTTGTAATCTTAGAGTTATTAATTTAACATGTTTTATCTTCTAAATCCATGTATGATTCGATCAGATGGATACAGTTTGCTGTGTCATTTGAAGCTAAATTAATACAATTTTAATAATAATTTTCATCCAGACATTACGACTGAGGGCAAATAAAAAGAGCGACCGCTAACAGCGTTCAGTGCAATCAACCTTCTTCACCCGTAAGGAAAGTGTGCCACTAAACAAAATGCTTGGACATGTATCATGGCAAGACCATGTTTTTGTTGACAAATTTGATGGAATACAGAAATCTTTAATAACCATATGCAATCGGCGATATATACAATCTGCGACCATGTTTCCATAACTCTTCTAATAAATGTGATCATAGAGTTACAGTGTGTGATTTCTCCTAGGTTATAATGCTGCTGGCTCAGATAAATCAGTCGGCAGATTTCCAGCACGAGGGAGATGCTCAGGAGGTCACGCTCTGCTTAACGGAGACTGTGGGGATTGCAGGTCAGAGTTATAACCATTTTATTCCCTCAAAAATGCATTTTATTAAAGGGAAAGGTGTGCATATGCTACCATTCCAAAGTTCGGGGTCAGTAAGATTATTTTTGTTTAAAGAAATTAATACTTCTATTCAGAAAGGATGCATTACATTGATCAGAAGTGAATAATACATTATTACATTGTTAAAAAGTATCACATTTTGAACAAAAACATCAAGCAGTACAACTGTTTTCATCATTGATATTAATAATAAATGTTTCTTGAGCACCAAGAAAAGTATAAGAATGATTTCTGAAGATCATGTGACACTGAAGACTGGAGCAGTGATGCTGAAAATCCAGCTTTGCATCAGAGGAATAAATTGCATTTTAAAATATATTAAAATAGAAAACATTTATTTGAAACTGTAATAATATTGAATGGTATTGGTATTTTTATCAAGTAAACACAGCCTTGGTGAGCATAAGAGACATTGAATGGCAGTATTACAGTCCCGATGCTCTATGTCTGTCTCTAACTGTCCTGTTAATGATTCAGATGACGATCAGAGCATGGACACAGTCAGTCTGCAGGCTGTGACTTTATCAGACGGCTCCACTGCATATATACCTCACAACACTCAAGGTATGTTTATTACTGTGTCCCCTGAACAACAGTTTGAGCAGAAACATTGTTGATCTGAGACACGCTTAAGATTTCAGCAAACTCAGCATCGCCTATAGGATATACATTAACATAGAGAATAGCAAATGTGTTGGTTATTTTTACACACTTTCCATCGGTAATGCATTCTCTGGGATTCAAATCCATGACATTGCCAACTAGTTTAGCTACAGGATCTTAGAATTACTTGTTTATTGGTTTAATTTTTGTATTTATCATTTTAAAAATACGTTTAAGGAAGACTGGTTCCGTCATGGAACAAAAAAAAGATAATTGTGACTTTATCTCAAATCGTATATCTAAGATTTGCAAGATATAAACTGTGAGAGATAATCTCAGAATTGCGAGTTCATATAGTTCATATCTCACAGTTCAGAGTTTATATCTGGGAAATCTTAGAAACTTGAATATTGAGATATAACCTGCAATTCCAAGAAAAACATCAGAATTGTGAGAAAACGTCGTTATTACCTTTTTTAATGGTGGAAACAAACAAAACATCAGAATTGTGAGAAAACGTCGTTATTACCTTTTTAATGGTGGAAACAAACAAAACATCAGAATTGTGAGAAAACGTCGTTATTACTTTTTTAATGGTGGAAAAAAATAATTTTGAGAAAACGTCGTTATTACCTGGATTGTGAGAAAACGTCGTTATTACCTTTTTTAATTAAAGAAACAAACAAAACATCAGAATTGTGAGAAAACGTCGTTATTACCTTTCAGAATTTAATGGTGGAAACAAACAAAACATCAGAATGTCGAGAAACATCAGAATTGTCGTTATTACCTTTTTTAATGGTGGAAACAAACAAAACATCAGAATTGTGAGAAAACGTTATCAGAATTGTGAGAAAACGTCGTTATTACCTTTTTTAATGGTGGAAACAAACAAAACATCAGAATTGTGAGAAAACGTCGTTATTACCTTTTTTAATAGTGGAAACAAACAAAACATCAGAATTGTGAGAAAAACGTATTACCTTTTTTAATGGTGGAAACAAACAAAACATCAGAATTGTGAGAAAACGTCGTTATTACCTTTTTTAATAGTGGAAACAAACAAAACATCAGAATTGTGAGAAAACGTCGTTATTACCTTTTTTAATGGTGGAAACAAACAAAACATCAGAATTGTGAGAAAACGTCGTTATTACCTTTTTTAATGGTGGAAACAAACAAAACATCAGAATTGTGAGAAAAAGTCGTTATTACCTTTTTTAATAGTGGAAACAAACAAAACATCAGAATTGTGAGAAAACGTCGTTATTACCTTTTTTAATAGTGGAAACAAACAAAACATCAGAATTGTGAGAAAAAGTCGTTATTACCTTTTTTAATGGTGGAAACAAACAAAACATCAGAATTGTGAGAAAACGTCGTTATTACCTTTTTTAATAGTGGAAACAAACAAAACATCAGAATTGTGAGAAAACGTCGTTATTACCTTTTTTAATGGTGGAAACAAACAAAACATCAGAATTGTGAGAAAACGTCGTTATTACCTTTTTTAATGGTGGAAACAAACAAAACATCAGAATTGTGAGAAAAAGTCGTTATTACCTTTTTTAATAGTGGAAACAAACAAAACATCAGAATTGTGAGAAAACGTCGTTATTACCTTTTTTAATGGTGGTGGAAACAAACGAAACATCAGAATTGTGAGAAAACGTCGTTATTACCTTTTTTAATAGTGGAAACAAACAAAACATCAGAATTGTGAGAAAACGTCGTTATTACCTTTTTTAATGGTGGAAACAAACAAAACATCAGAATTGTGAGAAAACGTCGTTATTACCTTTTTTAATGGTGGAAACAAACAAAACATCAGAATTGTGAGAAAACGTCGTTATTACCTTTTTTAATGGTGGAAACAAACAAAACATCAGAATTGTGAGAAAACGTCGTTATTACCTTTTTTAATAGTGGAAACAAACAAAACATCAGAATTGTGAGAAAACGTCGTTATTACCTTTTTTAATAGTGGAAACAAACAAAACATCAGAATTGTGAGAAAACGTCGTTATTACCTTTTTTAATGGTGGAAACAAACAAAACATCAGAATTGTGAGAAAACGTCGTTATTACCTTTTTTAATAGTGGAAACAAACAAAACATCAGAATTGTGAGAAAAAGTCGTTATTACCTTTTTTAATTGAAACAAACAAAACATCAGATTGTGAGAAAACGTCGTTAATTACCTTTTTTAATGGTGGAAACAAACAAAACATCAGAATTGTGAGAAAAGTCGTTATTACCTTTTTTAATAGTGGAAACAAACAAAACATCAGAATTGTGAGAAAACGTCGTTATTACCTTTTTTAATTGGAAACAAACAAAACATCAGAATTGTGAGAAAACGTCGTTATTACCTTTTTTAATGGTGGAAACAAACAAAACATCAGAATTGTGAGAAAACGTCGTTATTACCTTTTTTAATGGTGGAAACAAACAAAACATCAGAATTGTGAGAAAACGTCATAATTACCTTTTTTAATAGTGGAAACAAACAAAACATCAGAATTGTGAGAAAACGTCGTTATTACCTTTTTTAATGGTGGAAACAAACAAAACATCAGAATTGTGAGAAAAAGTCGTTATTACCTTTTTTAATGGTGGAAACAAACAAAACATCAGAATTGTGAGAAAACGTCGTTATTACCTTTTTTAATGGTGGAAACAAACAAAACATCAGAATTGTGAGAAAATGTCGTTATTACCTTTTTTAATGGTGGAAACAAACAAAACATCAGAATTGTGAGAAAACGTCGTTATTACCTTTTTTAATAGTGGAAACAAACAAAACATCAGAATTGTGAGAAAACGTCGTTATTACCTTTTTTAATAGTGGAAACAAACAAAACATCAGAATTGTGAGAAAACGTCGTTATTACCTTTTTTAATAGTGGAAACAAACAAAACATCAGAATTGTGAGAAAACGTCGTTATTACCTTTTTTAATAGTGGAAACAAACAAAACATCAGAAATGTGAGAAAACGTCGTTATTACCTTTTTTTGGTGGAAACAAACAAAACATCAGAATTGTGAGAAAACGTCGTTATTACCTTTTTTAATAGTGGAAACAAACAAAACATCAGAATTGTGAGAAAACGTCGTAATTACCTTTTTTAATAGTGGAAACAAACAAAACATCAGAATTGTGAGAAAAAGTCATAATTACCTTTTTTAATGGTGGAAACAAACAAAACATCAGAATTGTGAGAAAACGTCGTTATTACCTTTTTAAGTGGAAACAAACAAAACATCAGAATTGTGAGAAAAGTCTTAATTACCTTTTTTAATAGTGGAAACAAACAAAACATCAGAATTGTGAGAAAAAGTCATAATTACCTTTTTAATAGTGGAAACAAACAAAACATCAGAATTGTGAGAAAACGTCGTTATTACCTTTTTTAATAGTGGAAACAAACAAAACATCAGAATTGTGAGAAAACGTCGTTATTACCTTTTTTAATGGTGGAAACAAACAAAACATCAGAATTGTAGTCGTTATTACCTTTTTTAATAGTGGAAACAAACAAAACATCAGAATTGTGTCGTAATTACCTTTTTTAATAGTGGAAACAAACAAAACATCAGAATTGTGAGAAAACGTCGTTATTACCTTTTTTAATGGTGGAAACAAACAAACATCAGAATTGTGAGAAAACGTCGTTATTACCTTTTAATGGTGGAAACAAACAAAACATCAGAATTGTGTACCTTTTTTAATAGTGGAAACAAACAAAACATCAGAATTGTGAGAAAACGTCGTTATTACCTGGAAACAAACAAAACATCAGAATTGTGAGAAAACGTCGTTATTACCTTTTTTAATAGTGGAAACAAACAAAACATCAGAATTGTGAAAAAGAAATTACCTTTTTTAATAGTGGAAACAAACAAAACATCAGAATTGTGAGAAAAAGTCATAATTACCTTTTTTAATGGTGGAAACAAACAAAACATCAGAATTGTGAGAAAACGTCGTTATTACCTTTTTTAATAGTGGAAACAAACAAAACATCAGAATTGTGAGAAAAAGAACCTTTTTTAATAGTGGAAACAAACAAAACATCAGAATTGTGAGAAAAAAGTCATAATTACCTTTTTTAATAGTGGAAACAAACAAAACATCAGAATTGTGAGAAAACGTCGTTATTACCTTTTTAATAGTGGAAACAAACAAAACATCAGAATTGTGAGAAAAGTTAATTACCTTTTTTAATGGTGGAAACAAACAAAACATCAGAATTGTGAGAAAACGTCGTTATTACCTTTTTTAATGGTGGAAACAAACAAAACATCAGAATTGTGTCGAAACCAAACAAAACATCAGAATTGTGAGAAAACGTCGTTATTACCTTTTTTAATAGTGGAAACAAACAAAACATCAGAATTGTGAGAAAACGTCGTTATTACCTTTTTAATAGTGGAAACAAACAAAACATCAGAATTGTGAGAAAACGTCGTTATTACCTTTTTTAATAGTGGAAACAAACAAAACATCAGAATTGTGAGAAAACGTCGTTATTACCTTTTTTAATGGTGGAAACAAACAAAACATCAGAATTGTGAGAAAACGTCGTTATTACCTTTTTTAATGGTGGAAACGAACAAAACATCAGAATTGTGAGAGAACGTCGTTATTACCTTTTGTAATGGTGGAAACAAACAAAACCATCAGAATTGTGAGAAAACGTCGTTATTACCTTTTTTAATAGTGGAAACAAACAAAACATCAGAATTGTGAGAAAAAGTCGTTAATTACCTTTTTTAATAGTGGAAACAAACAAAACATCAGAATTGTGAGAAAAACGTCATTATTACCTTTTTAATAGTGGAAACAAACAAAACATCAGAATTGTGAGAAATTACCTTTTTTAATAGTGGAAACAAACAAAACATCAGAATTGTGAGAAAAAGTTATTACCTTTTTTAATTGGAAACAAACAAAACATCAGAATTGTGAGAAAAAGTCATAATTACCTTTTTTAATGGGAAACAAACAAAACATCAGAATTGTGAGAAAACGTCGTTATTACCTTTTTTAATGTGGAAACAAACAAAACATCAGAATTGTGAGAAAAAGTCATATTACCTTTTTTAATAGTGGAAACAAACAAAACATCAGAATTGTGAGAAAAAAGTCATAATTACCTTTTTTTAATAGTGGAAACAAACAAAACATCAGAATTGTGAGAACGTCGTTATTACCTTTTTTAATGGTGGAAACAAACAAAACATCAGAATTGTAGTCGTTATTACCTTTTTTAATGGTGGAAACAAACAAAACATCAGAATTGTGAGAAAACGTCGTTATTACCTTTTTTAATAGTGGAAACAAACAAAACATCAGAATTGTGAGAAAACGTCGTTATTACCTTTTTTAATAGTGGAAACAAACAAAACATCAGAATTGTGAGGAATTACCTTTTTTAATAGTGGAAACAAACAAAACATCAGAATTGTGAGAAAAACGTCGTTATTACCTTTTTTAATGGTGGAAACAAACAAAACATCAGAATTGAGAAAACGTCGTTATTACCTTTTTTAATGGTGGAAACAAACAAAACATCAGAATTGTGAGAAAAAGTCAATTACCTTTTTTTAATAGTGGAAACAAACAAAACATCAGAATTGTGAGAAAACGTCGTTATTACCTTTTTTAATTGGAAACAAACAAAACATCAGAATTGTGAGAAAACGTCGGTGGAAACAAACAAAACATCAGAATTGTGAGAAAACGTCGTTATTACCTTTTTTAATAGTGGAAACAAACAAAACATCAGAATTGTGAGAAAAACATCGTTATTACCTTTTTTAATGGTGGAAACAAACAAAACATCAGAATTGTGAGAAAACGTCGTTATTACCTTTTTTAATGGTGGAAACAAACAAAACATCAGAATTGTGAGAAAACGTCGTTATTACCTTTTTTAATGGTGGAAACAAACAAAACATCAGAATTGTGAGAAAACGTCGTTATTACCTTTTTTAATGGTGGAAACAAACAAAACATCAGAATTTTGAGATATAATCTCAGAATTGTGAAATGTAAACGTGAATTGAGAGAAAACATCAGAATTCTGAGTTTATATCTTGCAGTTATTTTTTATCAGAATTGTGTGAAACAAAGTGAGATGTAATCAGAACTGTGACATAAAAAGTTGCAATTACCTTTTTATTTTTTTATATGGCAGAAATAAACTTTTATATCTATTAGCCAAACATAACAAGACTGCTAAGATAATTAAAACATTAAATTAAAATGATCATGAAGCATCTTTAACTCCTGTAGTTTCCTGTTATTAAAATAATCAGATCAAAGTTGCATGTATTTTTGCTTTTCCATAAAATAATACATTAATATATATATACACAGTTGAGATGATGAGGCATTAACTGAGTGCTGGTTGTTTCCCCAGACAGCAATATAGTAGAAGGACAGGTGATCCAGTTAGAAGATGGGTCTTCTGCTTATGTGCAGCACATCGCTGTTCCTAAAGCAGGTATTAAACTCTTTACTATGCAGCAAATCTTTATATTAGACTCACCAGACGTGATCTGGATTTTTTTAATTTAGGAACAGGTTTATGATGCTATTTATTTATTTGTATTCACACAAGATGAGCCAAATAACTGGACAGACTCATCTGTGTGTGATGTTGTTGGTAATGAGAGCTTAAGACTGGAGGATGCTCAGACTGTGCAGCTGGAAGATGGATCCACTGCTTACATCCACCACACTGCAAAAGGTTTTTCTGTTTTTAATATGCAGCAAGATGTTAAATGGGATTCGGATGAACATGCTTTTTACTATATCAATATTGCATTGGCAGATACATATGAACCCAATACCCTGCAGGCGGTGCAGTTGGAGGACGGGTCTACCGCTTACATTCATCATGCTGTTCAGGTGTCGCAACCAAACACCATTCTGGCCATCCAGACGAATGGCACAGTAGCAGATTTGCACACAGAAGCAACTATTGACCAAGAAACACTCAATGCATTGGAGCAGTACACAACCAAGGTACAACCAACATGATTAGGGCTAATGCAAAGATATTCACAATATATTAGCTATGATTTTACTGGCAATGTTGAATTAGGGAGCATTGTTATATATCATATTATCAATTATTTTTAGCACAATCGGTCTCATTTGCTCACTTGTCAAAGTTGGTAAAATAAATAAATATGTAAAGTGTAATTATAAAAGTTGATTTCTTTCCTGCAGATTGAAGAAATGGACTCTTACACAAACTCTGAGCTGATCACCAATGATTCTCACAGTGTTGTGGAGATGCAGGTGAGGATGTAATTACATAAAAACCTCATTGGCCAAAGTCGGAGTTGCTCAGAAATGTTTATCCTTTCTCTTTCTAGATCGTTCTTCAGGGTCAAGGAATTCGGCGTAATGCGCAGCCGCCAGGAGAGAAATGTTTTCGGTGTAATTATGACGGATGTGGAAAGCTTTACACCACTGCGAATCATCTCAAGGTTATTAGGGCTTTTATATTTGAGCTTGTAAATAAAAGCAGTTCATAGATGATATGAAAAATGCAATGCATTATGATTACATTTTGTTTTTCAGGTACATGAAAGAGCACATACAGGTGACAAGCCGTACTGTTGTGATCTTCCAGGCTGTGGAAAAAAGTTTGCAACAGGTAACTAAAACACTTTCTAATGCACAGCAAGAGTGCGTTACATTTACATTGATTATAAGTGACATTTATAGTGTTAGAAAACATTTCTATTTCAAGTAAATGCTGTCTATTCATCAAACAGTCCTGAAAAAAGTATATTGTGGTTTCCACAAAAATATGAAGCAGCACTACATTTTTCAATATTACAACAATTATATATTACAATAGTATAACAAATTATTTTGAGCAGCAAATCAGAATGATTTCTGAAGGATCATGTGACACTGAAAATCCAGCTTTGACACCACAGGAATAAAAATATATTGCAATAGTAACCAGTAGGGGTGTGCGATATTGAAAAAAAAATGATATCTCAATATTTTTGGGGATTTTTTCGATAACGATAATTAGACGATATTTTGCAGAATGTGTTATTGTGCTGATATCTGACTACCGTGGACAGCTGCAATTTCTGATATGAGCTCCGTTCACATCAGTGATAAAATTAATATTTTCATTTAAGTTTAAATAGATTTTTACCTTTTAATAAAGCTATTTTTTTCTAAAAGTGTACATCTTTTGAGTCAAATTGTTACATTTAACCAGTCAATTAATATAATACACAAATGAAACCAGTATCATCAAAATGAATCTCTGCAGTAGCTTTATCTGAAGGTGTTTAGATGTATTCACACACTGTTTAATGCAGCTCAGAATGCTTTAACCAGTTACAAATGCATAATTTGACGTTTTAAACATAAAACATTGAATACTGATATTTAAAATTATAAAAAAAAATGAAAACAGACTTTAAATGTGAAATTAAATCGCCAGCAGGTGGCAACACGTCGCTGTTAACAAGTGAGTCATTGCGACTGAACCGAATCATTTAAACGGTTCATTGATTCATTCAGGAACGAATCACTGTCATGTTGCTCAGAGACGCAAAACATTATTGTCAAATTGCACATCGTTAAAACAACAATTACGATATTATCGCAGACGATATATATCGCACACCCCTAGTAACCAGTTGTAATATTTGTTCACAATATTACTGTTTTAATTTTTTATCAAATAAATAAAAGTGTAAAATAAAAGCGTCTGCTAAATAACTAAAATAATTGCATTAAAACATTTGAACCGTGTATTTCTGACATGTTTGGACTGTTATATATTAATCACGTATAATGAATTTGCTTTTAGGTTACGGTTTGAAAAGTCACATCAGGACGCACACTGGAGAAAAACCTTACCGCTGTCAGGAGATGGACTGTAAGAAATCTTTCAAGACCTCAGGGGACCTTCAAAAGCACACCAGAATTCATACAGGTACTTTCTAAAAATCCTCCATCTATTTATTGGAATATCATGGAAATATGAATCACACAATACAGTGTTAAGCTATCGTGGAATTAAAAAGTAGACAAAAGGCTGCATGCATAAGAATTTGAAAAGCTGTTTAAAATAGTTTCATATGAAGATTTGTCATATTATCTGCCCTATTACACTGTCATACCACGGTACCACCACAGTACTTGTGCTCCTACCACTGATCTATTTGTTCTTTTAAGGAGAGAAACCATTTCTATGTCCATTCGCGGCCTGTGGACGATCCTTCACTACCTCAAACATCTGTAAGGTGCACGTTCGCACGCACACTGGAGAGAAACCGTATCACTGTACAGAGCCAGGCTGCAATCGGGCGTTTGCCAGCGCAACCAATTACAAGAACCACATACGGATCCATACAGGTGTGCTGCTCTTTAGCCTTAAAGGGATAGTTCACCCAGAAATTAAAGCACCCTCATATCACTCCAAACCTCATGACTTGCTTTATTAAGTGCAACTCAAAAGGATACATTTTGAATAATGTGCGGATCTGGTAAGATGTCAAGATTTTAAGAAATTATACATTTCTCACATAAAGCTATCGTATGGCTTCAGAAGACTTTAAGATATTTAAGAAGTGTCTCTGAGATTTCGTTCATACTATGCAAGTCAATACATAATTATTTGGTTACCAAGTTTCTTCACAATATCTCCTTATATATATATTCCACATAAAAAAAGAAAATCATACAGGTTTGGTTCAAAATAAGTGTGTAAATAGTGACAGAATTGTCATTTTTGGGTGTACTGTCCCTTTAAGTATCCAGGTTATTCAAAAACTGACCTTGTGTTTTCATGACAGAAAATAAAGTCACATGGATTTGAAAAGACATTTAACATAATTAATTTTATTTGAATTCTTTCATCATAATTTTTAATCTAACCTAAATGCAAGTATGAATTTAACTCTGTGAAATGTCTAAACCGGTGTCTTTATCACATGCAGGTGAGAGGCCGTATGTTTGCACAGTTCCTGGTTGTGACAAGCGATTCACCGAGTACTCTAGTCTATACAAACATAATGTAGTGCACACTCCCTGCAAACCCTACAAGTGCAACCATTGTGAAAAGACGTACAAGCAGATCTCCACGCTGGTCATGCACAAACGCTCAGCACACAATGACTCCGAGCCTATAGAAGAGGAGTCAGAAGGCTATTTTGAGCCACCTTCAGGTTGGTTTTGAAAGCTATCATGCTTATAGACACATGATCAGATTTTGATGATCATTTCTGAGTGAAACTGGGCTGTGTTTTGTATTCAGAGGCTATAGATGACCCGTCCATGACTGTTAGCCCTGTGAAGTGTGAAGACTCTTGTCCAGAGATGGATTCTGAGCTCTCTGAAGTCTCAGAACAACATGTAACGTTTATCACACAGGAAGGAGCATCACAGGTTTGCTTCAGCGGAAACATTGGAGTTTATACAGTTTTCACTCAGACATTTCTGTAAATTGAATTAAACATGAAATTTTGAAGTAGTGGTGTAGAAACAATTTGCACACAAAAAACAATCAATTGCTAGTAAATGTCACAAGGAAATGGCAAGTGACACATTGAATTACACAACATTTTGCAGTAAAAGATTTTAAAAAATCTTCATTTTATTTACAAATTTGTGAAAAATCTATTTTTTTATAATGTAGTATTTTCTTGTAAAATATGTTCCAATTAATCTTTGTTTTATTTACAACTTCTAAGAGACAGTGTTGTTGACTATAACCATAAAAAAATTCTCGTTACTTAAAATAATGGTAACTGAAATTGAATGAAATATAAAGAAGCTTAAACACATTTTATTTCAGCTCTTTTTCAAAACAACATTTCTAATAATAAAAAAACGATATAGATATATATAAATGGATTTATTTGTAATCTCTATATAGTAATTAAAAACAACAAAATTACTCACAATTTAACTCTAAATTAAAGTTAGAGGAGAATATACAAAAATAAAATAAATGCAAAATTTTGCAAACATATCAATTATACAAAAAATGTAACACTGATTTGCATCTACAGAGTTTGTGAGAAGACTGCATGTTCGTTTATTAAATGTATTTTTAAAAATCCTACCCTATAATAAAAATGTCATGACATTGCATCAGTTCATATGTGCTGCCGCCACAGACTTCTACAGGAAGCCAGCAGCGAATCAGAATACATGTGCTGATTGGGACATGCTGTGATTTCTGACAGGCTATTGGGAATGTAATCACGATGGTAACACAAGATGGCAGTATGATCACCATCCCGTCCAATGAGTCCTTGCTATCATCGGCGGAGGCTCATTCACTGACGGTGGTCTCAGAGGACGGGACTGAAGGACAGGTGTGTAGGCTTTTGGCTATTGTACATTTGGGAACCCAACAAGTATATTTATGTGTGTGGTTTTTATTTCCAGCAAACACATCAAACTTTCTCTTCTTAATTATCACATAACTTTATTCTGATTTCTGATAGAGCGCTGCAGTGATGACGTATGATTGTAGTTTGGTTCACTAAAACCCAATAGGATTGTGCCACTGGCTTTTGGATTATTGCAGAAAATAAGCTCTGTGACCAACAAAATTTATGATTCTTACACATTTTGTTCATCATGATAATCTTCACTATTGAACACAACAGAAGCCTAATACAAATCGCCAAAAATAAAAAGCTAAACATGAGCTATGCGCTAATAACCTGCACGACTTCAACGTCACATCACTAATTCATTTTCTGACAGCTCCTTCGTGTCATGGTATGTGAGGAGAGATGAGCGAGGACTCAAGTGCAGGAAGAATGTTTTTTTTTTTAAATAATAAAATGAACAAAAACCTCCCCGAAGGGAAAAAACAGGCAGGCAGGCAGAGGACTGTTACACAGTCAAACATCATCACACACACACACTGGACGAAAGTCAACGGATCAGCAGAAGACTGCAGACACCAGGAGGCTAAATAGGGAGACAAAAGAGGGTAACGAGGGAGACACAGGTGGAGCCACTGAAACAATGCTTAACTAACAAGGGAGGGGCAGACAATAGACAGGGGAGCACATGGCACCAACAACAAACAACAAGCCATGTGCTCAACACACAGAGACATCTGGTGGCCAGCCCGGGCACACCAGCAGGACCGTGACACTTCGGCCATTATTTAAAAATAACATTTTCTTTCAACCTCTAGTCATATTAAGCCATTTTTAGCAAATGCTTTTTTCAAATCGAGTAAAAGCTGTAAAAAAAAAAAGCAAAAGGGGGTATAACTGATGTATTTTATGTCATAGAATAAAACATGCAAATATCTTGAGACTTTGTTAACCACAGATTAACTTCATTTCAGGCATTTAACCAAAAACCCATTGAGTTCAGGACGATGGAACTAGAATTTGTAAAAATGCTAACACATTTCTGGGTTTTGGCCTACAAACAAAAACATGTCCACAGCAGTCTATAAACTAGTCACATGACCTGTATTTATGTTTTCTCCAGATGACTACTATGATTCCAGAATTATCATCTTCCAGGAGCATACAGGAGTTATTAGCGCATCCAATCACACTTCTGGCTACTTCTAACGGCACACAGATTGCTGTTCAGGTATAGTTCACATAGGCTGGAATACACCACAATTTACAATTTTGACCAGATATTTGCCTCGATATGCCATCTGTAGGAATACAGCGCTCGCTGCTTAAAGCCAGAGCCAGATTTTGGGCAGTTGGTTTGTGTATAAATGTATGTTTTTGAGTAACTGCTATGAGTCTGGAGCTAAAAAAATAAAAAGAAAGAAAATCGGATCCTGTGCCCATCATACACTACACAGTTTTTTGTGAAATTTGTCATCTTCGACTGCTTGAAACATGTTCGACTGGCTTTGTCTTGTCTGCAGCTGACATTGACTCATTCAGACTGCAAATCAGGGAAGAAATCTGAGCAAAGTCGTGTAATTTATTCCAGCCATTAGTCACTCGTTGCCCTCTATCTATCTAGCTGGGCGTATGTGTGTATAATTGAACACAGATGTTGTGTTTGCTCTTGCAGCTCAATGAACAGACTTCACTGGAAGAGGCTCTGAGAATAGCTTCATCTCTACAGGGAAGTGAAACAGCAGAACTGGCCAATTAACCGATGAAGTATGACAAATGATGAACTTTTGTAATTACCCTGTCGTCACAATTGTACAGAGGTTAAGCGGTGCACTATTATAGCATTTCTAACAGATTTTGTTCATTATGATATAGATCTCTAAAAGGCAGAAACCTGTTTGCAATTTTTAAATAAAAAGAGATGAACGGGATGTTTGGTGTGTCGTGATGCTTTCCTAAAGTGTTCGCTTGCCTTGAAGCACAAGAAGCGCAGGTCAAGTGCTGCTGACATTAAAGCAACATGCAAATACAAATAATACATTTTTCATTTTATCATTTCGATTGTTATGCTGATAGTATGAATTGCATTTTCACTTGTAGTCTCGGATGTTTGGATATGATTTTTAGTCAAAAATTTAATATTTTTCGGGGCGAAAATAGTTGTAAAAAGTGAAAACGGCAGTCATAACAATATGCATACATAATGTATGTTTATATGGTTTATATATAACATAATATAATGTTTATTATGAGGATCTGTTTATAATGTCAAGTTGAAATGGGTCAAATAAAAAAGGCTATTTTCTATAAGAAACCTTCAATAAATATTTGTGTAGCTTTGTTTACTATACTGTTTACTTGCGGTTATTACTCATAAATTGGCTCATGAAGAAATGGTCTGCGTGGCTGAAATGATATTGTAGTCAGTACATCAATACTCAAGAATATGAAAAGGAAATCACTGAACAATAATGAGGTCTCTAGAACGTGTTTGTGAGATGACTCGAGGCCAAAAGACTCATTTAAACTTCCTCCTCTGACTTCATACCAATGCTTGTTTGTTGTAGGCCATTTACTCGACCTGTTTTTCAGGACTAGGGGAGTCTACCAGAGAAGTAGTGTTTCCCCAACATGCCCCGTAGTTGCTGTGCTACTTTTTCAGTTTGTGAACACAGTGCAGATAATACAGGAAATCATTAACTTTTAAATGTTTTCAGTGCCGCCTGCATTTACACATGGCCTGATAGATGCCATCTGACATGTATTTCTGCATTCATTTCTATTTATAGATATTATTGTTTTAACAAAGACTTGCTGATTCATAATGTGTGCTGCATGTGGCCAAAGATGTACATTGTAAGACAAAGCTTTGTTTGGTTTAGCGAACACAATTTAATTATGGAATTTAAATTATATGTCCTGTGTCGACATACTGCATGTTATTAAACAGTTTTTGTATTAATTATTAGAAAATATTAAATGTTTTTTAATTATATTTACACATGCAGTAATAGCCTCAGTTCAGTGTTGGCAAACACTTTAGCATTAACACAAAGTTAGTTCGTCAGAAAGAGGAAAAGTGTGAAGAGGAAACTTTAGCGCATATTAGAATATAATATGAATTATTATATATTAAATGGTATTTAAATATTAAATGGTATCGTGCGTAACACGTGGTTATTATCCCTTTATTATTAATTTACACATCGCAAACAGCCTATATTACAAAGTAACAAGTGTTTTAAAAGAAGTGACGATCTTGTGTTGAAGATTACTAATACTAAGACATTTACTTAATAGGTCGACTCATCTGAAAATAATAATTCGCACAGATTGAATATATGATTTATATTATTTTTCCTAGGTGTTTTGTGCTGTTTATTGTGGCTGAGTAATGCTAACATGGAAAAAACGCGTCACTATTGTAAAAATAAACTAAAGTGGTCAACGCCGAAATTGAAAGCACGGATAAAGGGAACATATTAGGCTCTTTTGGTTCACATTACGGTTTATTTGTATGTAAATGTGAGAGATTGATGTAAAGTGCGGGTCACGTGACTCGCGCTCGTGTTGATGCAGCGCGCGCCGAGGGAAGAGGATCAGTTCAGTTTTACAGGCGCTCTGACATCTTTAACTGCATTTATCATGCTATCCAGAGAAGAAATACTCAAACCCATCTGGTACGCCTTTACTGCCCTGGATGTAGACCGAAATGGGAAGGTATCCAAATCCCAGTTAAAGGTAAGCAAACTAGCCTACTCAACTGTCAACTATCACCTGTTTGAGCTCCGGTTTCCGTGTATTGGCTCTCGAGAGTCGTTTATCCGCTTTAAAAATGACAGTTTGTCCATAAAATGTATTTACTCGTACGAGTTGTCTCTTTTAGACTTATTTATTCATACAGGCATTATAATCTAGATAAAGTGAAAATGTATTTTAAATGATACATTTAGTAACTTAAACAGTTTCTCGCTGCAATCAAGATTATTCCCTTTCGATGCCTGACAGCTGAATATTAGGCCTATTTTCAACAGATATTTGAAGAGAATAGGCTATGATGACTAATGAGAGAGAGAGAGAGAGGCACAGAGACATGTTTACTAAATGTTTGAACAACGCCTGATCAGTGTTGCATTACTTTCTCGTGGGTGTAACTTATGCAGATGTGTGTGCATTGAAGTGCAGACCCTGATATAAACTTAGATGTTAGATTATCACTTTATGCAAAGTTGGATATTTTATCAACTTAAATTATACATTAGGCCCAACCAGATTGCTTTATCTTTAGTAGGCTATTATTATAATAATAATACAAGTTACAATAATAATAAAATCAAAATGATGACTAAAAAAATCTAACATTTTCTTCCATACAAACTTAAAGCAGAATGCTTTTTCATCACTATCCACTCTGACTAAAATCTCAGTATTGACTTTTTTATGCTAAAAATAGTTTTGTGAATAAATTCACATGTCATTTGCATGTCTACAAAACTAATTTCAGGCATTTAAGCGTAATAAACATAAATTCAGTCAAGTGTGTCAACACTTTTGACCACGCTTGATCTATTTTTGCATGATGATTGAACCCAAGTGGGCTAGACTTGCTGTGTCTCTCTGTAGGTGCTGTCTCACAACCTGTGCACCATAATGAAAATCCCTCATAACGCTTCAGCCCTGGAGGAGCACTTTCAAGATGATGATGAAGGACCAGTGTCAACACAAGGATACATGCCCTACCTGAACACCTTCATACTTAATAAGGTAATAAATACACCTATCAAAGCTCAGCTTATTTATGTATTTCACTAGTTCTATGATCATAATATGAATAATAGCAAATAAGCCCTCAGAAATGTCAGAGAATGAATTACTGTGTATCTCCCATCATCACCAGAACAGGTTTTTGTTTATGAATAGATATGTGTAATTTCCTCTGGAATGAGGTTACACATTACATCTCATGACTCACATAGGCAGTGTTGGGGAAAGTTACTTTTAAAAGTAATGCATTACAATATTGCGTTACTCCCTTAAAAAGTAACTAATTACCTTACTTAGTTACTTTTTATGGACAGTAATGCGTTACTTTACTTTTGCGTTACTTTTGCGTTACTTTTTAAATATGAGCAGGGCTTGATTGTTTGTTTTTAATACAATAAATTATATTTATAGCAAATGTAAAAAGCCTTTCACACCAAAAAGTGTAATGAATATAACCTCAGCAGAAGAAAAGTAAAAACGTCTGTACAGGAGAACGCAGGAGATGAAGTTCAACACTCTTCAGCAATTAAAAACAACAACGAAGCACAATTGTTAGTTTATCTAAAGTAATTTTTGCTTATTATATGGTTGAACTGGATCATCAAGGTCAGCAGCAAACACATTGGTTAATAAAATGAGATTAGATATATTTGTGTTGTTTAACATATTTAATTATTGCAGGCTTGCGTCATATTCTGAGTTTGCATTTCACTGTTTTAATTCATTTTGATGAATACTGAATCTGTTTTTTGCTAGTGGGATGAATTAATACACATTCACATTTAGTCTAGATTAGAACTACAGTAAGATCATGTTCACACGGCGCACTGTCATCAATAAATGGAAAAAAGTAACTCAGATATTTTCTAGTAAATTAAAAAGTAATGCGTTACTTTACTAGTTACTTGAAAAAAGTAATATTATTACGTAACTCGCGTTACTTGTAATGCGTTACCCCCAACACTGCACATAGGCATATTCATTTTTTGTATCTGTCTGTTTTTCTGTATCAAGTCATTCAGTGGCGTCCAAAATGTAGGATACAAAATCTGATTTAAATTGGAAAGAATATAAATAAATATATAATGCCATCACACACAACACATTAAAAGTGTATGCTATCAGTATTACTCAAATAAGTACATTTGTCACACTGTTCATATGACTAAAGATGTGCTTTAAACATTTAAACATGCTGCTGCATGAAATGTATGGAAGCATATGTGTAGCACAATTCAATTTGCAATGTAATATGTAAAATGGCAATGTATTTCTGTATTTAAATGTACATTTCCCATACCATATATGCAACATTTATTGCAAAATGAAAATTAATTATATAATTTTAATTTGCCATTTTCTACACTAGTTTTAATATGCATATTAAAAACATATATTTAAAGCTTAATAAATTGCAAAATTAAAATGAAAATGTATTGCCCAAGTTGATTAGATGTGTTTAATATGTCCAAGCAAAAACTGTAGCAAAATTATCCTTTAAATGCTGTTTTTCCTAAATGCGTTTAGACTTAGGGGTAGGACAGGGATTGCATTTTCATCGTGATACCGTGTGATAATTGTAGCAAAATGCAATGAGAGTTTCCAAATGCATTCTGAGCCAAAAATGAAGCAAAAAGGTAGCAAAATGGTGATTTAAATGTCTTTTATTCTTCTTAAATGCATTGACACTTAAATATATGACGTTTCAATTTCATTTTGCTATTCTACACTTTATATAATTTAATTTTCATTTTCATTTTGCAATAAATGTTGCACTTGGTATGGAAAAATGTAAATTTAAATACAGATATACATTGCCATTTTACATATTGCATTGCAAATTGAATTTTGCTACACATATGCTTCCATATAAATGATCCTGTCATGAAAGCAAAAGGGCAATGTATAAAACTTTCAAGATTTGAAATTCATGTACAGTTTTAGTTGAACTCAAATTGCACAATTTGCAATTTAAAATATATTCACTAGTGGTCTCACACTTTTGGAGCCCACTGTATTATTTCAGCAATTAGGACATTTATTAATGCTTTCAGCTCATTTTAAAATGGAAAATTGTCCGAAACAAAACAAAAAATCTTGTAAATACTAAAGATGTGACCTAAAATGGTAAAGCAACTGTAAGGAAGTTCATGCCCATGGGCTGTCACTTGTTGTGACTCATGGGGCACGAGACTTGTTACTCACATATACATATATTTTTTTGTATCTTTCTCTTATTGAAAATGAACATATAATAAGACTTAAGCGACTGTTTAAAATATCATACTGTTTAAGATGAAATATGTACTTTCTGTGCTACTTGTGTCACTTAGTGTAGAATTACAAAAGTAAAACATATGTTCAAATGCTTTATTTTAAATGCCCGATTATTCTTATTCCTACAATATCTCACTATTTTATCTTGGGCTTTATGAGTACTGAAATGTGAGACAAAATGTGAGTTTAGCTTATACATCTTGAGAAGAAACTGCACATCTTAGATTGAAACCTAATATCTTGTAATCGTACCGCCAATGTGTTTCGCCCTGTTTTACTCCGTTGTCTTTCTCTCTGTATTTTGCTCATTTTCACATTTTAGCTTCCAAAAACTGTAATCTGTAGCTAAATTGCAATATATTTTTTTAGTTTTAGTTTTTTGCCATGTAAAGCATCAGCCTTGGTTCCACATGGGCTAAACACCTTCTGGCTCAGCCTGCTACATTAGCCATGCCCCAAACGCTCTCTATTGGTTTGGTTAACACCTAACACCTTCTGGCTCAGCCTGCTACATTAGCCACGCCCCAAACGCTCTCTATTGGTTTGGTTAACACCTAACACCTTCTGGCTCAGCCTGCTACATTAGCCACGCCCCAAACGCTCTCTATTGGTTTGGTTAACACCTAACACCTTCTGGCTCAGCCTGCTACATTAGCCACGCCCCAAACTCTCTCTATTGGTTTGGTTACACCTTCTGCTCAGCCTGCTACTAGCCCCCAAACGCTCTCTATTGGTTTGGTTAACACCTAACACCTTCTGGCTCAGCCTGCTACATTAGCCACGCCCCAAACGCTCTCTATTGGTTTGGTTAACACCTAAACACCTTCTGGCTCAGCCTGCTACATTAGCCACGCCCAATCTCTATTGGTTTGGTTAACACCTAACACCTTCTGGCTCAGCCTGCTACATTAGCCACGCCCAAACTCCTTATTGTTTGGTTAACACCTAACACCTCTGGCTCAGCCTGCTACATTAGCACGCCCCAAACTCTCTCTATTGTTTGGTTAACACCTAACACCTTCTGGCTCAGCCTGCTACATTAGCCACGCCCCAAACGCTCTCTATTGGTTTGGTTAACACCTAACACCTTCTGGCTCAGCCTGCTACATTAGCCACGCCCCAAACGCTCTCTATTGGTTTGGTTAACACCTAACACCTTCTGGCTCAGCCTGCTACATTAGCCACGCCCCAAACGCTCTCTATTGGTTTGGTAACACCTAAACCTTCTGGCTCACCTATTGCCACGCCCCACCTTCTATTGGTTTGGTTAACACCTAACACCTTCTCAGCCTGCTACATTAGCCACGCCCCAAACTCTCTCTATTGGTTTGGTTAACACCTAAACCTTCTGGCTCAGCTGCTACATTAGCCACGCCCCAAACGCTCTCTATTGGTTTGGTTAACACCTAACACCTTCTGGCTCAGCCTGCTACATTAGCCAGCCCCAAACGCTCTTATTGGTTTGGTTAACACCTAACACCTTTGCTCAGCCTGCTACATTAGCCACGCCAATATCTCTCTATTGGTGTAACACCTAACACCTTCTGGCTCAGCCTGCTACTAGCCAGCCCCAAACTCTCCTATTTTGTTAACACCTACACTTCTTAGCCTGCTTCATTAGCACGAACTCTCTCTATTGGTTTGGTTAACCCAACCTTCTGGCTCACGCTACTAGCCACGCCCAACGCTCTATTGGTTTGTTAAACTAACACTTCTGGTCAGCAAGCTAAGCCGCACGCTCCTATTTTGGTTAAACACCTTCTGGCTCAGCCTGCTACATTAGCCACGTACTCTTCTATTGGTTTTAACCCAATGGTCACTGCTACTTAGCACGCAAACTATCTCATTGGTTTGGTTAACACCTAACACCTTCTGGCTCAGCCTGCTACATAGCACGCAAACTATCTCTTTGGTTTGGTTAACACCACCCTTCGCCCCTAATTAGCCACGTAACGCTCTCTATTGGTTTGGTTAACACCTAACACCTTCTGGCTCAGCCTGCTACATTAGAGCACGCCCCAAACTCTCTCTATTGTTTGGTTAACACCTAACACCTTCTGGCTCAGCCTGCTACATTAGCCACGCCCCAAACGCTCTCTATTGGTTTGGTTAACACCTAACACCTTCTGGCTCAGCCTGCTACATTAGCCACGCCCCAAACGCTCTCTATTGGTTTGGTTAACACCTAACACCTTCTGGCTCAGCCTGCTACATTAGCCACGCCCCAAACTCTCTCTATTGGTTTGGTTAACACCTAACACCTTCTGGCTCAGCCTGCTACATTAGCCACGCCCCAAACGCTCTCTATTGGTTGAGCTGGAACGAGACTGACAGATATCAGAGGACAGCTCTTAATGTTTTGATGGTGCTGGGAAGCTCAGTTGCAATTTTTTGGGGGAATAAACTCATTTAATGGCATACTGATGAGCGAACAGTAAACTGGGCTAAGAGAATGTATTCTGAATAAAAAGAGGACTTTTAATTTAAGTGTGAGATTTCATGCTGATTTAAACTGAAATACTCTCAGTGGTCACATCATTAAGAGTTTTGTCTGGGATCATGCTCCTCTAGTGTTATATCTTCATATTCATTTTGACAGTTTGAGTTTTCTGCTTATTTTTCTCATTTGACAGACAATTTTTATGTTTATAGCAAAAGCAATAGCGCTTATTAGTTATCAAACTATCAGAAGTTTCTATACATTTTCTACTTGGAAGTGAACTACAGTATGATTTGCTTTCCCCCAACATTCAATCAGATGTCCTGTTCTTGACTAACAGCAGTTGTTGAGCTCTTTTTTTCGGCTTCACAGTTTGGCATGTTTTGTATTCAGAAATGCTGTAACGTGTGGTTATAACTTCTGTAAAAGTTTCTGTTGCCATCCTGTCAGCTCAAACCTGTTTGACCGTTCTCAGTTTTGTCTTCACGTTTTCTCCTGGAACTGCTACACTGGGGTTGTGTACACAACTGTAAACTCTAGACTTCATGTGTGAAAACACATCACAGTTTCTGCATGACTGTCCTTACAGTAGATCTCCACCCATTCTGATGTTTGGTTTGAACAAGAACTGAGCCTCTTGTCCACGTCTGCATGCTTTTATGCATTGACAGAGATATATTCATTTGCATTGCCCATTTCCTTACTTGCTCTCTGGTATGAAATGTCTGGAATCAAACCCCTTGTAGTTAGTCAACACAAGACAAACTTTATGCCTCTGCTTATGAATTCTGCAAAAAGATTGAAAGTTGTTGCTCTAAATTCACTTCATTTTGAATATTTGAATGGCAGATCGAGGCCAACTTTGACTTCAACGAGCTGAATAAGATGTGCTGGACTTTATCTGCACCAAAGCACATCAGTGGCAAACATCTGCTCATCTCAGGGGCTGAGACCTTCAAGGTCTGGTGCATCTTCAACTTTCTGTCTGAAGATAAATATCCACTGCACATTGTCACAGAAGAGGTTGGTTCTAGTGCTTTTATATCTTTTTCGAATTACATGATATCGAATGGAAATAACGCTGTATCTTTGTATTGTAACAGCTCGAGTACTTCCTGCGCAGGCTGTTTGCAGCAATGGGTTTCAGCTGGAACGAGGACAGGTTTGAAGACTACAGAATGCAACTCAGTGCAAAGAAAAAGCATCTGAATGCTTGGGAGCTGATTGAGCTTATTGGCATGGGCCATTTCACCAAGGGCATAAACCCTCAGACTCTCTCCATTGGCATCAATGAGGTCAATCAGGAACTTGTAATGGATGTTATTAAGCAGGTGGGAGTCTGTGTTAAAGCCAATGTAAATATACATGGAGAAATAAACAGATATGCCTTTCAAGTGATTAACTTGCTGTTTTTTTTATTCAAAAAGGGCTATATGATGAAAAAAGGCCACAAGAGAAAGAACTGGACAGAGCGATGGTTTGAGCTCCATCTCAATAACATGTCCTATTATGTGAGTGAAGACCTTATAGAGCAGAAGGGATGTATTACACTTGATCGCAACTGCTGTGTTGAGGTAAAATCAGAACATTTGTTACAGTATTTATTTTAAAGTTCACACAAACAAGAACTTTGTCATCATTTACACTCCCTCATATTATGGAAGCTTATTTCTGCCATACCCTTGTATCTCACAATTCAGATTTTTTATTATAATTATGAGAAAACATTTTGAGAGATAAAAGTTGCAATTACCTTTTACATTTTTTTAGTCTCTGGCAAAATTAAGCTTCCATATCGTGTCGATCCAACCCTGTATGATTTCTTATAAAAGCAGATGTTTAGCAGAATGTTCAAGCTGCTCTTTTCCACACATTGAAGTCAATGGGTATTGGGGCAGTCAAACAAAAACAAGCCGCCCATATGACTTATTGCAAGTCATATGAAAGTGTTGTGTAAGGAAAGGACCAAAATTTAAAGGGATAGTTCACAAAAAAAAAAAAATCTATCATTCACTCACTCACGCTCGAGTTGTTCCAAACCTGTATGAGTTTTAATTATTCTGTGGAGCACAAAATAAGATATACAGCAAACAACAAACAGTTGAAGGTAGTCACTGACTTACATATTGACAGTCAACTATTTGGTTCTTCAAGATATCTTCTTTTGTTTTCAACAGAAGAAAGAAACTCACCCTCAATACAGATTGTGAACAAATTGAAGGTGATGATAAATGATGGCAGAATTTTATTTTTGGGTGAACTATTTCTTTAAGTTGTTATCCACCAAAATGATTAAGAACATATATTCAAACTTGGCACCTAAAGATGCATGTACAACAACATTATAAATGATTTCATGTTTCACGACTGATCACAGCATGTTACATTTAAATATTTTGAATTAAATGAAAGCTACAGCGGGAAAGCATACAGGATTGGAAAATCATAATAGTGAACAAATGTTGACAGAATGAGCTTTTGCTCTGAACTGTCCATTAAATATCTAAATTGCTCTGTATTTGCAGTCCTTACCAGACAAGGATGGAAAGAAAAACCTCTTTATTATAAAATGTGCTGAGAAAAGTTTTGAGATCAGTACATCGGATAAAAGGACAAAACAAGAGTGGATTCAAGGTATTTCCTATCTGTGCTGGTTACACATTAGAGTTTACACTTTTGACTGAAACAATCGTCTATCCACAACTCCATGTGTTCATGTGTATTCAGTCATCCAGGACTGCATTGTCCGCATAAGACAGGGCCTTTCCTCCCCGCACCGAGAATCCAGACAGAAACGCAGGGAGCTGAGAAACAAGATGAAAGCTGAACAGGAGATGATGGAGAACAGAATGAGAAAGCTGCAGCTGGCCAACGAGAGCAAGCAGGCCCAGCTGGAGGCCATGACCAAGGTACTGTAATCCTCCTTGAGTTCATTAAAGAAACAAATATAAGTTACCAGCTAAAACATCTTATTTCCAGCTGTTTTAGTAGTATCTCTATTGGAGATATTGGATTAAAGGTACATTTCGTAGGTCTACTGTATATCTAGTGGTAGCATTGCTGTTCATTGTGTCCTTGAAGTTCTGAGACCACAGTGGCGTTGATGCACTGCCATCTGCCAACGTGGATCAACACAATCATCTCTGAGTTTTAAGTAAATGACATGATACTAGTGAGTTTTAGAGAGTTGTCCACACAATAATGAGTCCTGTCTAACAAAAAAGAAGCAGCTTGGGCATCACTACTTTCATATTTTCTTCTTCATTAAATCTGTCCACCTTGTTATTTCCGTATCGATGTTTACTTTTAGTCTTTGTCTGTGTTTGTACATGCCACACAGGTACTGATTTTACCCTTGTCTCTGCTGGTGAAGCATGAGAATAAGTGCATCCAGTGTCTAAATCTTTGCTTTTTGTATCAAGCAAAGCAAGCATATCACATTCTGACGACTCTTCTCAAAAACACAAGTTATTTATTGTGCAAAACTTTATAAATTAGCACCAGACTGAACACCTTCAAATGGGTCATGAAATGCATATTTAGATCTTTATATTATGTTTCTGGAGGTTAGCAAAGTTTATTGCATAAAAATACAACACATTGCATTTTTGTAAAAATGATCATTGTCCATCCTCATCTTCAATCTCTGCCACAAGCACTTCATTACAAGCGATGCTACCTCTTTCACAAATCTGAGTATACGCCACTGCTGTGACTGGTGAATGTGTGTTTTAAAGCTGCAAAAGTGCCGTATACGTGAGCTAGTCAGATTAAAATGAACCAATGCTAACACAACAATTGCCTCCAAGGACACAATACTTGGCAATGCTGTAGCTTTCAATACAAGATATTTCATGTAATACAAGATATTAACACACTCATTCAAACCTGGCATGTCGGTCAAAATGAACTTAAGCCATGCATCGTTTCTAGTAGATCTTTTAGAAGGATAATGAAAAATAAGTATACTTAAATACATTTATTTCATGCTAAGTATACTACGAATGCATTATGTACTTAATAAAATGTCCTGCAATTGTACTGTTAGTATACTAAACTGGTTACTTAAAGTCTGCTAAAGTGGAACAACTAATTTTAAATGCACTTTAACTGTGCAGACGTAGTGCTGAAGTACAGTTAAATATATACTTAGTATATTTGTTTGTGCTGAAGTGGAGCTATTGCAAGTATACTTCAGGTACACTTTAAATATTGTGCATTTAAAGTCTGATATTATACAAAAATCATATAATCTTCATCAAAAGTGACATTACAAATTATTTTAGAATTAATATTATGAAAAGTGCATTGTGCACAAGTAATATGCCAAGTAAAGTTTATATATATGTTTTTACATCAATAAGTCTCGAGTTATCTGTCAGTAAATATGCTAATAGATTTGAACTACTTAGTGTGAAATAAATGTATTTTAAATATGTTCCTTTTCGAGATGCACAGGTTTTGGAGGTGCAGACTCACTCTTGTGACTGACGGACAGACACGAGTAGTTAAGAGCACGACTTGATTTATACACATTTAGGGGCATGTGGGGGTGTTTCAGACGGGTGGAAACAAAAACTCATATTATAAACTGGGGAGGTACTTTTAAAGATATTAAAATTACAGTACCTCTTTTATTAAAATATCATTTTCGTTTTGTCAGTTCCCCTTTTGGCTCATTTTCATTCACTTACATTTTTTATAGTACACTATTAGTAATTAGAAACTAAAGTTTCACTTCCTTGTCTATTTGTTTTTTCCCATGTTAGACCTTTAATTCGTTTTAATGTTACATTTTTATGACAATCCTGTTCAACAATGATAAGAAAGCTACAGAACTCCTACTGAAGCTCTTAACTGAGACTGATAAATGTGTAGATATTTCTTAAAAAAAAAAATTCTGTTAAAATCTGTTAAAATATGTTAAAACTGCCATTGAATCCATAGCCTTGTAGTTTCAAGTGGCTCCGCTCAACTGTCCTGTCAAATAAAAAGAAGCTTTGCGTATGCAAATTATTTATTTTAGGGTACCTGCAAAAGAGCACTCCTCAGCAATGAAGCCACACTTCCTGTGTACAGGCGGTTTTGAGAGTCACTGGTTCCTGTTTGATATCTTCAGTCTCAAGGGATAGTTCTTTCATTAAGCTGTACTTTATCGCCTGTCAAGCTGGAAATAAGCTCACTCCTTGGCGGCAGGAGAAGAAGTGTGTGATTATTATCTCCTGTGTTAAACATGCAAAGCCGCTAATCTTGGAAACTTTTACACTACGCAAAAAATGCATTCTAGACAACATTGCACATATTTTTCAAATAACATTAAGCATTTTAATAATCTTCACATTTCTGCTTTTAACTAATCCTGGATGCCTTGTCTCATATACTTCTACTGTAAGTGCATTATTGTAAAGTGCATTGTTTTTTTTACAAATTGAGGGAAGTGTTGAAATGCTTTTGTTGAAATCAATAGTATTAGTGCTTGTACTTTGAGATTTAATCAGGCTCACAGAAGCCTTTCATGCTTTTATTTTGTCTGGATGTTGCAGAACCTGCAGGAAGCATCAATGAGGGGTGATTTGGAGGAACAGAGAAGACCTCAGACCCAAAAAGATCTACTGGACAAATGCAGACGAGACCTGGAGCAAGAGAAAATGGTAACTGCAACATTAACTATGTCCCCACTAGCAGACATCTCACCTCTCCTAAAAGGACCAGGAGTCTCTTGCATATTAATAGCGAAACCCTGACACCCGCAAATTATATGCAATCCCTTAAATTGAGAGAAAAAGAGAGGGTCCCTGTTTCCAGGGTATTAAAGTGTATTTTGGGTATTCAATCGAGTTATAAGCTGAGATGCATTTTACGCTTCCACCTGCTATACATGGATTTTAAATGCGTCCTCTTTGATCAATTCTGTTCAGATTTAATCACACTGATGTCACTTTTGCATGTGTAAGCTTACGAGTGAGCAGTAATGCTACCTGCCTGAAATTAGATTTTGCAACATAATTGTGGGATGTATAAGTGGCCAAAACTTTGAATAATCTGATATTATTATTTTGTAGTGATCATGTTGATGCATTCAGTTCGTTACTAATAAAAGAAAGAAAAATAATGCGCTGTTTCTGCAGAAAGGCTGTCAGTGTGCAATCAAACACAATACAAGTCTGCATATGTGTGAAACAGGCCTGATGTAATAAAGAAATGTAAAATCGCTTCTTAGGCTCGGATGCAGATGGAAGAGCAGGTGGTTGAAAAGGCCAATGAAGTGGAGCAGTATTGGCAGCGTATGCAGGAGCTGGAAGAAATGTACAGTCAACTGAAAAAAGCACTAGGTGACGAGAGGCAGGCCAGAGATGATGAAGAAGCCCTGCGCAAACTGCAGGCCAGGTGCACAAGCACACAACACTCAGTATACACATCCAGTGGTTAATGTTTTGGGCCACCGCATTATGCAGAACATTTATGTGTTTTATTTGCAGCCTGCTACAAGAGGAGGCAAACAAGAGGCTTGAATTGGAGCAAATTCACCGGCAGCAGCAAGAAATCTTATCCCAGTCTCAGAAAGAGAAAGACGAGCTGCATAGGGAGCGGGCAGAGAAGGAAAGTGCCCTGCAGGCTGCACAGGAGCAGCTGGAGAGCCTTCGGAGACAGAGAGAGGGGACACAAGAGGAATACATGGTAGACGGTTCATACTGATAGAGTGTGTTTAGGGATCTTATTATGTTTGCTGTGTCAAATCAACATGATCCTTTTCTAGTATATTTTACTCTGTTGCACAGATGTCCATCTCGTTAGATAGAAAAGACCTTAAAAGTGTTGTTTCCTCTTTTAAATGCCCAAAAGTACAACATAAATTTTAAACTTAGAGGAAAAGTTCTCACACAAATGAAAACTGCTGAAGCTTGAATAACCTTCAGCTGATGCAAGATGTAGATGAGTTTGTTTCTTCATCAGATCTTTTGCTCAATAATGGATTCTCTGCAGTGAATGGGTGCCGTGAGAATTGATCAAAATTAAAAACATCATAATAATCTACAAGTCCATCAGTTAACATCTTGTGAAGGGAAAAGCTGTATGTTTGTAAGAAACAAATCAATTTAAGACGTTTTCATTTTAAATAATCACGTCTGGCCCAAATACATGTCCATAATACATAAAAATGCTTCCATCAACTGTTGTCCTCTCACACTTTTAAACAGTGCTTGATCTGTGCAGATCTCTCTCCTGAAGCAATATTATGTATAGGGACTTGTGTTTTAGGCAGACGTCTTAATCATGAAGTTGTGTATTACAAACACACAGCTTCTCACTTCATTGGATTCATGAGGATTACTTGTGAATTGTTGTGATGTTTTTATCAGCTGTTTGGACTCTCATTTTGACGGCACCCATTCACTGCAGAGGAGCATGTGATGTAATGATACATTTCTCCAAATCTGTTCTGATGACGAAACAAACTCATCTGCATCATGGATGGCCCGAGGACTTTTGGGTGCACTGTTCCTTTAAGTTAAATAATCAGCGTTTCAGTGACTTTTGCTGTTTTTCAGGCCGTTACAAAGAAACTGGAACGGGCAGCTAACAAAACAAAGAATTGGAAGCACAAAGTCTCTAAACATGAGGGCCTACTTCGAATCATACCACCAGGTGACCGAGTGTAAACTTTCTCAGATGGCAGATAGCTTTCCAAAAGCACCAGATTAATGTTTTTCATGTATTTCTCAGGCACCAAGTCCCCCGCTAAAATGACCAACTGGGGACAGGCAGCATTCTCCGATAAAGAGCTGGATGAGCTGGAGAGGATTTGGCAGGAGAACAAGAATAGATCATATGATGGACAATAACATCTTTTATTTGTGTGTATTTATTTCGTGTTTGCCAGCTAGTCATCATCTTGACTCTTGTTACTGGTTAAATCTGTTGTTATTAAAATGTGTTTTTATTCAACCATTTATTAATCATGTGCTCTTATAACGGAACAATAGCAGATAAATTATGTGCAGCTGATTGTGTTGATTTTATTTTTGAGTTATCAAATAAATGTAAAATGTGACATCCATACCTTTTAATACCTTGTTGTATACATTGCTTAGGAAATGTACAATTATTATAATTGAACGTCTTATCAAGTAATTTGAAGTGTATTCACTTTGAATGTGAAATATAGCTGCTCTGGGGCAGTTTGGAGGTGCTAGTGCGAACCAAAGCACCTGATTCCTACCGTATCCACTAGATGTCTGTGTTGATACACAGATAAACCCATAAGACCAGTTCACATAGACTACAGTCAGCGATGAACAAAAGATACAGAACTGTGACACTGTGTTACTCTCAGCAGTGCATGTATAATCCATTTAGCTCAACGTTTGCTTTTAAACTTCAGCTTGTTTACAAATATATAAAAGAATAAATCAAGTTGTTCGTGATGGGTTGATGTGGTTTGTCGTCATTCTCTTTGTCAACCAGGATTAATTTATTTTAATACATTGATAGTATTTTTTATGTATGCGTTTTTACAGATGCTTTAATCCAAAGCAGCATACATTGCATTTAAGGAATGCATTTTCTGGGAATCAAACTTATGACCTTAGCGTAATGCCATACTGTAATGTGTGCATTTTGTTATCATTATTGCTGTAAAATAATTACAGTGCTTTTAAATCTTAACTTTACTGTGGTGGATGTTGTTAGATAGGACACCAAAAAGTAACCATACAATCACAACAACTAGAGTTGCTACAAGTGGTTTGATGGCTTTATAAGTTGGATATCAAACTGTCAAAGTGGCCTGATAATGGGCACATTGTAAATGTCTGGCGCCTTAATAAATCAAATGTTATCACTCTGTTTTTAACTTCCAGACAGACTGTCTGTCAGTCTGTGCATTGTAACTTGCAGAAAGAGTTACAGTATGGGATCAGATTCCCGCCTAAAGTATTGCAGTCTCAGATAGAAAAATAGCAAGCGTGAAAACAAAATTAATAAAAAATATATTGCACAAGATTTAAAAATGAAAGCAACATTTTCAGAATAGCAAACAATGGTCACGGATAGAAAAATAATAAGTGTACATCAAAACATTAATAACGCATTTTTAAAAATAATACGCAAGAATGAAAACGTTAAACATTTAAAATCATATTCCACAAATTTGAAATATTAATGCAAAAATTATCTGACCTGCGCACAAAATCAAATGTCCCTTGTTTATATTTCTCAGTTTTTTCTGCTCTCAGATATTTTCTGCTCATATTTGTATTTTTTTGTATGCTTATTCTCTTGTCCCTTTCGCTCTTGTTTCCACGCTCTGCGCTTGCTTTCCTAAATGTTGCGGTTAGAGTTTCATGTAAATCAGGGCAGGTTTAAGCGTCATCACATATGGCCTTGCATGTATTTATTTATTTATTTACACTTCTATATAATTCAGTGACCACTCACTTTCAGCAACCTAAGTACAAGATCCCATTATTTTTTTTCTTTCAACAAAACCCTTTATTGAACCGTTTATTTACTAAATCAGCCAAATCAGAAATGAAAATGAATGAAAACATAGGATAAGGCTGATGACGGAGTAAGCGAACAGGAGTCTTTAACAACCATCAACACCCTTAGACCATTATAATAATGTAGGGAGTGAAACTTAAGGTTAAAATTAATGTTCTATAACTTTAAATAATGCCTAGAGGTAATATCGCGAGAACAGAGACCCGCGATTAGGATCGCGGAAGAGAATAGTCTGTGCGCAGATGTGAGAGCGCAGAGAGAGAGAGAGGACGTGCTCTGTGTAAGCAGATGTGGCTCATCGTGATGTTCACTTCTTTATGTTCAATAAATCAAGTGTTATGACCTTCCGAGCTCCCTGTCGGTGTCCTCCTTGCAATAAAGCCAAGAAGTGCATGGATACAGCGGTTTGAAGTTGCATTTAATGTGTCAGCTGTATCACTGGATAAGGCCAAACTTCTCCCTGTGAAGCTTATTGGTCCAGCATTTGCATATTGGCAGTCTCTACCATCTGAAGTGAAAGCTGACTATGAGTTAACTAAAGCCAGTTTGACCACCGTTTTTGGTCGTACAACATTTTTGGCCACATTTCAGACATTTTTGAATGCACGTCCCCGTAAACCACAAGAACCTCTTGAAGTCTATGGTGCTGAGCTCACAAATTTAGTGACTGAAGCGTTTCCACAATATGACGCAGCAGCACGAAATTGCGAAATTTTTCGTAGATTTGTGACCGGTTTAGATCCATCGCTTCAACTGAAAATCCATGAGCATGGCGCTGTGACTTTGGACAATGCTTTGAAAGTGGCCACTCAATGTGAACGTGCTCAGTTGGCCATCAGTGTTGCTAACCCTTCAGCTGTTATGCCTGTGACAGTGAATCAACAACCATTAGCTAACACAGTGACAGCAACCCACATCACTGAACTGGCATCAGCCATAGCTGAACTCCGAACTGACTTGCATGCCTTACGCCAGTCTCATCTACGACGGACAGATGAACGTGTGGACCAGCTTTCGCGGCGGATTTCCAGTCTCCAGGACGAGGTGACATCTTCCACACAGTCTCCACATCAGACCTGTGCAACCGTGGACTATGACATCGCAGCACGCCATCGCCAGCCTGGCTTGGATGATCATCATCGCCATCGAGACCGTTGCTGTACTGCACAACACACACAGAGAGGTCGACAACACCCTCGGGACGATTGCTGGTCACCACGACACCGCCATGGCTGCTCCGAACATGATCAACCACCCCCAATTGATGACTTCTCCTGTCAAAGACATTGTAGCTACTCTAATTTTTCCCGTAGTCGTGAGTTATACACTCCTCACCCCACACAATCTGATGAATACACCCCCCACAGACATCATTATGGAGACTCCAGGTCTGGCCGCTCGCCTTCACGGGAGCGCCGGCCTGATCTCGACCGTGAACATGGAACACGTTATGCTCGCTCACCCTCACCCAGTCCACAGTACAGACATTCCAGTTATCGCAGACATAGCTCTCCATCACCACCCCCCCATTCCTATAGTTCACAAAGGTATTCCACCTCCCCCACACGACATGTACACTTCTCTCAGTCTAACAGAGGGAAAGCCCCTTTCTTGTCACATCAGGGAAACGAGTAGAAGCTGTCATTGGGGACCAAATGCCAGCTTCATCCCCAATAATGGTCCACTCTGATACAGTGGGTTATAAATCTACTCCACCCACACCTTTTATTCAGATTGCACTGGCCGGTACTGAACTCCATGCTTTGGTGGATACAGGATCAGGCCTATCTCTGATTACAGATGACTGAGATGTCACATTTACCCATGTATTCCATGTAGTACGCACTGCTACACATCCTGCTCTCATAGGATGGGATTTCCTAATTGAGCACAATGTTACCGCTGACATACAACATTCATGTTTGCAACTATATAACACTTCAGTGCCTCTTTCACCACCCCAGTCACTGATTCCAGTACAAAGTTCTGCAGTCACTGTCGCTCAGGTGACTGTCCCACCTATGTCAGAGATGGTAATCCCAATTTCTGTCAAAGATAATGGCGTAGCGAATCCTTACACTGACATGTATGTGGGTATACTGGAACCACAGCCTCCTCCAGTTGTGGCCTTATGTGTTGCTCGAACACTAACCTCAGTTCAAAAAGGAAGGGGCATGGTTCGAGTTGTTAACCCGACTAACGACCAGGTTTCTCTTGATGCTGGATGCCCATTAGGTCAGCTTTTCTCAGTCACTGGCAATACACATGATGAGTATGCATTAGTCTCAGCCGTGACTACTCCTACAGAAGCTGTCCATCCAATGCCTGAAGTGCATTTGGATGATACACAGTTAAATGCTGACAAACAGGCACAGCTCAAGAGCCTGCTGACAGAGTTCACTGACATTTTTAGCTCTCATTCTCATGACTATGGCAAAACTAATTTGATCATGCATAGCATTAACACTGGTGACGCTGCTCCGATAAAACTGCGCCCATACAGAACATCACCAGCTACTCAGGCTGTACTGCAACAAGAGGTGTCAAAGCTCTTGGACCACAATGTCATTGAGGAGTCTCACAGTCCGTGGTCAGCTCCGGTTGTGCTTGTTCGGAAAAAGGATGGCACACACCGGTTCTGCGTCGATTACAGACGCCTCAATGATGTTACAATTAAAGATTCTCACCCTCTTCCTCGGGTGGATGATACCCTTGACAGGCTTTCTGGAGCCAGAGTGTTTAGTACTATTGATTTGACTGCTGGTTACTGGCAAATACCACTTAACCCGAATGACAAAGAAAAGACTGCTTTCTCCACTGGTACTGGGCTATACCAATTCCGTATGATGCCAATGGGCATCTCCAATGCACCGCCCAGTTTCCAGCGCCTAATGGAACTTGTGCTTCGGGGTCTGCACTGGAGCGTTTGTTTGATCTACTTAGACGATATTATCGTCTACAGTGCCGATTTCCCGCAACACTTACAACACTTAAGTGAAGTTTTCCAGCGATTTCGTACAGCTGGTCTAAAACTTAAGCCATCTAAGTGCCATCTAGCAAGCTCCTCTGTTACTTTTCTAGGTCACCGTGTTTCCAGTGCTGGTGTTGAGGCAGACCCATCTAACATAGATAAAGTTAAGACATGGCCAATCCCAACATCAGCCACTCAGGTCAGGGCTTTTCTGGGTCTGTGTTCTTATTATTGTCGATTCATTAGACACTTTGCACGCACGGATGAACCCTTGTACCATCTTACACACAAGGGAGTATCATTCTCTTGGTCAGCAGAGGCAAATGAAGCTTTCAATGTACTGAAACAAGTGCTGATTTCTTCACCGATTATGGCTTTTCCAAATCTTTCAGCTCCTTTCCTCCTTTACACAGATGCTTCCCTTCATTCTGTGGGCTCTGTTCTTTCACAACAGGTGGAAGGAAAAGAGCATGTCATTGCATACGCCAGTCATGTGCTGTCTGCTTCAGAAAGAAAATGGTCTACTTTCGATCGAGAACTGTATGCCATTGTGTGGTCTGTTCGCCACTTTCGCCACTATCTTGCTTGTCACCCGTTCACTATAATTACGGATCACAAACCTCTAGTTGGTCTTAAGAAACTTCCTTTAGATCATGATCCTACAGGTAGACGAGCTCGTTGGGCCATAGAATTGGACCTTTATGATTGGCATGTCATTCATCGTGATGGAGCTAAACACCTTAATGCAGACGCCATGTCTAGGCGGCCAGACACTAATCCTGTGGAATCTGAGAGTTGCTCTGAGGGTAATGCGTCCACCGTTTCGGTAGCAACTCAGACCACATCGATACATTTGCAAGCAAAACTAGCATCAGCACAAACCCAAACATTGCCAATGAACAAAAATGTTCTGCGGCCCATGCCTGTTCCATGTCACACAACATCAAATCTCGTTGTTATCCAAAGTGATTGGGATGTGATGGAAAAACAAAGGGCAGACCCAGATTTGGTTGTTGTTTTCTCTTGGATAGAAACAGGCCGTAGACCAGATAGTGGAGATAGTGGAGGCTACGTGATGCTTCCCCATATCTCAGAAAACTGTGGACACAGTTTAGTCGCCTCATCATTCACAATGGAGTGTTATGCAGACACTTACGCAACTCTTTTGGTGAAAATGCCTTGCAAGTGGTCGTTCCTACATTGTTGATTCCTGAAATACTAAGTCATGTCCATGGACACCCATCAGTGGGTCATTATGGTCTGGCCAAAACGTTGGACAGAGCTATGCGTTCCTTTTACTGGCCTTATATGTCTTCAGAAATTGCCAAACATTGTTCGCAATGCACGGCTTGCCAGTCACGGCGTTCTCCTGTGCCCCGACCGCAAGCGCCACTCATTCCTATCTCTCCTGACCGTCCATTCCAAATAGTGGCCGCAGACATAACCGAGTTGCCTATTTCAACCAAGGGTAACCGCTATGTACTAGTAATGATGGATCTGTACACCAAGTTTGTCAATCTCTATCCATTAAAAGATCAGACAGCTGTCTCAGTGGCAGGTTGCATCTTTGACCACTATATTCCTCAGCATGGTGTCCCTGAGGCCCTACACTCGGATCAGGGCAGACAATTTGAATCCGACCTCATAAAGCACCTTTGTAACTTGTTGTCAATCAAGAAGCTCCGCACATCCCCTTATCATGCTCAGTGTGATGGAGCTGTTGAGCGCTTTAATCGCACTCTAAAAGATGAACTTTCCAAACATCTTTTTGACTCTGGTACGGAGTGGGATGAGCACCTGCCGCAGGTTGCATTGGCTTATAACACCACTAAGCACACTAGCACAGGACTGACACCCTTTTTTCTGGCTCATGGCCGGGAAGCCCGCGTTCCCTTGGACACACTACTTCAGGACTATAATGCTTCGAGTTCAGCAACAGCGGGCACACCAGCGGCATATGCTAACAAATTGCACAAGAGACTGGCCTGTGCTTATCGTTCTGCGACTGCTTTCCGAGACAAGGCTCAAGACCAACAACGCCTGAACTATGATCGTCATTTGAAATACACTCCGTATAACAGTGGTGACTTGGTTTTAGTTGATGATCCTGCCCACCGCCACAACAAACTGTATCCACGTTGGGTGGGCCCATATGAGGTTTTGCAACCAATATGCCCCTTTGGTAGTTCCACCCCTGTTAATTTTGAAGTTCGGGATGTATCTAGACCTCATGCGAAAGCAAAAGTAATTCATTACAATCGTATGAAACCGTACATCGTGGACCCAAAGAACACCCACACCCCTACCTCCCCTTCCCCTGTTCAGCCGAACACTCTAAACACTTTGTCTGGACTCCTCCCACCCCACATTACACCTGTGCCACCGGGACTCCCCACACCTCAGGTTCCATTGAGACCACCACCATTGCCTCAGTTGCAACCTCATCCCCAATTGCAACTGCCTGGAAACCTACAATCTTCCTGCCCTATGGATAATGTGCAGGGCTCAGACTCTGGACTGTTGCTTCCAACATTGGGCACACCTGAAGTTGGACTGTCTACAGGTGTTTCTGAATCACCTGATGCTCCAGTGTCCACTCGGAATGTTCTTCCCAGGACACGTCGATTGCCTTACCATTTGAAGGATTTTGCACTTTAATGATTTGCTAAATGTTCTCTGTACTTGGTTCATTTTTTTTATGTACAGGGTTAATACATGTAGTAATAGGATTCTTGATTCAGAGTTTCTTGATATACTGATTCCTTATGGGCCTATGTGATTTATGTTGTATTATTGTTAAACATGTTTTTTGTAAGTTTTGGCCCTTTTGATACAGATTTTGGGTAATATATTATTTTGAATGTTATAGATGTATACATTTTATTTCGTGCCATATAAGTATAAGGGTTGTGTTATAGAAATGAGGACATTTCTTGTTGGGTAAGGGAGTATTATGTAGGGAGTGAAACTTAAGGTTAAAATTAATGTTCTATAACTTTAAATAATGCCTAGAGGTAATATCGCGAGAACAGAGACCCGCGATTAGGATCGCGGAAGAGAATAGTCTGTGCGCTGATGTGAGAGCGCAGAGAGAGAGAGAGGACGTGTTCTGTGTAATCAGATGTGGCTCATCGTGATGTTCACTTCTTTATGTTCAATAAATCAAGTGTTATGACCTTCCGAGCTCCCTGTCGGTGTCCTCCTTGCAATAAAGCCAAGAACCCACGAGCCAGCGCGTGGTAAGAACTGTGAAGCATATATATATAAACTACACGCGTTACAATAACTTTAATCCAAGACAAAGACCAAGAAGAACTGAGGACTTATAAAAGGTAGGAAACAAAGGAACAAACGAGATGATAATTAAACTCAGGTGATTAGACTAAACGATAACAGGAAACAAACCAAAAAAGTACAAACAGGAACTCAAACACGTGATAGATCGCTCCAGAGGCGTCCAGGGAAGAACATGAGACCCGGGGGGCCATGACGGATCAGGGGTCTCCGTGGCCTTGGCCTTTCCCCCCCCCCCAAAAAAAAAACATTTATTGGAGTGACTTTAGACTCCAGGGGGGTGCTCTGGAGGAACGGGGCACATGGACGGCTGCCGGTGGGCTTTACTTCGTCACGGATGGCGGCGTGCTTGTGGTGGCCGCAAATGGCGGCTGGCTGGTTCTGGATCGGGGGTCGACACTCTCAAGACACCGAAGGATCCCTTCCCTCCAGCTCAGTCCTGTGGTGTATGGGAGGTCCATGGAGCGATGGTAGTTAGCCCCGATCCAGAACAGAGAATTCAGCATAGCATCGTCGAGCCCAGTCCAAACGGCGAGCCCGCTGAACTCTCGCGCAAATTCTTCTAAAGGGAGATCTCGGCGGGCCAGGACGCTGCGATCTCCATGATCTGTTTTGGTCTTGGATTCTGTCAGACAGACATACTGAACAGCTTTGCCATGCAGGTGGGCCTGAACATCATCAGTCCATTCAAGACCAAAGTTATGTGCATTAATTTCCATCCCTTATGCACCAGTCACTCTCAGTAACAAACCATTATTATATGTCAACAATTACACATACCTAGGAAGCCTGATTAGCAAGGGTAATACATCACAAAAAGACATACAAGCAAGGTTCGGAAAAGCTAGAGGGGCCTTTGCCAGACTAAACTCGCTCTGGAAATATAGGCAATACAGCACCACAACAACAGTTTTGTCAAACCAGTCCTGTGTTGGCGAATTACTATGGGAGACATGAACAAGATCAGCACCTTCCACAATGGATGCCTCAGGAGGATATGCCATATATTCTAGCCTATGAAGATTACCTATGAAGAACTGTACAAAAGAGCAAAGAGCCATAGCATGGTCACTGAGATCAAGCATCGTTGCATGACTCGCATCCAATGGTTTGGACATGTCCTCAGAATGGATCAGGACCGAATTCCAAAGACTGCCCTGAGATGGACACCACCTAGCAACAAGGGTGAACAAAAACAACATGGAGACATACAGTGATGCAGAACTAAAGGAGATGGTCTGACATGGGGTGATGCTTTATGTCCCACTCAAGACAAAGAGGTGTAAGTAAGTTGTTCTTCACTGGTTATTCTGTTATTATACATGATTTTATTCTAATTGAAACAGCAGTCACACTGTGGCTACTGCCAGTGAGTGCAGACAGTGAAGTTCACATGTCGCTTCATGATACATTTGGGAACTACAAGGCAGGTACACCTGTTAGCAACTAAAATAACTTGCTACCACACTGATTCCAATGAACAGCTTTTAAAGGAATTGTTCATTTACACACCCTCATGTCGCTCCAAACCTGCATGACTTACTTTCTTCTGTGGAATCTTCTTCTGGGAAATCTTGTTGAATTTTAAATCGGTGTCAAATGTTGTTTGGTTCTTTTTCATATTCAGTAA
>CM049798.1:30919096-30941991 GCA_027422405.1 Ptychobarbus kaznakovi
GATGAGAGATGGATCCAAAATGTCCCGGGCGGCTACCCACGATCTCTCCTCAGGTCCATAGCCCTCCCAGTCCACCAGATATTGGAGCCGACCCCCTCTTCGTCTTGAGTCCAGTAACTCATTCACTTGGTAAGCAGGAGATCCTTCAATGTCCAATGGGGGTGGTGGTTCTGGGACCTCATGGCCAGGGTCAGCATTCAGGTGGACGGGTTTGAGAAGGGAGACATGGAAAGAGGGAGAGATATGGTAGTTAGCAGGAAGCTCCAATTGGTAAGTGACTTCATTAATTCTCTTAAGAATCTTAAAAGGGCCAACATACCTTGGACTGAGCTTCCTGCTTGGTAGCCTTAACTTGATGTTCTTTGTCGAGAGCCAGACCCTTTGTCCTGGTTGGTAGGGAGGATGTGGGCGGCGTCGTCTGTTGGCCTGGAACTCCTGTGTTCTCACAGCCCGCTGGAGACGGACGTGTGCACTGTCCCACACCCTCTCACTACGTCGAATCCCAGTCGTCCACCTGGGACCGAGGAAGGCTCGCAGACCACGGGAACAAGGGGGCTGGAACCCCAGGACGCACTGAAAAGGGGTCAAGCCTGTGGATGTGTGTGTGAGAGAGTTCTGAGCATATAGCATTATTCCAGGGTTAGTAAAACTCAGACCATCGATGTTGCTCTCGATCTGACTGCAGTAGGTTCACAAGTATCTGCCGATTTCTTGGTTGAGGCGTTTCAACTTGGCCCGTTGGCTTGAGAATGATATCCTGACGTGAGACTAAGGTTGATATCCAATTGTTTGCAGAAAGCTCTCCAGACTTGGGAAGTGAAATTGTGTGCCCCCGATCGCTGACAATATCTTCTGGGAGACCATATACTCTGAAACGATGGAAGAGGGAAGAGGGAAGAGGGCTTGGGCTGTTTTCCATCCCGTTTCCATCCATGGCGGTGGGTAGTCCTTTGAATGGGATTAAGTGACAGGATTTGGAGAATTGGTCTAAATGACTAGAATGGTGGTGAAATGGTTGGAGGGTGGTAGATCAGTGACAATGTCTATGGATAGGTGGGACCATGCGTTGTGGGATGGGTTGGAGTTTGTAGGAGACCGGAGGGTAATTCCTTAGGGGTTTTGGACTGGGCACAGGCTTGAACATAAGCGGTAACCTCTCTAGCCATTGCAGGTCACCAAAATGAATTTTGTAGCAGATGGATGGTGCGAGAAATACCGGGAACACTAATACACTAATGGAAGCGTGGATCCATTGCATGATACGTTGACATAGACATATATTTTTTTTTTATTTAACCTTTATTTAACCAGAAGAGACTCTCTGAGATTAAAAATCTCTTTTGCAGGAGTGTTCTGGCCAAAATGGACAGCAATACATCAGTTTCATCACAACATGTTACAACACAGACAGACTAGAGACACTTTAAAAACAGTTAACATGTCATTGAGTCAATTTCTTTGCCGAATAACTCTTTTGAAAAGATCCAATAGACATCAAACTTTTGTAAACTTCAAATTCGATTGCAGATGATTCCAGTCTGACGGAGCTGCGTATATAAAAGCCTTTTTCCTAATTCAGATCGGACAAAAGGAACAGAGAGAGTATAATAGTTTTGTGAGCGAAGGAAGTATTTCTCAACAGCTTTCTGTTTTATAAGACACAGAGATATGAGGGCAACATCCCCAAAATGGCTTTATAAAATAATTAAATACCAGTGCATTTTCTTCGGTAAGCAACAAAGAAGGCCAACCTACTCTGGTATATAATACACAGTGATGAGTTGAGGGTTTACAATCTGATATAAATCTTAAAGCACATGATAGACGGCATCTAAAAGAGGATGGAGGTACGTACTGTTGTTCAGGGGGCAGTGAGTAGGTGGATGGATGGAGAGTGAGGAAGGTATGGGCTCCGGATGAGATGTTCAGTGGAGATGAGAGCGTATGCGTCTGAGAGAGAGCATTTGCTTTACTGTTAAACAGTTTACGCGGCCCGATAGGTTTACCGTTAAACTGGAAGCGACGGAAGTGTGAGAAATAGATGCCCCAACGACGCTTGGCGTGGGTTAAGACGTTTCGTACTTTTGATATACTCCAAATTTTTGTGATCTGTGATGACTGGAATGGGTGGGCCGCCCCCTCTAGCAAGTGTCGCCACTCCTCGATGGCTTGCCTCATCAGGATAGCAGTTCCTTGTTCCCACATCATAGTTTCGTTCAGGCGGCTGTTAGTTTCCTTGAAAGACGCCATTGATGTAGTTTGTCTGGTTACCCGTGGCCTCTGTGAGAGTACTGCCCCTATTCCACAGTCGGAGGCATCCACTTCTACTACAAAAGTTAAACTGGGGTTCTGGGTGTTTCAGAATGGGGGAAGACGTGAATCTTTCCTTTAGGTGTAAAGGAGCTTCGGTGGCCTCTTTAGTCCATCTTAGCTTTGTGGGTTTACCCTTTAGAAGTGATGTTAGGGGGAGACGCTACGGTGCTGTAGTGGCGATGAAACGTTTGAGAAAGTTTGCAAAGCCTAAGAATCTTTGTAATTCCTTGACTGTCGTGGACTGGGGCCATTCGGTGACTGCTTGAACCTTTAATCCATCCATCTTTAAGCCATCGTGACTTATGTGGTAGCCTAGAAACGAGGTTTGATTAACATGGAATTCACATTTCTCCGCTTTGACATAGAGTTGATTTTCGAGTAGCCGAGAGAGGACTACTTTAACATGATTGATATGCTCTGCCTCAGACTTGGAATAGATGAGAATGTCATCAATATAGGCTACCACAAACTGGTTGAGAAGGTCCTGAAAGATTTCGTTGATGAAGGATTGGAAGATGGCGGGTGAGTTGGTAAGCCCATACGGCATAACTTGGTACTCATAGTGCCCCCTAGTGGTGAGAAAAGCAGTTTTCCACTCATCGCCTTCTTTAATCCTGACTAAGTTGTAGGCACTTCTTAAGTCCAATTTTGTGAAAATGGTGGCTTCCCGCAGCTGTTCTAGGGCAGATGGTACTAAAGGAAGTGGATAACGAAATTTGATAGTCACATTATTTAGTCCTCTGTAATCGATGCAGGGCCTTAATCCTCCATCTTTCTTTTCAACAAAGAAGAATCCTGCAGCGGCTGGAGATGTAGATGGACGAATAAAACCTGAGTCCAGAGCCTCTGCAATATACTCTTCCATTGCTTGACTTTCGTTTCGGGAGAGAGGGTAAACTTTGCTTCGGGAAGTCATGGCATTGGGAAGCAGATCGATGGCACAGTCCCAGGGTCGGTGTGGTGGTAGCTGCGTGGCTTTGGCCTTGCTAAAGACTTCAGAAAGATCGTAGTAATAGGCGGGGATACTCACAGTGTTGAGGGTAATAGGACTTTCAATGCTGGTTGTGAGACATGGTTGGGGCTTAGTGGGAAAGCAATTATTTATACAAAATGTGGACCAATGAGTAAGCTCACCATGATACCAGGAAATGTCGGGGTCGTGAATAGATAGCCAGGGATGTCCCAGGATGACTTTGCGTTTGGGAGAGTCAACGATGTACAGTGTGATGGATTCCTGATGCAGCAGACCGACATTGAGTGTGAGCATTTTTGTTTGATGAGTGATCCCCTCTCCAATGAGTGTGTCATCGATGGCCTTGATTTTGATTGGTGGGGTGCATGGTTGGATGGGGATGTTATACTTTGTGACAATGTTCTTACTAATCAGATTCAGAGCAGCTCCAGAGTCAATCATCGCTGTCAATTCAAGAGACAATGTGTCAGTCCTGAGAGTAACAGGTAGGGTAAATTATCTGTTACTGAGTAATGAAAAATGTTCAATATTTACCCTGGGAGCCGCTTGGGATTTGTGTGGACATCCTAGACTGCGATGGCCTGCCTCACCGCAGTAAAAGCATAACTGATGTTGCCGACGCCTCTCCCTTTCCCCTTCAGAAAGTCGGGAGACATTGAGTTGCATGGGTTCGTCATGAGGGCGTGCCTCAATAGTGACGGGAATCTGTGAGCTGCCCTTGCTTTTCGGGGCTTGTCTCATGAGGTTATCAATTCTTATAGCCAGAGTGACAAATTCAGAAAAGGAGGAATCCTCTCCTTTACAAGCTAAGTTCGGTTTGCAGTTCAGTGTTGAGACTACGTTGAAACATGGCTTTTAAGGTGATATCATTCCAACCACTCTGTGCAGCAAGTGTTCTGAATTCAACAGCGTATTCAGCAGCGGTGCGGTTACCTTGTGTGAGGTTAATAATTTGTGCTGACACATCTTTGCCTCCGGCGGGGTATTCAAACACTTCACGGAGTTGTTGGATGAAATAATCGACTGAATATCTGAACCGTGAATCAGAGTCCCAAACCGCTGCAGCCCAATTTATAGATCTCCCTGTTAACAGCGTCATTAAGAACGCACATTTCTTTTCCTCTGATTCAAATTTATCCCCTTGATGATCAAAGTACAGTTTGATTTGACGAACGAAGCCTTTACATTGTTCGGCATTACCATCAATCTTATCAAGAAGGGCAAAGCTTACCATCTTTGGCGTGAGTAGTGGGAGTGATTGGATGTAGTGCGTTAGATGTTCGTTGACGGATTGGAGCTTGGTTAGTTGTTCTTGGTACCCCTTTAACATCTCGCTTTGATAAGCAAATGCTACTTGCAGGTTCGAAACTTCCGCTGGATTCATGGTAGGCAAAGTATTCTGTAACGAGGACGCTGAGGCTGAGTGAGAATCCATGTGCGGAAGTTTATTAAAGGCAGTTACCACAAACACATACGAGAAGGCAGGCAGAGGGTCAAAACCAAAGTATCAGTCCGATCTGTCAACATACAAACGGGATTTCCAAAAGGCTAGAGTGAGTAGGCAGGCAATAGGTCTAAGCAAAAACATCAGTCCGATCAGGTAACCAAAACAAAGGGTATAATCCAGGTAATCGAAAATCAGAGAGCTAGGCAGAATCATACACAGTAGTCAGGCAGGGAAGATCAGGAAATAACGCTCGGTAAGGCAGGTAAACTGGCAATACTTCGCAATGAGTACAAGTAAGGTCTCTGGTTATAAAGTATTTCAAACAGGAAATGAGTGTAGAAGAAGTAGAGGGAGTGGAGCACAGTCAGTACTCGAGTGAGGGCTCCCTCTGCTGGTTTGGCATTACACAGATATACCCACTGTAACAATTTTAATATATGTGACCAGTCTTAAAAAAAAACTGTCTTAAGTAACACAGGTATATTTGTAGCAATAGCCAAAAATACATTGTATGGGTCAAAATTATCGATTTTTTTAATGCCAAAAATCATTAGGATATTAATTAAAGATCATGTTTCATGAAGATATTTTGTAAATTTCCTACCGTAAACATATTACAATTAAAATTTGTATTAGTAATATGCATTGCTAAGGACTTAATTTGGACAGCTTCAAAGGTAATTTTCTCAATATTGAGATTTTTTGGACCCTCAGATTCCAGATTTTCAAATACTTGTATCTCGGCCAAATATTGTCCTATTCTACAAACCATACATCAATAACCTCTGAAGTAACAATTACATCGAAATAATCCCATGCGATTGATATCCTGCAAATTGAGTGATTTAAGTAGTTTTTACTGTCAGTAATGCCCTCTGTTGGTTGGGAATTGCATATGGATGTTTGTGTCCAGCGGATATTCTCCAAAAGGACGCTACGGCAATGCGGAGGAGACAAATTGTTGAATAAAGTCATTATTTTAGTTTTCTTTGCATACAAAAATAATTTTCGTAGCTTCATAAAATTCAGATTGAACCACTGATGGTAGATGGACTATTTTGACGATGTCTTTAATACTTTTCTGGGCCTTGACAGTGTTATTTACTTGGCAGTCAATGGCACAGTCACAAGCCGCCCGGTTTTCATCCTAAACATCTTAAATTGTGTTCCAAAGACGAACAAAGCTTTCACGGGTTTGGAACAACATGGGGGTTACTGGTAAGTGATTAATGGCAAGGTTTTAATTTTGAGGTGGAGTAACCCTTAAAATAGTCTATTTTTTACTATGATAGTTTCTAATATTTTTTTCGCAGATGGAGGCATGTCATACAACCTGTCCATGTTGGCATCTCTCTAATTTGACTGCTTAAAGTGACAGATTAATGTTCAGAAAAATACAGTGAGTCTATTTAAAAAAAATTAGCCTGGATTATTTCGTATTTGTATGCACGAGAACTTCTAACAAAAACAATCTACCTAATTTAAGTGTCAATGAATTTGGAGTGTTTTAAATGAGCAACTGGGTGCCTGAGGTTATTAATTTGCATAAAACACGCCCAAACCATCTCATAGAAGGGCTTTCTGCACAATCGTTTTCTTTAAAGCCTTTCGTTGCTCTCAGTAAACATATGACGCTCCCTAAAGATGTGCAGCAAGATCCCTGAGCAATGCCAGGAGTCACTGTCATGCACAGTAAACACCTTTTATACAGAGCCAGATTACACACCTCTCATTAGCCAGCTGTGCATCCACATACCTGTGTTGTGTTGTGTTGTGTTGTTATACAGATAAACCTTGCATATAAAGGTTACTCTTTCACTGTATATGATTAAATAAATGTAATTTGAAATATCTATGTACAGGTACATCTCAAAAATATTAGAATATCATGAAAAAGGTCAATTTATTTTTTGTCACTCATTTCAGAAAGTGAAAACCATATATTATATAGGTTAATTACACACAAAGTGAAATATTTCAAGCCTTTATTTCTTGAAATGTTTATGACTATGGCTTACAGTTAATGAAAACCCAAAATTCAGTGTCTCAGAAAATTAGAATATTACATAAGATCAATACCAAACTGGTATTTTAAACAGAAATGTCAGGCTTCTGAAAGTGTTTATTTCTATGACTCAATACTTAGTTGGGCCTCCTTTTGCATGAATTGCTGCATCAATTCGGCGTGGCATGGAGGCAATCAGTCCTGTGGCACAGGTGTAATGCTTTGATAGCGGTCTTCAGGTCATCTGCATTGTTGGGTCTGGTGTCTCTCATCTTCCTCTTGACAATACCCCATATATTTCTCTAGTCTATGGGGTTCAGGTCAGGCTAGTTTGCTGGCCAATCAAGCACAGTAACACCATGGCCATAGAACCAGCTTTTGGTACCTTTGGAGTGTGGGCAGGTGCCAAGTCCTGCTGGAAAATGAAAATCAGCATCTCCACAAAGCTTGTCAGCAGAAGGAAAGCATGAAGTGCTCTAAAATGTCCTGGTAGATGGCTGCGTTGACTGTGGACTTCAGAAAACACAGTGGACCAACACCAGCAGATGACATGGCAGCCCAAAATCATCACTGACTGTGGACAACTTCACACTGGACTTCAAGCAACATGGATTCTGTGTCTCTCCACTCTCTCCTCCAGACTCTGGGACCTTGATTTCCAGATTAAATGCAGCATGTACTTTCTTCTGAAAAGAGGACTTTGGACCACTGAGGAACAGTCCAGTACTTTCTCCTTAACCCAGGTAAGACGCTTCTGACGTGTTTCTGTTCAGAGTGGCTTGTTTAGCCCTTTTCCTGAAGATGTCTGAGCGTGGTGACTCTTGATGCACTGACTCCAGCTTCAGTTCACTCCTTGTGAAGCTCCTCCCAAGTGTTTAAATCGGCTTTGCTTCACAGTATTCTCAAGCTTGCGGTCATCCCTGTTGCTTGTGCACATTTTCCTACTCAAATTCTTCCTTCCAGTCAACTTTGCATTTAATATGCTTTGATACACCACCTTGAACAGCCCCCCCTTTCAGTAACGACCCTCTGTACTACCCTCTTTGTGGGGGTGTCAATGATCATCTCTTTTGGACTATTGACAAGTCAGCAGTCTTCCCCATTATTGTGGTTTCAAAGAACAAGAGATACCCACAATTTATACTGTATGGATGGTCATTAATTGAAACTCAAATGTAAATATTATTTTTTTTTAGATGTACCTGTATAAAAGTTCTTGACATTACTATAAGTTCAACCAGAGTTTTTGTAAATTTAGAATAAATTTGTATTAATACATAACAAAAAGTTGCTGGTGAGTCACGATTTGTTTGTGGAAACATTCATATGCAGAATTCAAACACAAATTTAAGCATACACACACTAAGTGAATGAGATCCGTTGTTTGGACACATTGGATGGCATCATCTAAGAAGTGGGAAATGTTAAGTCCTCAATTTTTAAAAAGACTATTTATTTTGCCACTTTATGCACAAATCAAACTGAAACACCTTCAAGTACTTGTTCTCCAAGGGCATCAAAAAAACATTGCGGCAATAGCTCCTTTAAAGGGATTGTTTGTTTGCATGACTGGCTGTCATTGAAATGATATACCTCTAGGCCTAGTCTTACTCAATAACAGATGCATGAATCTGATAGCTGCGTGCTGGTGGTGCTCAAGTTTGCCATAAATTATCATTCTGTTTTTCTCCTCAGAAACGTGATGACTAATAGATAACATCACTGTAATCCAAAGCACACAGATAAACCGACAGACACGTGTGAAATTACTTCACATGTTGGGTTTTGAAAGCACAGTTTGACTTTCGTATAATGCAAAGTAGATTCTTGTACATATCTTCAGGCAGAGGCAGTTTTTTGGGATGTTTCATTGTTTAGTGCTCATCATGGTCTGGGTGGGTGGTAGATTTTACAGTCCACAGCCATGCTGGCTAAATGATATCAACACATGGGTCTTCACAGATGATTGACACCTAGTGAAAGCCAACAGTGTGTCTGCTCTAACTGCCTCTCACAGAGGGAATAGCTCTGCCATTGTAAATTAACTTTGGGGATCTTCTTGGGACTCGTTAAGGCCCTTTCATATGAATTTAGCATTCCCCAACATTGGCGATTCCAACCTTTTCTAGTTTTGCTGGTGTGACCCATTCAAGCGTAACCCAACCTGATGATAATCATGTTTTGTTGATGAATTTTGATCATTCCCCTAACTACAGCAGTAAAGTTTACTTTAGATCATGTGAGTTACAGTAGTTTTTTTGTAGGAAAAAAACAGAAACCAGTTATCATTTTAGCAGTTATCATATCTTACTGTTCCATCGTCCTGAAGTCAATTTTTGAATGTTTTTGTTTTTGTAAAACAAGATCTGTTGTTTACAAAACCTCAAGATATTTTCATGTTTTAATCTACAAAATAAACACATAAGTAACAATTAGTCAGCTTGAAAACAGTAGTTGCTAGCAAGTGGCTAAATAGGTTGTCCGGGACAATAAATGTCATGATGTTAACCAGGTAAAGTCATTTACTCCAGTCTGCTGTCATCGCCTCATGTATAATTGTGCTCTTGCAAAGTATTCTGGTTAAATTTTTTTGGGGGAAAAGACTGAAAGAGTTGTCTGAAGCTTAATGGTTGTAATGTTGATGGTGGTGTAGTTTGTTTAGCTTTTTACTTCTGTCGATTGTATTTGGGCTTCAAAATAAAAGTTGTGTTTATTTGCGAAGATCATCATAATGAACAATGTGTAAAAATGACTTTTGTTGGTCCCAGAGCTAATTTTCTGCAATGGAAAAAATCCTTCTTGGTTTTTGTTGAGGGAACCGAGGTGAGGGTAACTTCAGGGTTGGCCTACAAAAAAAACGTCATCGCTGTTAGCCAAGCTTATCAAACCACAGCTTTTTGCCAGCTAGCTAGATCGGGTCCTGAAATGAAGGCTTTGAGAATATAATGTGATGTTGATTATTTTTTTGGTAACAGGAAGTGGAATGACATGACCTATCTTTGGGACAGGTGTGCGTGCGTTCTGCACGCCAGTGCCACCTGGATTCGGCCTACATGTAATCCCCATTCTGCATGCTTTTGTCACACTTGCATTGTTCGCATTGCTGATTTGTGAGCAGTTAAACACTTTAGTGTTCGACAAGAACATCTGCCATGTGTGGCGGCTGCCAACAAGAATCTGAAGTATGTCAGACAGTCGGATTTACTCTAAAATTCAAGTTAAACTATGACCAGCCAGTATGAGTGTCCGGAATAAACAACGACCGCTTATGATAAATCTACATAACACTCCGAAACAGTAAACAGTTTAATGTGTAATCCTTTAAATAAAATGTTGATCTTTTTTATGGAAAATAATATTTAATATTTATATGAGCTCACAATTCTTTACAATCTGCATGGAGTCACATTTAAACCATTTATGAAGACGAACTGTTATGACTTCCAACAGATTCACAAGTCTCCTGTGATGGCCAGTTAACAGCAATTCCTCCAGAGCGTCCCATTCCAAGCATTCTGGAGGGACTTCTCTTCCGCTGCTTCCCTCTCTAATCCAGGAGGCATCTATATTTGGAGAGAATTGTGAGAGCCCCAGTCCAGATGTTTTGCCAGGCCGACACCTGCTCTCAATACAAGCCAGCAGGGAACAATAGCCCACATCATGCACGTCCCCGATGCTCTTGCAAACCTCAGTCCCATCATCTTTTTTTCTGGGAGCGGAGAGGCGCTGCAGTGTCTCGTCTCAAAGGCGTCTGTGGCCTCTTTCACTTATACATTACTGCAAATGAGACCACTTGGCTGTGATGGTTAGATGCAACCTGTTAGGTGTATCCAACAAGGATTTGTAGCTGTTTCATCTTACTGTTTATTAAATGAGATATCCTGTTCAGAACCTCGGAAGAAAGGCGGGACTTCTTGTTTCCTGTTTTCTTTCTCAATGGAAAGCATGTATTACATATGAATTGGCTGAATCACTCAGTGTATCAAATTATACAAGCTGATATGCTGAAGGCAAAGCCAAATGATGACAGACTTGAACTGCCCCGACCTCTACAGTGACATATTTGTCTATTGAGGTCTGAAGAGAAAAGCAATTATTGTCACTTAGCATTCCTTTACTGTAACATCTGTTTGTGGCACAAAATTAATTTTCGAGGTTTCGTATTTTAATGCTCAAATATTTTTAGGATGTGCTGAATTAGTTTTTCAAAGATTGAGTAGCAATGGTTTTATTAATGATTAAAATAGTGTTTTTTTTGGAAACGCTGGTCTCTTCTGGGATGTCCTCTCATGAATAGAATTTCCTATTAGCCTCATTCATGAAACATGAGCAGAATTAATTTCTGTGCAAATTGTTCTTAAAATTATGTAATTTGTCTCATTCAATTCAGCGCAACAATTTATATAAGAACGTTTGTATGATCTACACAGAATTAGATCATATTTAATAAGGGCAATACGTTTTTTTTTACCTGTTGATGTTTTCTGATGAATTTTGATTAATATAATTTAAAACACTGTATTTGTAGTGTAAAAATAACATTTACACATGTTATAGGGCAGCTGCATGCTATATGTTTGATGTAGTCTTTACACACCCAAAACAAATCAAGCAAATGTTTTATATATTCGTTATATGACAATGAAACTTTACTTAAAATTTCAACATATCAACATGGATGCATTTTAATTTCATGCCGACTTGAACGTTACACCCTGACTAGCTTAGATAGCTTTCAAAGACTGTAGATATCATTCATCAGAAGCTTTAGGTTGAATTCATGGATTAAGACATGTTTATGCAACTTGCATCAGGATTATACAGCATTTCATGGTGCTTGATAACAACTGCTTGTGAGAGCAAGATTGTTCTTAAATATCTGCAGAGGAGCTACATTTATGGCGTCAAGTTTCACTATATATGGTCCAGGCTGTAAAATGATTTTGACAAAGTAAACCAAAATTACATTTCGGCAAGCCAGATAAAACCCAGTTTGGTCAGCACATTTGCAAGCATGCTGTCCTGTCTCATGGCACGTATGTGTGCTTGCATTACTGTGGCTGTGACAATCCACAGTTCTCAAGGGGCTGATAGAGTCTCTTCCACGTGTCAGTGCTGCAAGGTTTTGTTATAAAGTAGTTGACTAAAAGCACACTGACAGTCAAGGAGTGTGTGCTGTTTTTACTGAACTGCTGCTCTGCTATAGCAGCTGTTGACCTAAAAGAAACGGTTTACTCTAATGCCCAGATAAAGAACTACTTATGGCAGTGTTTAAGAATAAATGGCAGGGCTCAATTTATAAATATGAGTGAGATTGGGCAGTAAATGGAACAGAACACTTACCCATCTGTGCTATTGATGCATTTATGCCGTCAGTCTGTATGAATAAATTCTAGTACACTCAACATTACGGAATAGAATGCAATAGAAAACATTTATTTATATATTATGGTCACATTGCTCATGACACGTGCAGTGTCCAAAAGTGCCGACAGTTGTACTGTTTTTTCTGTACGGTCTGCAAAGCCTACTTTCTACGCATGTCAATTATCCTTTACAGATTGTTTTAAATGCATGTTCCATCAAAATCAAAATAATTATAAACTAAAGTTTTCTTCTAACACAACACAATTTAAACCCCATATTGCTGACGTCTGCATCTTTGCCTCATGTCCAGTAAAAAGTGTGTGTTTTGAGGATTTTTACACTTTCGGATGCACCACCGTATGAAATTTTACATACTTTATAGATCTTATTGTTTTTGCAGAATTTCAGATATATAGACATGCAGTCACAAAAAGTAATACAACTTCTCTAGATTTATTTCAAATAACAGCAAAACCCAAAAGAAAATCAGTAAACAAACCAGAAACATTAGTGGCACCACAAAGTATTGTACATACAGTGAAATCATTTTAGATTCAGTAACAGACATCTTGCATGATATTTTTTTGTGTTTCTTAAAACTTTACAGATACGCTACCAAAACATATGGATAAAACCTTAGTGCTGTTCTTCCCTTCATTTCAAACGAAACAGCTTACTGATAATCATCTCAGGCAGGAAGTGCTTGGCTTGGTCTGTAAATTGTCAGTAATTAAGTATAAATATGAGTGTTTATTTCAAGTTAGACTAAAAGTTTAGTAAAAACATATTTAACAGCATATTTAGCAGAATAAAAAAAGATGGATTTGTAATACATGAACTTAAGACTCTCCATTCAACAAAAACACAGGTGACACTTTTAACGCTCAAAAATAATTTACAGAAAAACAACTTTATGCATGAGTATAACATCTCATACTGGACAAAAACGTTTTTGCAAATATATATTTAAAAATACTTTGCATAACATGTGTCTGCTCAAGTTTCTATGTGTTTATGTGTCATTAACATAGCTTTAGCCTAGTTGTTCTAGTCATTAAAAATCTGTTTTGTATGGAGTGCATTGCAATGAGTGCAAATTATTTGCCTGTTACACATTGTGCATCTTTCTAAACACTTGTCGATTCTGGTGCTTGTTTTGCATTTAACAGCAGACAGCTATTGTTGTATTGCAGAACACACCTCTTGTCCGTATTATTTTGACCCCGAGTTACAGATTAGTGCTAATTGCCTGTCTTAGTGGCATGTAGGCAGTTTGTTCAGCAAATGTCAGAGTAGTGCATTGCATCATTTTCCCCAATCACCTGAACAGAAGCTCAGGGTCAGGTTTTTGAGTGCAGGTAGTGGGACGCAGTAAGTGCAGCTCCACAGACCTAGTGAACGGGGCAGTTTTTTTGTAGGTCACTGCTCAGGTGCAGTTTCTCGTAGTCTTTTGGATTTTCAACAGGCACTGAAGGCTTTACTATGGTCCTACTAATTGCACAGTGAGTCTCCCTGCAGTGAGAGGTGATGTAGAAGAAAAAGACTTCATGCATCTGAGATGCAGCTCTGGGATCTTATCAATCCATAGCTGGGCATTCGGAGCATCTGCTGCACAAGAAGTTGTACACCCGTTTCGTGGTCTTTCTTCAGCTGCAGGGGGGAAACAGAGAGAAGAGATTTTAATGTACTTCTATTAAGCAATGATGCATTTATTTAATCAAAAGTGACAGCAAAGAGACTTGTTACAATTTCATAAAAATGCTGTTTCTTTTAAATTTCTATTCATGCTGATGGATGCCGATTGGTAAAGAGCAACAGCATGTTCACCATGGGTGCTTCTCAAATCCCACCCAGCTTCCTCCTCCTCTGTCCTCCATCCTATGACTGGAAACCGATCAAGGTCAGCCATCTTGAAGCCAGGACATCTCAATTCTCTTACTGCACCGCGAGGAGAGCGAGGAACGAGGAGTGAGGAGTCTTCCAGAGGATCTATGAGCGAGGATATACAGGTGTATCCTAAAGTCTTTTTCATTGAAAAACCTGATGCACGTGTAAATTCTCCTCCCCCTTCTCATCTGTTGTAATAATTGTAATTTATATTTTACCTTTGAAATTTATATAAACCATACATGTCTTATTTCAACAGGGCATCTTGCTTTATTAATATTTCTTTTGAATGTCTTAAAAAACAAACTTCAACAACATAAGGGCAGATCCATTTTGCGCAGCTGATGATGCTCTGAAGTGACGCTAAAGGGAGCGAGTATATATCATTTCACTTGATTCAATTCCTCCGTCCTCACGTCCTTTCCGTGCATCCCTCGCATCCTGAGGGGGTGGAGCTAAGATGCGAGGAAAGGAAATGAGGATGCACAAATAAGAATTGAGAAGCACCCGTGTCACTATGGCTGTACCCAACTATTAACCTTATTTTACACAGCTCTTCTAGCATAAGGTTATATCTACTATATGTGACCCTGGACCACAAAACCAGTCTTAAGTCGCTGGGGTATATTTGTAGCAATAGCCAACAATACATTGAATGGGTCAACACTATCAATTTTTCTTTTATGCCAAGAATCATTAGGATATTAAGTAAAGATCATTTTCCATGAAGATATTTAGTAAATTTCTTACCGTAAATATATCAAAAATTTTTTTTTGCTTTAAAGGCTTTTTCAAATAGTTGTATCTCAGCCAAATATTGTCCTAAACTAACAAACATCAACGGAAAGCTTATTTATTCAGCTTTCAGATGATGTATAAATCTCCAATTTCGATAAATTGAGCCTTGTGACTGGTTTTGTGGTCAAGGGTCAAAATGATCCAAAATCAATATTTGAGGAAGCACATAACCAGCCAGTGTTCAAAACTATCGGCTTACTTTAGCCCGATTCGATTTGAGTGGTACAGGTAGGTTTTCACAGGAAATTCAAGCATGGCATTTATGTCACGTCTATAAACAAAGAAGTTTTCTTGGCTACTAGGCTATCGCATGTGAGGATCCTGCAGGTGGCGGTTTCTCACAGCAGCTGGAATAATTAAATGTATCATTTCAGGACTCTAGACTCATTCTTCTCACTGGTCGCACTTTTGTGACTAACTTTCTCAGTTGGTCCCACAAGCACATAAATTGGTCGCAATTAAAAAAAAAGTAAAAACTGGCTTTCGCTGACAGGACTTGCATGTTTTTTTCAAGAAAGATAATTCCGCAAGTAACTGCAATTCCAGGTTTTCAAACATAGACGGCGACAAAGAGGCAAAACTTACGGACTACAGCTTTACAAATATTAAGGATAGTTTTTTTTTATCAGAATATTACCGGTACAGCAGCCATGTGCTCTATTGCTAGTACAGTCACGGCTGAGGGAGTACAGCAAATTCACTTTCAAGGGAAGTCTGTTTACTCAGTGGCCATGTTTGCAACACCTCCAGGCAGCTATTTCAGGCATCCAAGGCCATATTTTCTCTTGAATGGGAAAATTCTTAAATCTCAAAAACTGCTTGCCATGATCACATTTTTAACAACACATTTGAAACCAGCAACAAAATCTGACATGGACTGCCCCATAAATGCCTCTCGTGCTCTCGCATTAAAAAAGCTTATAATTCAGGCTGGACCATTCAATGCACACACGCAGTCTTAAACACGTGCCTGGAAACAGCATTTCCATCGCAGCTGAGCAGCTGCAATGACACAATGACTTTACCGACTGGCTCTTTTCTTTAAAAGAGGGAGTTATTCCACCATGTATTGCATTGCACTTTCTCCCACTGTCTTGGTATATCTATACCGTCTCAGCCTCAGACGTCAGGCCCACGAACCGCTGGCTAAATGTCAGATGCACAAGGCGCACAAAATGGTAAAAGTATTGAGGAGTTTTGAAGTCGTTATCTCGGATGGACTTGAATTCTAGAGGATTTTCGGGGAATGCATTATTTCATGCATCACATTTAATGGGTCCACCTTCACACAAAGCTGTTCTGACGCCAAACTCCCTCATGAAAAAGAAAACCATTTTGTTTATAAAAATTAATTGTTACTTTATATGCATTTCTGGTATCAAGCGCTAAATGCTCCTCATAGTGTGCACATATGGATGATGCGACATGAGTATGTGCAGAACGCACAACACCAGCTTACGTTGAAGATGAGATGATGAAATGAGTTGGTGATAGGAGGCATGGGTAGTGTAGAATTTGGAGGATGCGGAGTTACATCTTTTTTCGATTCCCGGAATTTTTTTATGACCACAGATGAGTCAGGACTCGAACATTCAAAGCGGGACAGTCTATTATTGTAAGTATCAACTTCTTATGTCCAAGTGATGCTGAACAAAGCAAACAATGATTGGTTGTATTATATGTCCGTCAGATTCTCTTGGTGGTTCTTGGCCAGCCAAAGTCAACGGCTCTGGCAACGTAAGACTAGGTATATCTTAAAGGTCTTGGTTAAAGCACAGCCTCACGCACTGCACTGCTTCATTAACTGGTGAAATACTTACATCAAAGAAAGCCTTTTCACTGATGTGTTTGGGGCTCTATAAATTGGTGTGGCAATCAGGACAGATTCTACTTCAGCCAGGTCAATATAGCCACGACAGCTTGTGTCCACATCCGTCTCATAATACCCTCAGCTACAGGGTGAGTCAAAATGCATGACAAATAAATGAATAATTAAGGTAAACACCAAAATACAAAAATGTAATAAACGACTCACCTGATGTTTTGTTATGTCCAGAACAAACCACCTAGCTTTCCAAGCTTTAAGTAATGCCCCTCGCTTGTACAGGATTGCCTCAATGATCTGCATAAACAAAGAAACGATGGCTTGTTGGCTTTGTCTAAAAAGTTAGATTAAGTGTATCAAAAGTGTTGTCTGTCATTGCTACCTATTGTCTTCATTCTTTGGGGTAAACTGATTGTAGAGGCGTGGCTGCCCTGCGATTAAACCCATTGACTGCAGTGGGGCTGCTGTCCTCTCCGAGGCCCGCCTCAGGTAGGTGCAACATGGAGTGTCGCTGATAGGCCTGCAGTTGGAGGTGGGGACCAAACCAGAGACGGACACTGACTGTTTCCGCAGCTATGAGATTATAAAGGCGCAGAGATGAGGTCAGTGATCTGGAGAAGACGCTTTGCTACTTGTTCACAAACAAGGATGCTTCTTTGGTACTTTCTAAGGCCTTTTTAACCATTGCATCCCAAGCCGTACATAAGCAGCTTTGTTTCTACTGCCTAAAGCTGTGGCTCTTCATGGTGATGTGATATTGGGGTTTCTAATAAGAAACCCCCATCAATAATAAGCCACTATTGAGAGTTGGTCCATATGAATCATACAGATTATTCTACAAATTTGATTTTAGGGGACATTCAAATTGTAATTTATAACAGGGAATCCAAACACAAAAGAGCTGAAACTACTTAAATCATCTGGATTTAAGAGTCATGTCAATGCTAAATGTTAGACAGGGGCTTTAAATAAATACATGTTGCAATACAGAGCCATCACTCCATACCAAGAATACGCAAGCTGCGTAGGGCCCCGAAAACCAGGGGCTCCCTTAATCCAAAATATGTTTTAATTTGGGTTCGTTTTGGAGTTTTGGCCAGAGTTATGAAACATGAATGCTCGAATGATCATTAAGATGATTCAAGACGAAGTGACACCTCAGACAACTGCATTGATATTGTGCATCTCAACACACTACCCACCCCCCCCCCCCCTGGTATGCAGGGCCCCCAGAAGTCAGGATCGGCTCTGGTTGATACATGTATGATGTCAAACAGGCCTAAAACTGTACACAGAGTGCACATTTAATATACAATTTGGAAAACAAAACAGGTAAGTAAGAAATGCAGTTGAGGGCTACATTTGTGAAGCAAAGTGGAACTAAATAGCTGGACAGAAGAAGCAGCACTAACATTGCCCTCCTGTTTGAGGTCTTCTCGGATGCTGTCCTCGCACCTTCTCCAGCGTGGCATGCCAGGGCTCAGACTGCTGCCCCAGTTCTCCTCCAGCCTCTCAATGTCCTGCAACCACACAAATACATTTAAGACTTCCCTTTACTGGTGCCTTTGATCAACCGGGAAATCTTTGGGTTCTGCTTTGATATTTTTGTCCTACCAAGCAAGCAGCACTATGTTTTTTGATGGTTGCTTGCTTATAGTAGCTAGTATAATTCCTGCTATTCACAGATAACATCACAAATAGATGAGAGATACAGATTGTGCTTTGAGAAGTTTCAGAAACACTGAATATTGGACAAAATCTAAAAGGAAAATCGTAAAAAAGCATGGCATTAAAAATACAAGGTATGAGTTTTTCAGCTGCGTGGTGCAAGCAGAGAAAACTACAACTCACTCTTCTGATAGATGCATCCCTTCGCTCCTCTGATCGGCTGCAACTTTACTGCATCATGTAACATTTTCACTTTGATTGCAGTAAGATAAGGACTTGGTGAGAATCTATTAAAGGACAAAGACACATGGACTCACAGCCAAGAGTTTGGTGATGGCATCAGGCTGGGCACGGCTGACACTGCTGTAACATGGCCAGACAATCCTCCTCTTGGTGGTGGCGATGGTGTCTGAGTCTTCTGTGCTCTGTGAGCGCACCGCGAGCATACACCAGTCATAAGCAGGGCCGTGGACAGCGTCTCCCCGGTGTAGAACTCCCATGTCGTCAGATTGGGGGTCGAAATCAGCGGTTTCAACACACCATCTAAAGGGAAAACAAGGAATCATTATTTGTTTGATTTTTCAGTCCTGACTTTACATAAAGGCGCTGTAAGCAATATTAGTCACAGAATTTCTGCCAGAATTAGCCACTGAATTAGACACCTTCTCTCTTTCCAAAATCTTGCCCTATGAAGGTATTGTTCTACCATTATGCATGCTTACATGCACTTAATCTCAATGAATCCAACTCGATTTCAAATTTAGCATTTATGCAGTGCCCAGGCACCATGTTCAGAACCAGAGAAAGCCACCGTGATAATGTCACCGGTGCAAAAACAAAACAAAACCTGACATATTATCAGAAGAGGTTGTTCCGTCTCCTTTACTAAACAGTTCGTAAAATGTAAATATACATATGCACATTTGTAAGGTTGAAAACATATGCAAAACATATGGAATTAAGTATTTACATGCTTTTTTTCTTCTGTTGATTAGATTATTTCAGCTCTAACACACTTACAAAGCTTTTAACTTCACAGAATCTTTCCCAACCTTAAAATCTCAGTCTCAAGATTACAGCATGTGACCCTCTCTCCAGTGTTTGGTTGTAAGAAAGGAATGGGGAAGAAAGAAGAAACAGCCCACAGGGCCCTTTGCTCTCACTAAACTTCATAAAACATGTTTTTGTTGGGCTATGGTTGACTATCGATGAACTGATTCACTCGTTTTGAAACCGTGTCAGAGGATGACTGCCAGTGAGAAGATACCTATGTTAAAAACAACTTTCACTCACAGCCTGGATTTGATGATAGGTCACTTTCCCACTCAAGCTTTGTTTTTATAATAGACTGTCACCATATGATTCACATGCAACAAGCCTACTTTATAAGGTCAAAGAGGCTGTTTTGCAAATGTGGGGAACTATTATTTACTATGAATGTGATCTGGCTAAAGACGTCAGTATGTTTGGGACTGGTAGTCAATATAACCTCTAAGCCATTAGAGCGGTCTCGTACCTCTGCACACGCCCAGATAAGACTATTTACCTCCGTCTCTGATGGACTGTACAGGTAGTTGAAGAAGAGAGGGCTCTTGCGTTGCATTCGGTTGATACACTCCCAGATACAGATTCCTCTCTTGGACTGCTTTTCTCCTTTGTCCTCGAACAATGTGCCTTTAGAGAGGAGACACAAAGAAGAACTTGTGAATTACACATTACTCAGAGTAATGTGATAAGGTGTGAAACAAAATATCAGAAGCCAAGTCTGATAAGACTAGCAGCACTTAAAAGAAGTGCTCACAAAGGTCATCAGGGCTGCTACAGGTAGGTACAACTTTTCTGAGCAAGACTGCACGTGCCTGTTGTAATACTATAAAGGCATTCAAAGCCATGTTTATTTGAAGAACACAGCTGAAAAACATTTGCACAGTAATGTAATTATGGCAATACAAAAAGACAAACACTGTATTGTGGGGGAATGTGTGTTTTCTTCTTAAAGGATGGCATGATGAGTTGTGCATACACACCGTGCTCCAGCGCTCGTAGTCCGAATCCAGAAGGAAGTTTTTGAAGCGATTGAGACGTAGTGGTATGCCAGAAACTTCAGATAGTATTGATTAAACTCAAACTCAAGGGGGTACTGGTTATGAACCTGGAATCAGAAAATCCATCGTCACAACGGAGAAGCTTTTTGGCCTCATTTCATGGCCACAGCGATTCAACAAATATGAGTAGAACACCATTGAGACCGCAGTTCAAGAAAATTATTAGTAAACGCCCAGGGAAATGATTAGTGAAGGGAATAAAAAAAATACACAAATAGCAGCAGCAGGAGGGACATAATGTGGTAATGTACAGCCAACAGGATCTAGACAGAAGAGCTTGCAAAGTTCTCACAGTCGAGGCCACCTGGACTTCCTGGCAAAAACAACAGCTGCCTCTAAGATGAGAACGTCTATTTTCAGATGCTTTCTCTATATTTCTGCAGTCTGTGACATTGCAGGACCTCCGCTGGGTCATTCAAATGCTCTACGCCTTGATTTCATCACATATGCCTAAAAACAATGCATGTCTGTGAACGCATGGGAGTGGTGCGCGTTGTCTCTGGAGGGAGAAAAACTCTTCCTGCCCTTTACTTTATGTAGCACAGACTGAACAGAAACCCCAAAATTGCTGTTTTCCACCAATTGTGCTAAACGTGCCACCGGTTGTGCTAAAGGTGATGGTGAAACACTTGAGCCAGGACAATGCTGGCCACAGGTTAAACACCATCTGTATACGATCATTTCAAAGAGGGCTGGGGGTAGGTAGATGTGCCGAAGGAGCAGCTCGGTCTAAATGACTTGCCCACCATGGGGATTGCAAAAGGAAAGCTAGAGCATGCATTCTGAAAGCTGAATATTTCTCATCCTCCTTCTTCTGGCTGGACGCTGCAGGAATGCTGTGAGCTCATGGACGAAGCACGCTGGGAACAACAGAGGGGTGGTGTGAGAGACCGAGATCGGGACTTATGAAGTGATTCTGGGCAGTGTGTGAAAAAGAGTGATGGAGCAATTGGTTATTTGTTATTTAGCAGACATTTTAGAGGTCTGCACGGGCTTTAAACTGAAGCCCGAACCCGGCCCGTACTCGAGATCGTCTGACCCGCTCCGCCCCGAGCGGCACAGTTAAATTTAGAGCCCGAACCCGACACGAAATCTTTTATCCCCCCACTACGAATAGCCAACAACAAAAAAAGGCTGCATTTTACAATTGCAAGCAACGGTCAGTCAACAAATACACAAAGAAACAGATTTATCAATGCTCGGCCATTTCACAAGGCAAAATAAAAAACACTTACCAGTTATGAAAGTTTGTGAACATCAGGTGCAGCGGTCGCATTCATTCTGCCGAGTTTATGAATGGTTGTATGGACAAGACGATAATTCTTCCACCGTGCAAATTATGGTCATTTTTGTCAGTTAAGGCTCGTTAGCATTCTGCCTACTTTAAATCAGACTTAAGATCTTAAAGATCGTATTTATTTTAATTAATTAAACATTTCTGGAATTAGCGAGAGAGAAAAGAGAGAGAGAGAGAGAGAGGGATGAAAGTTGCGCGTGCATGTGAACCTGCTTCTGCGCGTCTTTCTCTACAAGCAATGAGGCTTAGTTACTTAAAAAACAGCGATTTTACCCCCTCAGTTGCAGAGAAATATAACGTTGCAACTTGCTGTTTGTGCGCTGCGCGATCTCTGATATCTGTGTGCAATAATGTGTGTGTGTGTGCGTCTATGAAAGCAGCGTAGCCTCTGCATATAGTTTTGGTTTAGCTACAAAACCCGACCGCGAGCCTGAAGCTATCCATTTAAACATTACCCGAACCGACCCAAAATTAGTTTTGGACCCGCGGGCTCGGGCCCTAGACCTCTTAAGACACTTATCCAAATTGAACATGGACGGACCATTTGGTGTAGCCTGGGGTTAAGGTGTCTTGCTCAAATGCTAAATGGTCATGGGGTTCATGAGTCATTCCATCTGTGGTTTGAACCTACAGCCTTTGGGTTTCCAGCCCAGATCTTTAACCACTACGATTCCACCAATCCAGATAATGGAAAACATCAAAGATTGCTGGTTCGAGAAGCAAGATCATTATCTCCTTGAGAAATGCAAGAACCCAGGTTTTTTTGGATAAAGGTATCTGCAACACGCCTGCTTATAAAGTCAACTTGCCTGATGGACACAGTCTAGAAACTGGAGGAAGATGGGAGTGAAGCCACTGCCCGGCTGCTGGGGGTCAGGTTGCCACGTTGGCTGAATTTGTGGCCAAAAAGACAGCCACTCTTTCTCCAAAAGCACCTGAAAGCCCTCTAAGGTCTGTAGAATGGATCACTGAGCACCTGCACAAGGGAAACCACCTACAGAAACAACAGAGAGGAATGGAATGAGTTACAAACAGGGCCGATACTTGAGAAGTATCCAGTTGTAAGTCAATTCTGGCCCTTTTGGGTTTAACCCTTGGCTTGCTGTATAGTGACAGTCCCAACTCCACACATCCCAACAGCTTTTACCTGACAAAAACTGTATTCGATGTGCATTCACGAGTATCACGACGCATGCGTGTGGTGCTGCTA
>CM049798.1:30942091-31153886 GCA_027422405.1 Ptychobarbus kaznakovi
CACAGAATACGCAGTTTGCGTCTAGCGGATACTCTCAAAATGGCTCTACGGCGATGCGAAGGAGACAAATAGTTGACAGTATATAAAGTCATTATTTTTGTTTTCTTTGCATACGAAAAGTATTAAGATATTTTACAAGTCAGCAGTGTTCCACATTATTGTGGTTTCAAAGAACAAGAGACGTATCCACAATTTATACTGTATGGATGTTCATTAATTGAAACTCAAATGTAAATATTCAAATGTTTTTAGATGTACCTGTATAAAAGGTCTTGACATTACTATAAGTCCAACCAGAGTTTTTGTAAATTTAGAATACATTTTGATTAATAAATAACAAAAAGTTGCTGGTGAGTCACGATTTGTTTGTGGAAACATTCATATGCAGAATTCAAACACAAATTTAAGCATACATACACTAAGTGAATGAGATGCGTTGTTTGGACACATTGGATGGCATCATCTAAGAAGTGGGAAACGTTAAGTCCTCAATTTAAAAAAGACTATTTATTTTGCCACTTTATGCACAAATCAAACTGAAACTCCTTCAAGTACTTGTTCTCCAATGGCATCAAAAAACATTGTGGCAATAGCTCCTTTAAAGGGATTGTTTGTTTGCATGACTGGCTGTCATTGAAATGATATACCTCTCGGCCTAGTCTTACTCAATAACAGATCAGAATCTGATAGCTGCGTGCTGGTGGTGCTCAAGTTTGCCATAAGTATCATTCTGTTTTTCTCCTCAGAAACGTGATGACTAATAGATAACATCACTGTAATTCAAGCACACAGATAAACCGACAGACTCGTGTGAAATTACTTCACATGTTGGGTTTTGAAAGCACAGTTTGACTTTCGTATAATGCAAAGTAGATTCTTGTACATATCTTCAGGCAGAGGCAGTTTTGGGGATGTTTCTTGATGACTTCATTGTTTAGTGCTCATCATGGTCTGGGTGGGTGGTAGATTTTACAGTCCACAGCCATGCTGGCTAAATGATATCAATACATGGGTCTTCACAGATGATTGACACCAAGTGAAAGTCTGCTCTAACTGCCTTCTCACAGAGGGAATAGTTCTGCCATTGTAAATTAACTTTGGGGATCTTTTTGGACTCCGTTAAGGCCCTTTCATATGAATTTAGCATTCCCCCACCATTGGCGATTCCAACCTTTTCTAGTTTTGCTGGTGTGACCCATTCAAGCATAACCAACCTGATGATAATCATGTTTTGTTGATGAATTTTGATAATTCCCCTAACTACAGCAGTAAAGTTTACATTAGATCATGGCGAGTAACAGTAGAGTGCCGTTTTTTGTAGGAAAAAACAGAAACCAATTATCATTTTAGCACTTCCTGTTCCATCGTCCTGAAGTCAATTTTTTTATTTTTTTTTGTAGAACAAGGTCTGATGTTTACAAAAGCTCAAGATATTTTATGTTTTAATCTACAAAAATAAAACACATAAGTAACAATTAGTTAGCTTGAAAATGTCTCGGCTACTCGCGTAAACCCTTGTTCTCTGAATAGGGAACGAGACGCTGCGTGAGCTTTCACGCTTTGGGAACGCCTCTGCGTGACCGATGTCTGAAGCCCTTATAGAATCACCCAATTCATTGGTCTGGCTGGCGGCGACGCCGTCTCTGACGCAATCGCGTCGTCAGCTTATACTGGCGAACGCGCCATTCCCACCCCCTCAGATTTCTCTGCCAAAAACTGCATTTCTCTGCAGCGTCTCGTTCCCTATTCAGAGAACAAGGGTTACGCGAATAACCCGAGACGTTCTCTATCAAAGGTTTTACTCAACCTGCGTGAGCTTTCATGCTTTGGGAACAATATACCAAACACGCCAAGCTAAAAACGCTGCCCATCTGGTCCAAAAATGAACCATCAAACATACGCCGGTTCAAACAGACAGGATCTGAGAACCTGGAGCCGTATCAATGTCGAGGTTATAAAACCTGACAAAGGTGTGCGGAGAGGACCACCTGCCGCAACACAAATATCCTCAGGGTACCCCTCTAAAAAGCTTGAGAGGAGGCTACGCCTCTAGTAGAATGCGCCCGAAGACTAAGAGGTGAAGGAAGGTTCCGCGCTTTCTCCCAAACTGAAGTGTGTAGCCGGACCAATCGTGCTGAGAACCCAAATCGATACCCCCGGGTAGATGCTTGCTCCCATTCGTGAATGAAATGCGATAGAAAGCAGAGTGTCGTGCAAATGAAGACATACCTGAGATGGGGTGTCGAAAGGCCTGGAAGCAGCGGCACCCCCACCACGAAGGAGAGCCTCGGCGTCCTTGTTCGGGTTGATGGAGGTGAAGTGCTGGACTGACAGGTGGCCGGCACGGGGTCCGAACGCTGCAGGAGAGAACCGACTGTGTCCCCTAACACGCGGCCTGCTGACGGCAAAAGGACGGACTGTAGAGGGGGAAAGACGGACGCGTCCCCCAACTGCCAGACCGAGGAAAAATGAGGGTGAACTCGTTCTGCACACCAAGCCTCGAGGGGTGGCTGTGACAGATTTGAGTGAGGAGAGCGCGTTCGAGGCGGGCAGAAACGCTTTTGCGGTCTGATCTCGCCTCGTAACGGTGAAGCGGCTCTCCTCATTCCGACCCAAAGGTCAGGAACGACTCGGAGGAGCTGAAGCGGCAGGCCTGTTGGGCCGCTTCAGGTCAACCCGTCTGCCGTGGGCGCTGGCGGGGGAAGGACCGGCCACGGGCTCCCCAAACCGTAGTTGGGGGAGGGTGCGCAGCCTGGGCGCCACTTCCGCCAAAAGGCTCCTTTCTGGGGAGCGATTGCTCCCTAGACAAAGAGGAGGAGGGAGTGGAATGGTCCCTCGTCCTCCTAGGCATAAACTGCTTAAGAGCAGCCGATTGCGTCTTGGCGGAGCGGAATTTTTCCACTACCGAGCTAACCGCTTCCCCGAATAGCCCAGACTGTGAGATGGGTGCGTCCAGCAAGAACACCTTCTCCTTCTCACGGATCTCGGTGAGATTTAGCCACAAATGGCGCTCTGTGGCCACCGAACCCGCCATAGAGCGCCCCACGGCGCGGCAAGTATGCTTAGTGGCTCTGAGAGCCAAGTCAGTGGCTCTGCGCAGCTCTTTCACAGCCTCTGGTGTCAGACCAGTCCCCTGTCCATTTCCTTAAGCACGTCTGCCTGGTAGGCTTGAAGGATGGCCATCGTGTGGAGGCCATGCCTGCCTGACGGCCGCGATGTAGGATTTCCCGATGAGGCGGAAGTAGTCCTACACGCTTGGACGGAAGGAGGGGCGGGACTTCCAGAAGGCGCCCAAAGAGGGTGAAAGGCCAAAGTGTCCTCTACCACAGGCAGGCGGTGTAGCCCTGCTTCACAGAACCGAACACACGGTTGGTGAAGTCAGCGGCCACCGCGTTAATAAGGCGGAAAGAGACGGCTGTTTCCAGGATCTGGAGATCTCCTGATGCAGATCACCGAAAAAAAACGGCAGCTTCCTCCTCGGGCTTGGAATTTGAACCGCTAAGGAACCGCTCGTCGAGTTTCCAAGACCGAGACTCGCGGGGCTCGTCAGGCCAATCCAGCGCGAGCTTCTCAGTGGCGCGCGAAAGCACGTCCTCGAGTTCAGAGTAGGCCAGTGAAGGCCGCGCCTCCTGACCGCTAACCAGTAGTGCATCCGCTAAAGTAGGCCCGAAATCCTCGGAGTCGGAGGCCGCTGTCAGCAGTATATCATCTATTCCGAAGGAAACGGTATCACGTGCCCTCGGGCTAGGAAAAAGATAATCCTGCGTGAATCAACCGTGAATTCCGGTGTCATCGCCTTATGTATAATTGTGCTCTTGCAAACTATTCTGGTTCAAATTTTTGGGGAAAAGACTGAAAGAGTTGTCTGAAGCTTAATGGTTGTAATGTTGATGGTGGTGTAGTTTGTTTAGCTTTTTACTTCTGTCGATTGTATTTGGGCTTCAAAATAAAAGTTGTGTTTATTTGCGAAGATCATCATAATGAACAATGTGTAAAAATGACTTTTGTTGGTCCCAGAGCTTATTTTCTGCAATGGAAAAAATCCTTCTTGGTTTTTGTTGAGGGAACCGAGGTGAGGGTAACTTCAGGGTTGGCCTACAAAAAAACGTCATCGCTGCAGCGCTCTGTTAGCCAAGCTTACCAAACCACAGCTTTTTGCCAGCTAGCTAGATCGGGTCCTGAAATGAAGGCTTTGAGAATATAATGTGATGTTGATTCTTTTTTTGGTAACAGGAAGTGGAATGACATGACCTATCTTTGGGACAGGTGCGCTCTGCACGCCAGTGCCACCTGGATTCGGCCTACATGTAATCCCCATTCTGCATGCTTTTGTCACACTTGCATTGTTCACATTGCTGATTTGTGAGCAGTTAAACACTTTAGTGTTAGACAAGAACATCTGCCATGTGTGGTGGCTGCCAACAAGAATCTGAAGTATGTCAGACAGTCGGATTTGCTCTAAAATTCAAGTTAAACTATGACCAGCCAGTACTAGTGTCCGGAATAAACAACGACCGCTTATGATAAATCTACATAACACTCAGAAACAGTAAACAGTTTAATGTGTAATCCTTTAAATAAAATCTTGATCTGTTTTATGGAAAATAATGTTTAATATTTATATGAGCTCACAATTCTTTACAATCTGCAGGGAAAGAGGTCACATTTAAACCATTTATGAAGACGAACTGTTATGACTTCAGTCACTGAAACATCCATCAGATTCACAAGTCTCCTGTGATGGCCAGTTAACAGCAATTCCTCCAGAGCGTCCCATTCCAAGCATTCTGGAGGGACTTCTCTTCCGCTGCTTCCCTCTCTAATCCTCCGCTCCAGGAGGCATCTATATTTGGAGAGAATTGTGAGAGCCCCAGTCCAGATGTTTTGCCAGGCCGACACCTGCTCTCAATACAAGCCAGCAGGGAACAATAGCCCACATCATGCACGTCCCCGATGCTCTTGCAAACCTCAGTCCCATCAGCTTTTTTTTCTGGGAGCGGAGAGGCGCTGCAGTGTCTCGTCTCAAAGGCGCCTGTGGCCTCTTTTACTTATACATTACTGCAAATGAGACCACTTGGCTGTGATGGTTAGATGCGACCTGTTAGGTGTATCCAACAAGGATTTGTAGCCGTTTCATCTTACTGTTTATTAAATGAGATATCCTGTTCAGAACCTCGGAAGAAAGGCGGGACTTCTTGTTTCCTGTTTTTTTATATATTGTATTACATATGAATTGGCTGAATCACTCAGTGTATCAAATTATACAAGCTGATATGCTGAAGGCAAAGCCAAATGATGACAGACTTGAACTGCCCCGACCTCTACAGTGACATATTTGTCTATTGAGGTCTGAAGAGAAAAGCAATTATTGTCACTTAGCATTCCTTTACTGTAACATCTGTTTGTGGCACAAAATTCATTTTCGAGGTTTCGTATTTTAACGTTCAAATATTTTTAGGATGTGCTGAATTTGCTTTTCTAAGATTGAGTAGCAATGGTTTTATTAATGATTAAAAGTGTTTTTTTTGGAAACGCTGGTTCTCTTCTGGGATGTCCTCTCATGAATAGAATTTCCTATTAGCCTCATTCATGAAACATGAGCAGAATTCGTTTCTGTGCAAATTGTTCTTAAAATTATGTAATTTGTCTCATTCAGCGCAACAATTTATATAAAAATTCAGCATATTTAATAAGGGCAATGTTTTCAATTTATACTTAAGCAAAAAATAACATTTACACGTAGCTAATATGTTTGATGTAGTACACAGAATTTGAAACTTTATAAAGACATGTTTATGCAACTTGCATGAGGATTATACAGCATTTCATTGTACTTGATAACAATTGCTTGTGATTGTTCTTAAATATCTGCAGAGGAGCTAAATTTATGGCATCAAGGTTTCACTATATATGGTCCAGGCTGTAAAAAGATTTTGACAAAGTAAACCAAAATTGCATTTCGGCAAGCCAGATAAAACCCAGTTTGGTCAGCACATTTGCAAGCATGCTGTCCTGTCTCATGGCACGTATGTGTGCTTGCATTACTGTGGACTGTGACAATCCACAGTTCTCAAGGGGCTGATAGAGTCTCTTCCACGTGTCAGTGCTGCAAGGTTTTGTTATTAAGGTAGTTGACTAAAAGCACACTGACAGTCAAGGAGTGTGTGCTGTTTTTACTGAACTGCTGCTCTGCTATAGCAGCTGTTGACCTAAAAGAAACAGTTTACTCTAATGCCCATTAAAGAACTACTTATGGCAGTGTAAAGAATAAATGGCAGGGCTCAATGTATTAAGATGAGTGAGATTGGGCTAGTAAATGGAACAGACACTTGCCCATCTGGGCTATTGATGCATTTATGCTGTCAGTCTGTATGAATAAATTATATTACACTCAACATTACGGAATAGAATGCAATAGAAAACATTTATTTAAATATTATTGTCACATTGCTCATGACACGTGCAGTGTCCAAAGTGGCCGACTAGTTTGTACTGTTTTCTGTGACGGTCTGCAAAGCCTACTTTCTACGCATGTCAATAATCCTTTACAGATTGTTTTAAATGCATGTTCTATCAAAATCTAAATGTTATAAACTAAAGTTTTCTTCTAACACAACACAATTTAAAACCCAATATTGCTGACGTCTGCATCTTTGCCTCATGTCCAGTAAAAAGTTTGTGTTTTGAGGATTTTTACACTTTCGGATGTACCACCGTATTAAATTGAGCTTTTGCATTCTTACATGCTTTATAGATCTTATTGTTCATGCAGAATTTCAGATATATAGACATGCAGTCACAAAAAGTAATACAACTTCTCTAGATTTATTTCAAATAACAGCAAAACCCAAAAGAAAATCAATAAACAAACCAGAAACATTAGTGGCACCACAAAGTATTGTACATACAGTAAAATCATTTTAGATTCAGTAACAGACATCTTGTATGATATTTTTTTGTGTTTCTTAAAACTTTACAGATACGCTACCAAAACATATGGATAAAACCTTAGTGCTGTTCTTCCCTTCATTTCAAACGAAACAGCTTACTGATAATCATCTCAGGCAGGAAGTGCTTGGCTTGGTCCATAAATTGTCAGTAATTAAGTATAAATATGAGTGTTTATTTCAAGTTAGACTAAAAGGTTACAAAAACATATTTAACAGCATATTTAGCAGAATATAAAAAGATGGAATTGTAATACATGTACTTAAGACTCTCCATTCAACAAAAACACACAGGTGACACTTTTAATGCTCAAAAAATAATTTACAGAACAACAACTTTATGCATGAGTATAACATTCATACTGGAAATTTTTTTTTGCAAATATATATTAAAAATACTTTGCACACTAGAGCATGAAGTTGTCTGCTCCAAGTTTTTATGTGTCATTAAACAATGCCTTTAGCCTAGTTGTTCTAGTCATTAAAAATCTGTTTTGTACGGAGTGCATATCGATAAGTGCAAATTATTTGCCTGTTACACATTGTGCATCTTTCTAAACACTTGTCAGATTCTGGTGCTTGTTTTGCATTTTAACAGCAGCAACAGTATTGTTGTATTGCAGAACACACCTCTTGTCCGTACTCTTTTGACCCCGAGTTACAGATTAGTGCTATTGCTCTGTCTTAGTGGCATGTAGCAGTTTGTTCAGCAAATGTCAGAGTAGTGCATTGCATCATTTTCCCCAATCACCTGAACAGAAGCTCAGGGTCAGGTTTTTGAGTGCAGGTAGTGGGACGCAGTAAGTGCAGCTCCACAGACTAGTGAACGGGGCAGTGTTTTTGTAGGTCACTGCTCAGGTGCAGTTTCTCGGTAGTCTTTTGGATTTTCAACAGGCACTGAAGGCTTTACTATGGTCCTACTAATTGCACAGTGAGTCTCCCTGCAGTGAGAGGTGATGTAGAAGAAAAAGACTTCATGCATCTGAGATGCAGCTCTGGATCTTATCAATCCATAGCTGGGCATTCGGAGCATCTGCTGCACAGAAGTTGTAACACCCGTTTAGTGGTCTTCAGCTGCAGGGGGGGGGGGGGGGGGAGAGAAGAGATTTTAATGTACTTCTATTAAGCAAGGATGCATTTATTTAATCAAAAGTGACAGCAAAGACTTGTTACAATTTCATAAAAATGCTGTTCTTTTTAAATTTCTATTCATGCTGATGGATGCCGATTGGTCAAAGCAACAGCATGTTCACCATGGGTGCTTCTCAATATCCCACCCAGCTTCCTCGCTCCTCTGTCCTCCATCCTATGACCCGGAAACCAATCAAGGTCAGCCATCTTGAAGCCAGGACATCTCAATTCTCTTACTGCACCGCGAGGAACGAGGAATGAGGAGTGAGGAGCCTTCCAGAGGAGCTATGAGCGAGGATATACAGGTGTATCCTATGCGGAAGTCTTTTTCATCGAAAAACCTGACGCACGTGTAAATTCTCCTCCCCCTTCTCATCTGTTGTAATAATTTTAATTTATATTTTACCTTTGCAATTTATATAAACCATACATGTCATATATTTCAACAGGGCATCTTGCTTTAATAATATTTATTTTGAATGTCTTAAAAATCTAACTTTAACAACATAAGGGCAGATCCATTTTGCGCAGCTGATGATGCTCTGAAGTGACGCTAAAGGGAGCGAGTATATATAATTTCACTTGATTCAATTCCTCCGTCCTCACGTCCTTTCCGTGCATCCTGAGGGGGTGGAGCTAAGATGCGAGGAAAGGAAATGAGGATGCACAAATAAGAATTGAGAAGCACCCCGTGTCACTATGGCTGCACCCAACTATTAACCTTATTTTACATAGCTCTTCTAGCATAAGGTTGGCACCTACTATATGTGACCCTGGACTTAAAACCAGTCTTAAGTCGCTGGGGTATATTTGTAGCAATAGCCAAAAATACATTGAATGGGTCAACACTATACATTTTTCTTTTATGCCAATAATCATTATGATATTAAGTAAAGATCATTTTCCATGAAGATATTTAGTAAATTTCTTACCGTAAATATATCAAAAAATATTTTGCGTTTTAAAAGACATTTTCTCTTTAGATTTTTTCTTGCACCTCAGATTCCAGATTTTCAAATAGTTGTATCTCGGCCAAATATTGTCCTAAACTTAACAAACATCAACGGAAAGTTTATTTATTCAGCTTTCAGATGATGTATAAATCTCAATTTCAATAAATTGAGCCTTGTGACTGGTTTTGTGGTCAAGGGTCAAAATGATCCAAAATCAATATTTGAGGAAGCACATAACCAGCCAGTGTTCAAAACTATCGGCTTACTTTAGCCCGATTCGATTTGAGTGGTACAGGTAGGTTTTCACAGGAAATTCAAGCATGGCACTGTGTCATTACGTCACGTCTGTAAACAAAGAAGTTTTCTCGGATACTAGGCTATCATGTGTGAGGATCCTGCAGGTGGCGGTTTCTCACAGCAGCTGGAATAATTAAATGTATCATTTCAAGGCTCTAGACTCTCTAACTTGGTCTCAGTTGGTCCCACGAGCACATAAATTGGTCGCAATTAAAAAAAAAAGTTAAAACTGGCTTTCGCTGACAGGACTTGCACGTTTTTTTCAAGAAAGATAATTCCGCAAGTAACTGCAATTCCAGGTTTTCAAACATAGACGGCGACAAAGAGGCAAAACCTACGGACTACAGCTTTACAAATATTAAGGATAGTTTTTTTTTATCAGAATATTACAGGTACAGCAGCCATGTGCTCTATTGCTAGTACAGTCACGGCTGAGGGAGTACAGCAAATTCACTTTCAAGGGAAGTCTGTTTACTCAGTGGCCATGTTTGCAACACCTCCAGGCAGCTATTTCAGGCATCCAAGGCCATATCCTATCTTCTTGAATGGGAAAATCCTTAAATCTCAAAAACTGCTTGCCATGATCACATTTAAACAACACATTTGAAACCAGCAACAAAATCTGACATGGACTGCCCCATAAATGCCTCTCGTGCTCGCATTAACAAAAGCTTATAATTCAGGCTGGACCATTCAATGCACACATGCAGTCTTAAACACGTGCCTGGAAACAGCATTTCCATCGCAGCTGAGCAGCTGCAGTGACACAATGACTTTACCGACTGGCTCTTTTCTTTATAAAGAGGGAGTTATTCCACCATATTTTGCATTGCACTTTCTCCCACTGTCTTGGTATATCTATACCGTCTCAGCCTCAGACGTCAGGCCCACGAACCGCTGGCTAAATGTCAGATGCACAAGGCGCACAAAATGGTAAAGTATTGAGGAGTTTTGAAGTCGTTATCATCGGACTGGTTGAATTCTAGAGGATTTTCGGGGGAATGCATTATTTCATGTGTCACATTTAATGGGCCGCCTTCACACAAAGCTATTCTGACGCCAAACTCCCTCATGAAAGCCATTTTGTTTACAACATTGACAATGATTGCATATCAGGATCAACTAAATGCTGGATTTTCAGAATTACGTGAAGTTCACAGCACAACGTTCTTGAATGAATGATTTGTTGGTTGCACGGTAGTGTATTATTGTAAGGACACGACTTTTTTATTCCCCAAATGTGATGCTGAACAAAGCGAACTATGATTGGTTGTATTATATGTCCGTCAGATGGCCTCTTGAGTGGTTCTTGGCCAGCCAAAGTCAACGGTCTGGCAACGTAAGACTAGGTATATCTAAAGGTCTTGGGTAAAGCACAGCCTCACGCACTGCACTGCTTCATTAACTGGTGAAATACTTACATCAAAGAAAGCCTTTTCACTGATGTGTTTGGGGGCTCCTATAGTTGGTGTGGCAATCAGGACAGATTCTACTTCAGCCAGGTCAATATAGCCACGACAGCTTGTGTCCACATCCGTCTCATAATACCGCAGCTACAGGGGTGAGTCAAAATGCATGACAAATAAATGAATAAATTAAGGTAAACACCAAAATACAAAAATGTAATAAACGACTCACCTGATGTTTTGTTATGTCCAGAACAAACCACCTAGCTTTCCAAGCTTTAAGTAATGCCCCTCGCTTGTACAGGATTGCCTCAAATGATCTGCATAAACAAAGAAATGATGGCTTGTTGGCTTTGTCTATAAAGTTAGATTAAGTGGTATCAAAAGTGTTGTCTGTCATTGCTACCTATTGTCTTCATTCTTTGGGGTAAACTGATTGTAGAGCGTGGCTGCCCTGCGATTAACCCCATTGACTGCAGTGGGGCTGCTGTCCTCTCCGAGGCCGCCCTCAGGTAGGTGCAACATGGAGTGTCGCTGATAGGCCTGCAGGTTGGAGGTGGGGACCAAACCAGAGACGGACACTGACTGTTTCCGCAGCTATGAGATTAAAAGGCAAGAGATGAGGTCAGTGTATCTGGAGAAGACGCTTTGCTACTTGTTCACAAACAAGGAATGCTTCTTTGGTACTTTCTAAGGCCTTTTTACCATTGCATCCCCAAGCCGTACATAAGCAGCTTTGTTTCTACTGCCTAAAGCTGTGGCTCTTCATGGTGATGTGATATTGGGGTTTCTAATAAGAACCCCCATCAATAATAAGAGACTATTGAGAGTTGGTCCATATGAATCATTACAGATTTGTTCTAAAAATTAGATTTTAGGGGGACATTCAAATTGTAATTTACACAGAGAAGAATCCAAACACCAAAGAGTAGCTGAAAACTACTTAAATCATCTAAAATGTTAATATGGATTGCATAAGGGATCCTCCCTATACCTAATCGGTGTCAATGCTGAAAATGAAACATTTCAAAGATGATTCAAGACGATGAAACCCAGACAACTGCATTGCATCCATTCGTGCATCTCAACCACACACGCCAGTTCTGCGTAGGGCCCCCAACTAGGATCGTCTGGTTGCATACATGTATGATGTCAAACAGGCCTAAAACTGTACACAGTGTGCACATTTAATATACAATTTGGAAAACAAAACAGGTAAGTAAGAAATGCCAGTTGAGGGCTACATTTGTGAAGCAAAGTGGAACTAAAATAGCTGGACAGAAGAAGCAGCACTAACATTGCCCTCCTGTTTGAGGTCTTCTCGGATGCTGTCTCGCACCTTCTCCAGCGTGGCATGCCAGGGCTCAGACTGCTGCCCCAGTTCTCCCTCCAGCCTCTCAATGTCCTGCAACCACACAAATACATGTTAAGACTTCCCTTTACTGGTGCCTTTGATCAACCGGGAAATCTTTGGGTTCTGCTTTGATATTTTTGTCCTACCAAGCAAGCAGCACTATGTTTTTTGATGGTTGCTTGCTTTATAGTAGCTAGTATAATTCCTGCTATTCACAGATAACATCACAAATAGATGAGGAGATACAGATTGTGCTTTGAGAAGTTCAGAAACACTGAATATTGGACAAATTACAAGGAAAATCGTAAAAAAGCATGGCATTAAAAATACAAGGTATGTTTTGAGTTTTTCAGCTGCGTGGTGCAAGCAGAGAAAACTACAACTCACTCTTCTGATAGATGCATCCTTTCGCTCCTCTGATCGGCTGCAACTTTACTGCACCATGTAACATTTTCACTTTGATTGCAGTAAGATAAGGACTTGGTGAGAATCTATTAAAGGACAAAGACACATGGACTCACAGCCAAGAGTTTGGTGATGGCATCAGGCTGGGCACGGCTGACACTGCTGTAACATGGCCAGACAATCCTCCTCTTGGTGGTGGCGATGGTGTCTGAGTCTTCTGTGCTCTGGGAGCGCACCGCGAGCATACACCAGTCATAAGCAGGGCCTGTGGACAGCGTCTCCCCGGTGTAGAACTCCCATGTCGTCAGATTGGGGGTCGAAATCAGCGGTTTCAACACCATCTAAAGGGAAAACAAGGGAATCATTATTTGTTAGATTTTTCAGTCCTGACTTTACATAAAGGCGCTGTAAGCAATATTAGTCACAGAATTTCTGCCAGAATTAGCCACTGAATTAGACACCTTCTCTCTTTCCAAAATCTTGCCCTATGAAGGTATTGTTCTACCATTATGCATGCTTACATGCACTTAATCTCAATGAATCCAACTCGATTTCAAATTTTGCATATATGCAGTGCCCAGGCACCATGTTCAGAACCAGAGAAAGCCACCGTGATAATGTCACCGGCGCAAAAAAAAAAAAAAACCTGACATATTATCAGAAGAGGTCGTTTAGCAAATTTAGGTAAAAATTCAGTCTCCTTTACTAAACAGTTTGGAAGATGTAAATATACATATGCACGTTTGTAACGTCTGAAAACATATGCAAAACATATGGAATTAAGTATTTACATGCTTATTTTTTTCTGTTGATTAGATTATTTCAGCTCTAACACACTTACAGAACTTTTAACTTCACAGAATCTTTCCCAACCTTAAAATCTCACAGTCTCAAGATTACAGCATGTGACCCTCTCTCCAGTGTTTGGTTGTAAGAAAGGAATGGGGAAGAAAGAAGAAACAGCCCACAGGGCCCTTTGCTCTCACTAAACTTCATAAAACATGTTTTTGTTGGGCTATGGTTGACTATCGATGAACTGATTCACTCGTTTTGAAACCGTGTCAGAGGATGACTGCCAGTGAGAAGATCCCTATGTTAAAAACAACTTTCACTCACAGCCTGGATTTGATGATAGGTCACTTTCCCACTCAAGCTTTGTTTTTTTAATAGACTGTCACCACCTGATTCACATGTAACAAGACTACTTTATAAGGTCAAAGAGGCTGTTTTGCAAATGTGGGGAACTATTATTTACTATGAATGTGATCTGGCTAAAGACGTCAGTATGTTTGGGACTGGTAGTCAACATAACCTCTAAGCCATTAGAGCTGTCTCGTACCTCTGCACACGCCCAGATAAGACTATTTACCTCCGTCTCTGATGGACTGTACAGGTAGTTGAAGAAGAGAGGGCTCTTGCGTTGCATTCGGTTGATACACTCCCAGATACAGATTCCTCTCTTGGACTGCTTTTCTCCTTTGTCCTCGAACAATGTGCCTTTAGAGAGGAGACACAAAGAAGAACTTGTGAATTACACATTACTCAGAGTAATGTGATAAGGTGTGAAACAAAATATCAGAAGCCAAGTCTGATAAGACTAGCAGCACTTAAAAGAAGTGCTCACAAAGGTCATCAGGGCTGCTACAGGTAGGTAAAACTTTTCTGAGCAAGACTGCACATGCCTGTTGTAATACTATAAAGGCATTCAAAGCCATGTTTATTTGAAGAACACAGCTGAAAAACATTTGCACAGTAATGTAATTATGGCAATACAAAAAGACAAACACTGTATTGTGGGGGAATGTGTGTTTTCTTCTTAAAGGATGGCATGATGAGTTGTGCATACACACCGTGCTCCAGGCGCTCGTAGTCCGAATCCAGAAGGAAGTTTTTGAAGCGATTGGAGACGTAGTGGTATGCCAGAAACTTCAGATAGTATTGATTAAACTCAAACTCAAGGGGGTACTGGTTATGAACCTGGAATCAGAAAATCCATGCGTCACAACGGAGAAGCTTTTTGGCCTCATTTCATGGCCACAGCGATTCAACAAATATGAGTAGAACACCATTGAGACCGCAGTTCAAGAAAATTATTAGTAAACGCCCAGGAAATGATTAGTTGAAGGGAATAAAAAAAATACACAAATAGCAGCAGCAGGAGGGACATAATGTGGTAATGTACAGCCAACAGGATCTAGACAGAAGAGCTTGCAAAGTTCTCACACTCGAGGCCACCTGGACTTCCTGGCAAAAACAACAGCTGCCTCTAAGATGAGACACGTCTATTTTCAGATGCTTTCTCTATATTTCTGCAGTCTGTGACATTGCAGGACCTCCGCTGGGTCATTCAAATGCTCTACGCCTTGATTTCATCACATATGCCTAAAAACAATACATGTCTGTGAACGCATGGGAGTGGTGCACGTAGTCTCTGGAGGGAGAAAAACTCTTCCTGCCCTTTACTTTATGTAGCACAGACTGAACAGAAACCCCAAAATTGCTGTTTTCCACCAATTGTGCTAAATGTGCCACCGGTTGTGCTAAAGGTGATGGTGAAACACTTGAGCCAAGACAATGCTGGCCGCAGGTTAAACACCATCTGTGTACGATCATTTCAAAGGGGGCTGGGGGTAGGTAGATGTGCCGAAGGAGCAGCTCGGTCTAAATGACTTGCCCACCATGGGGATTGCAAAAGGAAAGCTAGAGCATGCATTCTGACAGCTGAATATTTCTCATCCTCCTTCTTCTGGCTGGACGCTGCAGGAATGCTGTGAGCTCATGGACGAAGCACGCTGGGAACAACAGAGGGGTGGTGTGAGAGACCGAGATCGGGACTTATGAAGTGATTCTGGGCAGTGTGTGAAAAAGAGCGATGGAGCAATTGGTTATTTGTTATTTAGCAGACATTTTAGAGGTCTGCACGGGCTTTAAACTGAAGCCCGAACCCGGCCCGTACTCGAGATCGTCTGACCCGCTCCGCCCCGAGCGGCACAGTTAAATTTAGAGCCCGAACCCGACACCCGAAATCTTTTATCCCCCCACTACGAATAGCCAACAACAAAAAAAAGGCTGCATTTCACGATTGCATGCAACGGTCAGTAAACAAATACACAAAGAAACAGATTTATCAATGCTCGGCCATTTCACAAGGCAAAATAAAAAACACTTACCAGTTATGAAAGTTTGTGAACATCAGGTGCAGCGGTCGCATTCATTCTGCCGAGTTTATGAATGGTTGTATGGACAAGACGATAATTCTTCCACCGTGCAAATTATGGTCATTTTTGTCAGTTAAGGCTCGTTAGCATTCGGCCTACTTTAAATCAGTCTTAAGATCTTAAAGATCGTATTTATTTGAATTAATTAATCATTTCTTTGAATTAGCGAGAGAGAGAGAGAGAGAGAGAGAGAGAGAGGGATGAAAGTTGCGCGTGCATGTGAACCTGCTTCTGCGCGTCTTTCTCTACAAGCAATGAGGCTTAGTTACTTCAAAAACAGCGATTTTACCCCCTCATTGCAGAGAAATATAACGTTGCAACTTGCTGTTTGTGCGCTGCGCGATCTCTGATATCTGTGTGCAATAATGTGTGTGTGCGTGCGTCTATGAAAGCAGCGTAGCCTCTGCATATAGTTTTGGTTTAGCTACAAACCCGACCCGAGCCTGAAGCTATCCATTAAACATTAACCCGAACCCGACCCAGAAATTATTTTGGGACCCGCGGGCTCGGGCCGGGTAGCAGACCTCTAAGACACTTATCCAAATTGAACATGGACGGACTGTGGTGTAGCCTGGGGTTAAGGTGTCTTGCTCAAATGCAAAATGGTCATGGGGTTCATGAGTCATTCCATCTGTGGTTTGAACCTACAGCCTTTGGGTTTCCAGCCCAGATCTTTAACCACTACGATTCCACCAATCCAGATAATGGAAAACATCAGAAGATTGCTGGTTCGAGAAGCAAGATCATTATCTCCTTGAGCAAGGCAAGTAACCCCAGGTTATTTTGGATAAAGGTATCTGCAACACGCCTGCTTATAAAGTCAACTTGCCTGATGGACACAGTCTAGAAACTGGAGGAAGATGGGAGTGAAGCCACTGCCCTGGCTGCTGGGGGTCAGGTTGCCACGTTGGCTGAATTTGTGGCCAAAAGACAGCCACTCTTTCTCCAAAAGCACCTGAAAGCCCTCTAAGGTCCTGTAGAATGGATCACTGAGCACCTGCACAAGGGAAACCACCTACAGAAACAACAGAGAGGAATGTAATGAGTTACAAACAGGGGCCGATACTTGAGAAGTATCCAGCGTAAGTCAATTCTGGCCCTTTTGGATTTAACCCTTGCTGACCCAATGCGCGTATAGTGACAGTCACAACTCACACATCCCAACAGCTTTTACCTGACAAAAACTTTTACCATCAGAACTCTACCTAAGTTTTCTTTTTCTTCCCGAACTCCATATGGCAACCTCTTAACTGCAATATTCTGTACATTAGGAAATGAAAATATGAGAAAAACACTTTTTTTGTCTTCACATTTTTGTGGTAGGTGTCGTTTCATAAAGGTAACTGTTTTCTAACTGTAACAGTTTTCACACTCATTAGCCAAAATCAGAATATTTGCTTTCACTCTGTACTGGTGGAATTACTTAGTAGGAATTACTTCTCTGAAGACGACAGTTTGAGCAGAACATCCTTAAAGTGATAATTCACTCAAAAATGAAAACTCTGTCATGAATTACTAACCCTCATGTTGATCCAAACCTGTAAAACCTTTGTTCATCTTCGGAACACAAATTAAGACAGCAACACAACTACCACGTTGAAGGACATCGATAAAATAAAATTGACTTTACTCAATAATTTCTTCTCTTCCGTGTGAGTCTTCGATGTGCATTCACGAGTAACACGACGCATGCGTGTGGTGCTGCTGATGCAGGAGCCGGTGTTCTGACGCAGAATACAGATGTGCTGTGTCTGGCTTACAAGCCGAGGAAGACGCAACGCTGTACATAAAACAATCTTTGTAAACATGTGTGAAGATTTCGACAGAGAGGATGACTTGCAATATTTTGCCAGCCCTATTTATTTGAACCAGAATATAGAGACGATGAACTAATAGAGATGGCCGTTCTACGCAAGAACAGCGGCTCCTGCTTCAGCAGCACTACACGCAAGCGTCAAAGGTACTCTCGTGAACACGCATCGAAGACCAACACGGAAGAGAAGAAATAGTAGAATTAAGTCATTTTTTTGTTTTATTTTATCGATGTCCTTTCTACATTTCTGGACCTTCAACGTGGTAGTTGTGTTGCTGTCTATGCAGGATCAGAGAGCGCTCGGATTTCATTTTTTTTTGCAGACAAAATGTTTTCTCATAGCTTCATTAAATTACGATTGAACCACTGATGTCACATGGACTATTTTAACAATGTCCTTACTACCTTTCTGGTCCTTGATCGTGGTAGTACCCTTGCTGTCTGCAGGGTCAGAAAGCTCTCAGATTTAATCAAAAATACCTTAATTTGTGTTCTGAAGATGAACGAAGGTCTTACGGGTTTGAGAACGACATGAGACATTTAGTAATTAACGACAGAATTTTAATTCTTTGGAAAACTATCACTTTAACAACTCTCCACCAAACATCAGTCTTCTGCAAGCTACATATGGTGAGGAGGTTCCTTAAAACCAAGCCCGTGACCATCTATTATTCAGTTTTCCGCTTTACTCTGAAATACATCAAAGTGCTGAAGTAAAAATCTGTTGCAACTTTCTTTATGGAAATTGCCAGTTTATGTTTTCACTATCTATGCATTATCAAATAAAGTAAATCGGTTGTGATTCACTGAGATGTAATTTATAATAAAATAAATATTATGTTATCTGTCTGTAAAAATGTTAAATGTAAAGCTTCACTATAACCAAAAGGCAGAATTTCTACAGAACCTGTTTCCAAGAGTTATAGAAATATAATTATTATAAGCATTATTGTAGCAATTTCACAAAGCAATAAGCAATATCACAACACCTTCCAAGACTGAAAGCATGGCTATGTGACAACAATGTGATTCTGTTCTCTCCTACACAGCCAGACATAGGGAGCCTATTTAGATGAGCACATCAGATCAGGCCAAGAGAGAATGGCAAAATGGTCAAGAAGCAGGAAAATGAACAGGAATAGACTTGTTCAGACACGTGCATGATTCTGACCACAGCTACATTTAACAACCCCAGTTGACACTCAGAGAACACAATTCTGTTTCTAATGACAGTTAACTAATCAAGTGGGGATGGAAAATCTTAGCTGTGACCTCAAAAATGTATCTGCTGCAACAGCATAACAAAATTAAAGTTTCAATTCAAAATAGACATTTAAAAAAACTTTTATGTGTATAGATGACTGTTAGGTATTTGTAGGTTGACATTCCCATTACTGTTTTTATTGACTGACACGTGAACTTTTGGTCCAACCAATGGCTGAAGTTTGGGGTGGAACTACCTGCTATAAGCTGTTTTTAAGGAATATGATTTGAAGGTGCATTGGGAATCCTGTTTTAAAATTGTATTGGCAAATTCCATTTATTGCCTTAACAAGGTGATTAATATTTGAATCCGATAATAGGCAAAGACAAGGCTCTAAAACAAGCATCTAATAAGCAGAAGGAATAGGACGGTTAAACTTTCACATGCTATAGCACACGTGTGTGAGACGATGCTCACCTGAGTGGTAATGTCCCAGCCATCCTCAAGACTAATCTAGTACAGATGAACCGCTGTCCAGCAACTCCACCAAAACCAGAGCCAGCTGCAGAAGCTTGTGTAGCTGTTGAACACAGATTAGACATCATTCTATGTTTAGCCATTCCTGTGCATTTATTGTAACACTGCTGTGCACACTGCTGACTAAGAGCTCTCTGAGTGTCTTGGCAGAGATCCTTACAGATAATATTGTTTTAGTGTCTGAGACACAGTGGAGCATAAGGCCAAAGGGTTTTGTGAGTGCATGGGTTTTAGAGTGGTAAGCAACTTTGTATCATGCAATTTTCCCATCTTTGTGTTGTATAGTTTCCCATGGGTAACTATTTTAAGGAAAGACTTTTTAGCAGGGTCAGAGTCACACCGGCCAACCTGTTTCTGGTTTTCTTAAGATATAGGCCACTGTGAGTCACAATAAGAGGAAGGTGCAGGAGTTTAAATACAGAACATGGTTCTGCTAAGGGAATGTGTGTTCAGAGGTCATGCTAACCTGTAGCATCCATTCGCTCTCCTCCAGAGCCTTAAGGAATGAGTCCTCTGTGTCTGAGGACATGGCACTGGGTGCACACGCTCTCAGAAGCTTCTTGAATGAGCCCTTCACCTGTCTTGTGTCTGTAAATTCTACCGGCACCAGTTCACAATTCAGTGCGGAGTCCAGTCTTAAGCCCTGTCATGGAAAAGCATTTGGAACAAGCTTTTAATTTAGTTTTGTTTCACATCTGGAAATAACAGAGCACAGAAACAAACATTTGGATTATGCCTTTGGGTAGAATGTTGTGTAGAAGTTTTGCTTGCTTGCAGACCAGAGTCACAAATTAGTATTTAAATAAGCTTTTATTATATTCTATCCAAGACTATAACTTTGAGCAGACCAAGTATTTTACTAATGTGGATGGAATTAAATTTCCACTTCACAGGCAACAACACAAATTCAAAACAGTCAGTTAATGTACTGAGTAGAACCAGCCAAATAACTTAGAGTTTACTTAACTGTCAACCACAGGGCTGATTTATTCCAACTATTAATTTTTCACATTGAATGTTAAAGAAACACATTATCAAATAGGTAAAAAGCAGCACAAAGTTCCTTCAGGCATCCAAATGTAATATAATTTCAGCCTAAACAGACACATTGTGTCAATAAATCAGAGCTTTTATTAATGGCTATTAAGAGGTCCTTATGCAATCGTGGATTTATTATGCACTGGGGAGAACACTGTCCAAGTATTTCAGGGTGATATGACCTGGTACACTTAAAAAAAGGCTATTTAGAAGTGAACACTTCTTTTGGCCTCCTTTCCCTTTAAAGGTTAATCACACAAGGTCAACATCAAATCCTTAGTTTCTTCTCTCAAAGAACACATAGTAAGTGTAACTTCTTTACCCTGAGGTGAGACTTTTCGCCAAAGATGTAGAGAGCTGCTTGATGTTTGAGGAGTTGGGCCTGGAGGTTCTCAATGCCTGTAGGGGGCGCCATATCCTTGCCAGCCAATCGCGCGCCCATGTCGGCTGCAGCGGGATGCTGGGTGAATCTGCTGCTAGAGCGCAGATTAGCCCACACACCTTTCAGAGAGAGGGGATACAACAGATGTATGAACAGGTTAGGCAGGATTACAAAAACAGCTTTGTAAAAACAAACCATCGTAACTAATATCAAGGACGGACAAACTCAACAATGCTAAATGTGCTAAAAGGTGCTTAGAGTACTATAAACTTATTGGTAGCTTAAAATCATAATAAAATTAGCCACATAAACATGTTAAACATCTTAACATCTTAAATATGTAAGGGGTAGGGGATGTGAATAGCTTTAAATGATGGCTGTATATATATATATATATATATATCCATTTGAATACATTTTAAAATTACATTTATTCCTGTGATCAAAGCTGAATTTTCAGCATCATTACTCTAATACATCATTCTAATATGATTTTGGTGCTCAAATATTAATAATAGTTAAGGATGGTTCTTACTATTATCAATGATAATATAGTATTTGCTGCTTCATATTTTTCATATGAGACGTTCAGGCCCTACCTAGCCCGGCCTGTGTCGACAGCTTATCAGAATTACTAAGCTTAACCCGAACCTGCTTCCCTGCTACAGCTTATACGGTTATATAAGTATACAAGTAGTATATAAGCTTACTACTGTTTCAGCTATTAAAATAGTTACATTTTGTATGTAATTGCAAAGTGATTATATTTCATTTAGTTTTTATTAAGTTAATTTAGAAAAACTTTTTTTGTTCGTTATAAGTTTTTGTTTTTTAAAGTAACGACCAAGCGGCCAGCGGCAGACAGGGAGCTGATAGACTATGTTTGATCAATTGAGCCTTCTCAATTCATCACGGCTTGCCTAAAATAAAATCTATAAATATAAAACAGTTCAAGCATATAACAATGTTGAAATGTTAAACCTAGATAAATGTGCCATCTAAAGCGCACTTTGCAGGACATGGAGGCGCCAGCGCAATCACTTGCTTTTTTTCAGTGGATACGCCATCATTTTTGCTCATAAAGGTAAGAGTAATACATCATTCGGAACTGTAAAGGGTCTACTTTTACTTGTGTGCACTCACAATATCAACAAAAAACGTTGTGCTTTTATAAAATAAAGAAAAAAATGATGCGCTTTCTGCCATCTCGGCTTGAACAGGAGCACTTCACAAAAGAAACCGAAACTCACTGAATACATGCTTCACACAGACATGATAAATATATATATATATATATATATATATATATATATATATAAAATATAATATATATATCTCCAAAGGCGCGACTAATGAGGAGATGGCGAGACATTTGCAACTTCATTCTTGCGACACCAACTCAGAAAACTATGGAAGGATTTTCGGACTATTTTCAAATAGAATTGCAAATTGTATTTTCAATTGTGTTTTCCATATGTGGACGCCTAAATTGTGACATAATTCAAATGCAATTGCAAATCTTGCATTACCGTTTGCATTTTAGCTTTCGCGAACGCACAGTGACTGCCAAATTTCAAATGAAAAAGCAAAGTCCATTTGCAACTGTATTTCCCATGTCTTACAAGTTATGAGCCTGTCATATTTAAATAGCAATATTAATTACCATGTCTGCTTTTTCACTCTCTCTGCGCCGCGCATATAACCTGCCAAAACTCAAATTGATTCGCAATTCCTTTTGCATTTGAATTTGCAGGGATAATGTCTGTATTTGGGGTAAAAAAGACACGGAATGTAGCTGCCAAGAAGGTTCACTGTCTGTTTGTCAGAGGCGGGTCAATACTGGATTGGGCGTGTTTTGTTTTGGAGGTATGGACTTTCACTACACAGATGATTACCGTGTCGAATGCATTGATCAACGCATTCGACGGTAATCTGTGAGTAACGTCACCTCCAAAACTAAAGACTGCTGCCGATCCAGTATCGTCCCGTCTGTGTTAACAAACAGACAGTGCAACTTCTTGGCAGCTTTCCAATACATCGGAAATTCGTCTTTTTTATTCCAAATACAGCGATTTATCCCTGCTAACATTTGAGTTTTGGCCACAGGTTAATGCGCGGTACGCACATAGTGTGAAATTCACATGGTATTACCCAAATGCTATTTAAATTCACCGTCTCAACATCTCTCATTCCGATTGATGCAAGTGAGAAAACAGAAAGTTGCAAATGGACTTTGCTTTTTCATTTGAAATTTGGCAGTCACGGTGCGTTCGCGAAAGCTAAAATGCAAACGGTAATGCAAGATTTGCAATTGCATTTGAATTATATCACAATTTAGGCGTCCACATATGGAAAAATGCAATTGAAAATACAATTTGCAATTCTATTTGAAAATCGTCCAGAAAATCCTTCCATAGAAAACACTAGTTTATTAGTAAATATCTCCTTACTATTTCCCCCGGACACATTCATGGTAATTACTTTTGCTGGGGCTTTGCGGCAAGCTTTAGCCTATTGCGATCATTTGAACGCAGAACTCTTCCAGCTGCACTGAAGGCACGCATGCTGCTGCTGCTGGACACTAAACGCCGTCGAGCCGCTGTTGACAGTTGCAGTAGCACGGTCTCGTGTTGTTTCCACCAGCGCGGGAATTTTTTTCATCACTATTTGATGGATGTCTAAAATATTAAAATAAGGAGATGCCTAATACAGGCCCGAGGCCTGGCCCGCGTCTGAACCATGACGTGACAATTGCCCAGAAGCCCGGCCCTAGGGGCGTAAAAAATGTGGGGGCCGGCGATGGGCCCGGGCTGAAATGCAGGGCTCCAAAACTGATACATTAAATCCTTGTTGAATGTAAGTATTAATTTCCATACATATTATCTTGCTTTCTCCAAACCTTTCAATGGTAGTGTATATTACAGTTTCCACAAAAATATTAAGCAGCAAAACGGTTTTCAACATTAATAATAATAAATTATTCTGGAGCACCAAATCAGTATATTAGAATGATTTCTGAAGGATCATGTGACACTGAATACTGGAGTAATGATGCTTTTTTTCAAATCTCAGGAATAAATTACATTTTTAAATATTAAAATAGAAAAACATTATTTTAAATTATAATAATATTTCACAATATACAGTTTTTTCCTGTATTTTTGATCAAATAAATGCAGGAAATCGTATTTATTCCATGTAATATATATTGACCGGTAATATATATTGGCCAATACCCAACGTAATAATCTCAATAGTATGCAACATACCACCATGTTTCTTCGGAATCACATTATCATATAGTTCAATGAACACTCTCCTAATGCTTGTCCTGGAGAGTTGAATTTTGACTGACTGAGACTATGTGAATGTTAGCTCACTTAGTGAACGGGGTCCATCCTGTGATGATTAAGTGCTCTGTCATCAGCTACTACAACACACTAAACATTCACTAACATACCACTGAACCTCAAAACTGCAGTCACTACAGGCATGCCAGTACAAACTACTACACAAGTGGTCTTGCCACAGTAAAGTTTACTTCAGGAAACTTCAGTGGTAACCTCATTGTGGTTTAACTTTCAGACACTACAGAGGCATGCACAGAGGTCAAAGAGAGGCAGAGAACATGGATTAAGTCAAGTATGGATTAGGTTAGTAAGAATGAGTAAAACAGAAACTATACCTTGATTGTGAATTCTTCCCTTAGATGAAGCTTTTTGGTTTGAGTGAGTGAATAGTTTATCCCTGTACCCAAGTACTGGTAGAATAAAGGTGCAGGAGTTGGTGGCACAGAGAAACAGGAAATAAAAACAGAAAACTAAATTCACACACATGCAACCATCACCCCTTTGAAGACAGACAGGACAGTCATTAGCAGCTCAGCTTACTGAGACAAATGAGAGAGAAATGCTGCAGGCATGTATAACATTAGGATTTTAAGATTAGAGGTCGACTGATTTATCGTTTTTGCCAAATAATCAGCATCAATAATGGCTTTGAAAAAAATGTCAGTTTCAATATTGATTTCATTTATATAATTATTAGTGCTGTCAAACGATTAATCGCATCCAAAATAAAAGTTTTTGTTTACACATGTGTGTGTACTGTGTATATTTATTATGTATATATAAATACACACACACACACACACACACACACGCGCATGTATATATTTAAGACATTTTTATATTTTTTAAAAGCTATCTGCAATTAATTAGGAAGCCCCCCCCCCCTCCTCATATAGGTTATCATACTGGCAAAATCCAATATTGGTCGACCTCTATTTGGTTACCTGCATTTTTTTAGAATGATGTGAAGTATGCAAAGATGGGGCATCAATGAAGACAATAGGTTGTTTCAGTAAACAAAAGGTTTACATGAATGACAGGAGCATTACGTCAATGAGATGAGTATATAAATAAGAAGATATCAAAGAATACAGAAAAATATAAGAAGTTGATATGGAATTTTTTTTTGTTTTTATATAATACCAGATTACTGGACATTTATGGTGGGCAAATGCTGACTGCAGATCTTGAGTAGTGCTTGACTTAAACAATGGTAAGGTGTTGTGGGTGGTGGCCAGGGCATCACTCTGTGGTTCACATGGTTTTCTGGGTGGTCATTTACAGGTCCAAGTCAACAGATCTCACTGTCAAGTCTCTAAACTTAAGCGCCAAGATTTGAGAAATGAAAGCACATGTCCAGGCCTGTCTGAAGTTTGCCAATGATTCAGATGAGAACTGGGTGAAAGTGTTGTGGTCAGATGAGACCAAAATCCAGGTCTTTGGCATCAACTCAACTCGCCGTGTTTGGAGGAGGAGGAATGCTGCCTATGACCCCAAGAACACCATCCCCACATCAAACATGGAGGTGGAAATATTATGCTTTGGGGGTGTTTTTCTGCTAAGGGGACAGGACAACTGCACCGCATCAACAGGACGATGGACGGGGCCATGTACTGTCAGGGGCAGGGCATTGAAGCCAGCCAGGGCATTGAAAATGGGTCGTGGATGGGTATCCCAGCATGACAATGACCCAAAACACACGGCCAAGGCAACAAAGGAGTGGCTCAAGAAGAAGCACATTAAGGTCCGGGAGTGGCCTAGCCAGTCTCCAGACCGTAATCCCATAGAAAATCTGTGGAGGGAGTTGAAGGTTCGAGTTGCCAAACGTCATACTTACTTACTCCACATACTTATTTGACTCATTAAAATGCAAATCAATGTATAACTTTTTTGAAATGCGTATTTATGGATTTTTTTTATTATTCTGTCTCTCACTGTTCAAATAATCCTACCATTAAAATTATAGAATTTTTTTTTGTCAGTGGGCAAACGTACAAAATCAGCAGGGGATCAAAACAGTTTTTTCCCACTGTATATATTAGGTAGGTAGTCAGTTCTCTATCATAGGTAACTCAACGCTGCGTTGACGCTTTGGGAACGCCTTCTGCGTGACCAATGTCTGAAGCCCCTATAGAATCACGCCAATTCATTAGCTGGTGGCGCGACGCTGTCTCTCACGCAATGACGTCGTCAGCTCATACTGGGGAACGCGCCATCCACTCCTCAGATTTCTCTGCCTTCACGAAGCGGTCACACTGCCCTTCGTTGTTGCAATTTTCTGGCCCAAAACCATTACTCGATCGTCCATTTGCACTTCGGCGACTGCCTCAGTGGAACTTTGTTCTCCTCGCGGTGAAGTGCCATGGAGTATCGCCGCTGTCAACCGCCGTGCGCGCGTTTCATCGCTCGTGAAGACCCACACAGTAAGTGTATTAAATGTCTGGGTTTTTCCGCATGCACGTGACGCGGTTTATGGAAATTCGAAATGTAAGATGTGTGAGAATTTCCGTCTCATAACCCTCCGCTCTCGGCTTGAGGCTTGTGAGAAGGAATCTTCCATCTTTCCCCGTCGACAGGCCTCTTGTGAGACCGCGGCCTGGGGTTCGGATGTTGAACTCGAGGAGATGGAGAGTGAGCAGACAGGCCTCGCCTTTTCTCTCCCTCCCTCTCCCGAGCGTGTGCGCGCGCGAATTCACCAGTTGAATTTGTGCATGATTATCTGTTTCCTAGCCCGAGAGCATGTGATACCGTTTCTTTCGGATTAGAAGATATTCTGCAAACAGCGGCCTCCGACTCCGAGGATTTCGGGCCCGCTTTAGCAGATGCACTCCCGCCTAGCGGCCAGGATGCGCGGCCTTCATAGGCCTATTCAGAGCTCATGGACGTGCTTTCGCGCGCCACTGAGAAGCTTGCGCTGGATTGGCCCGATGAGCCCCGCGAATCTCGAGCTTCAAAACTCGACGAGCGGTTCCTCTGCGGTGCGAATTCCAAGCCTGATAGGAGGAAGCTGCCATTTTTCAGTGATCTGCATCAAGAGATCTCCAGATCCTGGAAGCAGCCTTTTTCCTCTCGCCTTACTAATGCGGCGGCAGCTGACTTCACCAACCTCGTGGGTTCTGTGGAGCAGGGTTACACCGCCATGCCGGTGGTTGAGGATACTTTGGCCTCCCACCTTTCTCCAACTTTGGCACCTTCCTGGAAGTCCCGCCCTCTCCTTCCTTCCAAGCCGTGTAGGACCACTTTCGCCCTTATCGGAAAGTTCTACAACCGCGGCCGGTCAGGCAGTATGATGGCCCTCCACACGATGGCCATCCTTCAGGCCTACCAGGCGGATGTCCTTAAGGAGATGGATGAAGGGACTGGCTTGACTCCAGAAGCCGTGAAGGAGCTGCGCAGAGCCACTGACTTGGCTCTTAGAGCCACCAAGCACACCGCACGCGCTGTGGGGCGCTCTATGGCGGGTTCAGTGGCTGCAGAACGCCATTTGTGGCTCAATCTGACCGAGATCCGTGAGAGGGAGAAGGTGTTTTTGATGGACGCACCCATCTCACAATCTGGGTTGTTTGGGGAGGCGGTTAGCGCTGTAGTGGACAAATTCCGCTCAGCCAAAACGCAGTCAGCTGCTCTCAAGCAGTTCATGCCGAGGAGAGCAAGGGACTATTCCACTCCCTCCTCCTCTGTGTCCTAGAGAGCAGTCACTCCCAGAAAGGAGCCTTCTGGCGGTGGTGGAGCCCAGGCGACGCACCCTCCCCCAGCTACGGTTTGGGAGCCCGTGGCCGGTCTTTTCCCCGCCAGCACCCATGCAAACGGGTTAACCTGAAGCCCAGCAGGCCTGCCGCTTCGGCTAATCCGGATCGTTCCTGACCTTCGGGATCGGAATGAGGAGAGCCGATTCACCCTCATCGAAGTCTTTTCTTCACTTCTCTTCCCTCACCATCTTCGCGATCAGAGGAACCCGAGGGACTCTCCTTCTGAGGTGGGTGGCCGTCTCATCCAGACCTTCTCGATCACCCCATCTCAGGTATGTCTTCCCCTTTCACGACACTCTGCTCTCCTCTACATCGCATTTTTTTTCACGAATGGGAGCGTCTACCGGGGTATCGCTGTGGGTTCTCTGCACAATTCGGTCCGGCTACACACTCCAGTTTGGGAAGAATCCCCCCGCTTCGACGGGGTTCGTCTGACCGTAGTAAACAGTGCCTCCAAGGCTTCTGTTCTACACCTGGAACTTTCCTCCCTCCTACAGAAAGGAGCGATAGAGGAAGTACCGCAGTCGGACATCGAACAAGGGTTCTTCACCGTTACTTCCTCGTTCCAAAGAGGGACAGCGGCCTGAGGCCTATTCTGGACTTATGGCGTCTGAATTTTTCCCTTTACACAGGAAGTTCAAGATCTGACGATGAAGGGCATCATGTCTCAGGTCCAAAAAGGAGACTGGTTTGTCACTATCGACCTGAAGGATGCTTATTTCCACATCCAGGTCATTCAGAGAACACAGGAGGTTCCTTCGGTTTGCCTTTGGAGGGAAGGCTTACCAATACAGGGTCCTGCCCTTCGCCTGGCCTTGGCGCCGATACGTTTACGAAGTGCATGGATGCTGCACTGGCCCCTTTGAGGCTCCAGGGCATTCGTGTACTGAACTATCTGGACGACTGGCTCATTCTGGCTCACTCCAGGGAGCTAGTAAGTCGTCACAGAGATACCGTTCTCCGCCACATCCATTCTCTTGGCCTCAGGATGAACGCCAAGAAGAGTGTGCTCCTCCCATCTCAGCGAACCGTATTTAGGGGTTCGTTTGGATTCCGTTCAGATGCAGGCCCGTTTGGCTCCTGCCCGATACCGATTTTACAGCATGTCTGGCCCGCTTCAAGCTAGGCCATCATGTCTCTGTAGGTACCTGCCGCAGGCTGTTAGGCCTCATGGCAGCGGCCTCCCCTGTGTTGCCCTAGGGTTGCTTCACATGAGGCCGTTCCTCTGGTGGATGAAGGAGCTGAGGGTTACACCCCACTGTACCAGCCACTCGCCTTATCAGGGTGTCGCGCAGTTGCCTTCGACCCCTTTTACTATGGCGAGACCCCGCTCCAGAGCGGGTGAGAAGGGTGCGATTCACCGTCGCCATATGATTACGACGGACGCATCTATGACAGGCTGGGGCGCGGTCTTCGAAGGGACCCGGCGAGCGGGAATGGACGGAAGAGTTTCCTCTCTTGGCATATAAACTGCCTGGAACTCAGGGCTATCTTCCTGGCTTTGATGTATTTTCTCCCCGTTCTCGGGGGTTGTCATATCATAGTCAGAACGGACAATATGGCGGTTGTGTCCCACATAAACCGTCAGGGAGGTTCACGGTCGCGCACCCTAGACAGGCTTGCACGCCGTCTTCTCCTTTGGTCCAGGACAAGTTCCTTTCGTTGAGGGCGGTTCACGTTCCGGAATACTGAACCTTGCGGCCGACTTTCTGTCCAGACAGAAGCTCAGGCCGGGGGAATGGAGGTTGAACGTCAGACGGTATCCCATTGGGATCTGTTTGGTAAAGCGGAGGTGGACCTCTTTGCTTCTCAAGAGTCATCCCAGTGCCCGCTCTGGTTCTCCCTGAGTTTCCCGACGTCTCTGGGCATAGATGCGTTCGCCCCACCGTGGCCGAATGTCATGCTGTACGCGTTATCCGCCAATAAAGCTGATTCCGCAGTACTATGCAGAGTGAAGGTGAGCAATGCCCGTCTCCTTCTCATAGCCCCATTCTGGCCCTCCCAGACGTGGTTCTCGGAGTTAACTCCCCTCTTGTATCGGCCCCCGTGGGAGATTCCGATCAGGCGGGACTTGTTGTCCCAGCTTCAGGCAAGATCTGGCATCCCTCAACCAAGCTCTGGAATTGTGGGTATGGGCCCATACAGGGCCAAGGGCTGTGTGACGAATGATTTGCCTGTTGAAGTCCAGGAAACCATACCCGAGCCAGACCCCTGCTACTAGGAAGCTGTACTCTTCCAAGTGGGGCGTCTTTGAATCCTGGTGTTCGGCTCGTGCAATTGACCCAGTTAACTGCACTGTTGGTCCAGTGCTGGAGTTTTTGCAAGAGAGGGTGACAGCGGGGGCAGCTGCTACCACCCTTAGGGTTTATGTAGCGGTCATTGCAGCTCAGAGAGAGCTGGATGAGATCCCCCTGGGGAGACATCGGATGGTCTCCGCCTTTATGCGTGGGGTTAGACGGCTTAGGCCGGTTCGCCCCACGGCAGTTCCTTCTTGGGACTTGTCAGTCATCCTCGAGGGTTTAGTGATGGCCCCTTTTGAGCCCTTGGAGTCAGCTTCGGATCGGACACTGACTCTTAATGTGACTCTTTTGTTGGCGCTTACGTCACTAAAAAGAGTTGGAGATTTACAGGCCTTCTCTGTTAGTGAGACGTGTGTGAACTTTGCCCCGGGTCTAGTTAAAGTGACCCTGCGGCCGAGGCCGGGTTACATTCCCAAGGTCTTGTCCACATCGTTTCGATCTCAGGTGGTCATGCTTCACACTTTCCATCTTCCTCCCTTTGCCTCAAGCGAGGACGAGAGACTCCACATGCTCTGCCCGGTTAGGGCATTGAAGCTGTATGTGGATCGCTCCAAGGATTGGAGAAAATCCCCCCAGTTGTTGGTCTGTTTTGGTGCAGGCCGCCGTGGGCTTGCCACATCGAGACAGAGAATTTCTCACTGGGTGAGAGACGCCATTTCGCTGGCTTATGAGGCGCGGAACCTCCCTTCACCTCTTAGTCTCCGGGCGCATTCTACTAGGGGCGTAGCCTCCTCTCAAGCTCTTTTTAGAGGGGTACCCCTAGAGGATATTTGTGTTGCGGCAGGATGGTCCTCTCCGCACACCTTTGTCAAGTTTTACAACCTTGACGTTGATATGGCTCCAGGTTCTCAGATCTTGTCTGTTTGAACCGACCGTAGGTTGTTGGTTCGTTATTGGACCAGATAGGCAGCGTTTTTCAGCTTGGCGTGTTTGGTATATCGTTCCCAAAGCGTCAACGCAGCGTTGAGTTACCTATGATAGAGAACGTCTCAGGTACTCGCGTACCCTTGTTCTCTTAATAGGGAACGAGACGCTGCGTATGCTGCCAAGCTCCTCACGCTGCCGACAGGGTTCTTTTCGGCAGAGAAATCTGAGGAGTGGATGGCGCGTTCGCCAATATGAGCTGACGACGTCATTGCGTCAGAGACAGCGTCGCGCCACCAGCCAATGAATTGGCGTGATTCTATAGGGGCTTCAGTCATTGGTCACGCAGAAGGCGTTCCTAAAGCGTCAACGCAGCGTCTCGTTCCCTATTAAGAGAACAAGGGTTACGCGAGTAACCCGAGACGTTTTTGCTTAAGGAAAATAACCTTTCAATTTATGCTATAAACTATAAAGAAAAACTTGTCAGTTGGTGCATTGCTATACTTTTAAAGGTCAAAATTAATATCTAAATTACAAGTCCAAACCAAACACTGATTGATCTAAAGCAGGGTTCCTCAATAGGCAGTCCCCGCGTATGATAATTTTTTTTGGCCCGCGCTAATTTCAAATAACGGGGCATGAAAATTCAAATAAATGTATTATAATCAGTGATCCTGGCTACACTGGATGCGCGCGGCGCGACAAATCCCCGACAGTAAACTGCTGCCGCGTTCTATTTATGACGTACTGAGTCTGACACAAAGCTCAAATGATTTGCAATGCTTTGTCGCGTCCAGTGTAAATACTATGTAACAGCAAGTACTTTGTAGCATCAGTAGATACTTGGTTCGCAGTGAGTTCACAGTTTTAGCGTGAGTTTGCATTAATTTATTTTCAAGGTCTGAGTTAAAATATCTATTGTTCTTTCACTATGGCTATAAACCTCACGCTAAATAATATTCAAACTCACATTAGACCATTTTAACATTGAATAAAGCACATAACCATTACCAGAGTTTATCACTGTCGTATTTAGTTTGGTGTTACTGCCGCGACGTCACAGAAAATAAAAACATTTTTAAAGTAGAATTCTGTGTCCCTTATTGTCACGTGTCGCAGGTGGTTAGGACAAAAATTACATGTGTAACGGAGGCCAGTGAGTAGATCCTTTGCAAGTAAACCTCACTTGCCTGATGGACTGATGTCACTTGGCCTCGTGGTTAGTGCGTCTACCTCTCATGCAAGACTTCAGGGGCTCAAGACCCGCCTCGTAGCAGCCGAGAGAAACCAGCAATGCATGGAAAAGATACTTTTTATCGCGTCACTGGTTGAGACAATTAGGGAAAGTGGAGAGAAGAGATCCAGTCTGGAGATGAGCAGGAACAGTTGATTTGCATGGCAGATCCAGATTTCTTGTTTGTTCATTTGTTTTTAACATTCAACAGGCAAAGTATCTAAATGCAAAAATGTTCATAATTGTTTGAATAAAACTGGGGGAATTTATCTTGTGACCATTTTAACAAAAGCAACAATAATATAATAATTGTAATAATAAGAATTATATACAGGTGCATCTCAATAAATTAGAATGTCGTGGAAAAGTTCATTTATTTCAGTAATTCAACTCAAATTGTGAAACTCGTGTATTAAATAAATTCAATGCACACAGACTGAAGTAGTTTAAGTCTTTGGTTCTTTTAATTGTGATGATTCAGTTCACCAAAATAAAGATAGATCAAAATCGATAAATTGTTTTTTTTCAAATCCCTTACCGTAAGTATGAGCAAAATTAATGTTGATGCTAATACCACTAATGACAAAAATAATGTTACTATAAATGAGGAAGTGAAAAATCAGTTCCACATTTCCGTGAAGAGCACATGATGGGAAATGTTTTAGCCTGCACCTGCTGGAGTATATTTGGCAGTGGTGAGACCGAGATCTGTCTAATTTCAGTGCAAAACAGCAAAGACATGAGTCTTCAGCAGCAGCTGCTATCTATAACCTAGATTTTGAGAAATATGACGAGAAACGTCACTAAATCATGACGTCACCTTAGACTTGCATCTTCTAACCAATCCCTGTTAAAACCATGAGCCCTTTTCCAAGAACTCAACCCATCATGACCTGGCATAACATGCTTTATACTAAGACATGATGTTCAAAACAAGACATAATAGACAAATAAAATAACAAGATTATATAATAGGGTTTAAAAAACGATGACTAGTTCAACCAACACTGAAAATTCTGTCTTCAATTTCACACACTCGTGTTGTTTCAAACCCTCATGACTCTCTATATGAGGGTGAATAAATGACAGAATGTCATTTAAAGGAACAATCCACTTCTTTTGAAAATAGTCTCATTTTACAACTCCCCTAGAGTTAAACAGTTGAGCAAGTAGTAGTAGTAGTCGCCTGAAAGTATTCCCCAGCTAGGTAACTAGTTATGATAGAGCTGGGGACTACTTTCAGGCGCTGCGTAATATCATTGCGCCTGTTGCACCCATGGTAAGACAGCAGATTATTACGCCAGAATGAGAGTATAGTTCCTAGCCATATTGGCCAAGAAAATCTCAACTTTTCATTTTCCGTCGGTCTTAGTACACGATGTAACTACAGAAGAGTCAAGCTTTAAAAAGGAACATTATTAAACTCTTTGGTCATTTTTGAGCGAGATGCTAATGGTCTAATCCGATTCAACGATCTATGCTAAGCTAAGCTAAAAGTGCTACCGCCAGACCCAGAGATCGTCTGAAAGGATTCGAAAACGGAAAAACTCAACTGTTTAACTCTAGTTGTAAAATCAGCCTATTTTCAAAAAAGTGGAGTGTTCCTTTAACAAAAAATCTCGTCATAAATGTACATTACCCTACATGTCTCTTTGATCTGAGGTGAGACTTTTTTATTCCTCTAATGGGACAGGACAGTAGAGAGATAACAGGAAAGCACTGGGCAGAAACAGGGGAGTGGGACCAGCAAAGGACCTCGAGACGGGAACCAAACCCGGGTTGCTGCGAGCACAACTGCGGCACACCAACCACGAGGCCATCGGCACTGACCTGAAGTGAGGTTTTAGTAATGGGAATTCAAAAGATGTGAAAATCTGAATCTAAATTTGATCTATGTAATACCCTTCCCATGATGTACAATAAAGTACAAGCTGTTTTCACAGCAAAGACCTTAAACTTCCTGCATGTAATATCATATTCAAAGATAGTGTGCAGATATTGACCTAACTGGGGAGGTGAATACTTCTGCACCACTTCAAGTAAAAAAAAAAATCATTCACAATGGGTGTTCTGAATGTATGTATCTACACGGCTAGCTTTTTGGATTTTATGAAACACTGTGTACTTTAGAGAATTGTGGTGACAAATATCTGCAAGTTTAGCAGAACCATCACCACAAAAAATGAAAGAGCGGGCCAAATTCAAAGCAGCATGAGTGTGTGTATGTGTGTGGGAAGAGTTGTGGTCTGTGACAGAACACAGATAATGAGATATCAAGACAGAAGACAGTCGACTAACGATATCAGATGAAAGATGGGGAATTGGTTTGATGCTAAATGGACGGAAATGAAGAATAGAGGCCCACTCACCTCCTCTGGCGAAGCTATTGGTGAAGGAAATGTCTAAATGGACCGGGGCCATCTTTGGCATTCTTGATGCTCTTCTTTCGCTTGCTAAAGAGATAAAAACAAACACGATGCATCACATACAAACAAGACATCATAGCCCTTTTCGAACCCCTGCCAACTGCCGATACAGATAACATTAGGGTGGCCATACGTCCGGATTTTGGCCGGACAGTCCGGATTTTAACAATTTTTTTCTCTGGTCAAACAAATGATTGGCTGAAAGCGGTTTCAAATAAATAATATATCAAACGCAAACAAGCCTCCACGTGCTGGCTACGTCATATCATAACGTTAACATGCCGAAACGTCAGACCTCATTTAATCCGGAATGAACAAAAGAGCACGACTTTATATCAAAAAGCAGTAGAGACGCTTTTCATGGATTATGCACACTGTGCCCTGCCAACCATTATAACGCACTTTGTCAAGACAGGTTCATCTCGGTCAGTTTTTGAAACAGCAATGTCCCTGTGAACAAACAGTTACCGGTCTACATCGCATTGTCTTGTGGACGATCTTGGTGCCTCACTAAATGCCGCAAAGTGTCCTCCTTTTTGGTGTTATGGAAATGGCCACCCTAGATAACATGCTAACATAATGGAACCAAACACTGATATGAAACGCTCTTTGTGGATCTATTAAGTCACTAACTTATCAGACCTCACCTGATTCACCATCTGATTTAATTTGCGTAATACATAAATCAACAGTGCAATGTGGTCTGCAATGGCCTCAACCAAAGATATCTATGAAGGCAGTATATATTTGCTGACTTGCTGTTTGGAAAAGTCTTTGCATTTTGAGCATGGCTATGACACCCAAATGCTCTCTAGATAGGCAGCTCATTAGGTTTTGGAAATAAACACATTAGACATTAATGCTTGTAATTAGTAGTAAACAATAGGGGCGCAACGGATCGTAGATGATCCGTAAGGACCAGTCCCCACGGTTCGGCACGCATGTGATTCGCGGATTAACTGTTAAGGTCAACCGGTATAGACTGAAAGTTTTCATCTGCACGTGTTTTGTCTTGCCAAATTACACATTCAAGCAATTTCAGACCATTCAGATGAAGTCGAATCGGGACTCACGCGCCGTTTTCTGCGCTCAGCCACTGCCGCACACACCCGAAGCACCCGCACAGAGAGAGAGAGAGAGAGAGAGAGAGAGAGAGAGAGAGAGAGAGAGAGAGAGAGAGAGAGAGAGAGAGAGAGAGAGAGAGAGAGAGAGAGAGAGAGAGAGAGAGAGAGAGAGAGAGAGAGAGAGAGAGAGAGAGAGAGAGAGAGAGAGAGAGAGAGAGAGAGAGAGAGAGAGAGAGAGCGCGAGATTCAGACAACGCCTCAATGGATGGATACATACACACAAAGTTATGTGAAAATACCCGTTTTGGAAAGTATTCTGGTAAACACAGTAGGTTGTGTCCATGTCTTAAGTTAACATATACAGCTGAGAAAGAAACCGAATGTGTGTCAGTATCAGGTCCATGCATTTAGTCTTAAAGAGACAGCAGCCGCCTAGAAATACCTACTTCTGTCTTGTCTGCTAATCAAACAACACCACAGCTTTAACAAAGATTAATTTGTATTTAACTTATGCAGGAAGAATTATGTTGTTTTACACTTAATCATTACATTTCTGCACCTGAATAATACTGTTACTGTCTTTATATAGCCTATAATTTTATGTTGTAGGCTGTTCATCTATGCCTGTAATTTGTACAATTGTTCTTGTTTTATGACTGACTTTAATAGTTAAGCTAGTAGCATCTGTGGGGTATAGAAGTACTTAAAAGCTCACTTTAGTAACAAATGAAAAGCAAACGTTTTTTTTTTTTGCTGATCCGATCCGTGACTCAAAATCCGTAGTATAATCCGAACCGTGAGTTTTGTGATCTGTTGCACTACTAGTAAACACCTCTGAAACCCATTTCTGCAGGCCATAACAAACATCGATTATTATGGATCAGTCTAACTTTATGCTGGTGTCGCTCGCATGCTGTGAAAGATTCGTTTCAGGGTCTAATTACACAGTAAATGTTTTAAGGACACAACACTGCTTAAGTCAGATTCCGGTCTTGTTGTAACCCATCTCGGGTATCAAGTCTGAAGGTCTGTTTTGAATTGAGAGAACTTAAAGCTGCCAAGGAGCACTATCATCAGAACTAAGATGAGCCATTTGCTGGTGAGAGGAGGTTGCTTTTTACCAAGCAGGTGGGGATAAAGGGAACATTATGGTGGCGACACTGCATAGCTGACAGGGCAGGATCTATGCGGTCTGAGCCATCTGCAATACGGCCGTGGAGAGCAGTGAGTGCAAGGAGAGTGATGGATGGGAGGTGACCTCGTCATGTCCTGCTCTCCTTATATAATAACCAAACAATTGTGCTCCAGTTCCTTTGGAAATCAGCACAAAACATAAATAAAAAATGTTGTGCAACCAAGAGGAAACCAGGAGGAGATAAGAGCATTGAAGAACACAAAAACAAGTCTAAACAAGAAAGTGAAGAATCTGACGTTGAGTGAAGGATGCACCTGATATCTTTGCAATACCTGGGGACAAGCCGATGAGGGAGCGGTTGGTGAGGGTGTTGGCGCCGATGGGTTTGAAGTAGATGGGGATGGAGCTGAGGATGGCCTGCAGGTATTTCTCCTGTTCCAGACTGCTGGAGGTCTCTGAGGAAGTCGGAGCTGGTAACGGCAAGAGAGCATCATGAGAACAATCGTTTCTCACATAGCCAGACCTTTGAGTAAATTAGTCAACTAGGGGGCCAAAGAAAAAGTCCAAGGATATCAAAGTATGTATTAAAATGTATTATATTTTAAAATAATTCAAATGTAATTAACACACATACACAGAAGCACACACAACATTATGTTTTTTTCCCCTTCAATAACTATTGTTTGTGTTGGAAAACATACAAAACATATAGAATCACAAAACGAATCATGTTTAAACAAATTCATCAAAACGCCTAGTTTCTGTTAATAAAAAAGTGTTTTGAAAACAAGCAGATGTGTCACAATTACACTAGAAATCCTCGAGGAAATAACTTGTGGCACCAATATTTCGAATATTATGTTGAACAATCAGGGGCATTGTGTCAAAAATGTTGAGAACAGGACTAAATGGCCAAAGGTCTGGTCCACATTGCAGTTTATTCTCGGGCCAAAAACACCTACGACAGGAAGACACTGACTAAGACATTACAAAAGGACCCAACACAGTTTGTTTTCTTTACGTTTCTTTTAGGAGCTAGTTTTTCTTGAAAAATATTTAACTAATGCAGTGTTAGTTCCAATGAAAAGCCAGGCTTACTTTGTCAAATCAAGTGATTATTTCATCTTCAAAAGTGTTTGTTGTATCAAACTGGTACTTTATAAACAAAAACCTTGTGTTCTTATATTCCCGAAAGTTGCATGAATCATCCAATCAAGATTAGAGCATGCCTGATCAAGGAATCACTGTCCAGTGTTGTTTGCAACATGCATTTGATAGTCAGTGAATAGCAAGCTGTCTTGGGCTGAGACTAATCTTTTATCAGAATTATAATATTAGAGCAAATATATACAGCCCTGTCTGATTTTAAACCATCCCAAAGGCTGCTTGATGTGATATCTACATTTTACTGCACAAACGTACTTGCTGGAGAAGGGTTCTGAGACTTGAAAAGTCCAACCACACTCTTGCTGTGAAAACCTCCCGAACGAAGTAAAACTGCTTTGGTGCGATGATGTTTCCAACACACGACTGGCAGACGGTTGTGGCGGTAGCAGCGGGACACCTTATGGAGGCTGCTGTCCTGTACAGTTTGAGGCACCACCAGGAGACCAGGGTAACTGTAAACCGAATATTATCACCATTTAGAAAAACACTCATGATTCAGCAGTTGTAGCGGAGAGATTCCTTTGAAAAAGGATTTCAATTTCTGTCATTGTTTTACATAAAGACTAAAACCTAGTGAGCTACCCACCTATACCTAGAGAGCACTTAAAAGGTGCAATGAAATGGAAGTATCAACAGAGCCTTTCTTTGGTATTAAGACGTACATCCGAGCAAATAAATTGTTTTAAATTGCGTGAATTTTCAGATGTGAGCATTGCACACAAAAGTGGAGTGAAGGGCACTATTTATGCAGTTAACAGAGTTTTAGGCAGCTCACTAGGCTTTTGAACAAAGTCTAGGTGTTGGGTTGCAACTTGCCTGCGACACAATGAGTAGAGCCTGTTGACTGCCGTAACACGGAACTGCTCTCCGCTTTTAGACCGTGTGGAACTAACGCCAATGGTACCCAGGCCCAGCCTCTGATAGTCACGGAAACAGGCTCGCTCCACTAACTGCTCCATAGTGGACTTCTCTGAGGCCTTCAGTGTGCTGCTGGCGGGAGGCTCACCATCATCCGAGACTGAAACATCAACATCACACAGCTGAAGGGCCATGACTGCTGACATAGAATATGTTTCTGACATTGTGAAATATACTTACTGGAGATGTCATCATCTTCATGCCATGTCATGCGACTGCCCTTTTCGTTTTTCTTCATAGTGGACTGGCGGCCCATTGTGATCTTGCCTGCCCTTTTAGCCCCTTTCACAATGGTCTTCGATAGTGTTCTACAAGAAACAGATTTCCATTTAATTGAACAATACACCCAAAATTCTGTCATTATTTGCTCACCCTCATTTTGTTCCAAAGTTTATGACTTATTTTTTTCCATGGAACACAAAAGGACAATTTAACAACATCTTGGCCACTCTTTTAAATATAATGAAAGTGAATAAGCACTGGGGTCAAGCTCAAAAAATGACTGAAAAATATCATTAATTAGTCCATATGACATGTGTGCTATATTCTGAGTCTGCTGAAGCAATACAACAGCTTTGTGTGAAGAACTGACGGAAAATTAAAGAGGTCGTTCACCCAAAAAATATATAATTATCCCATGATTTACTCACCCTCAAGACATCCTAGGTGTACACGACTTTCATCTTTAAGAGGAATACAATCAGAGTTGACTGAAAAAATATCCTGGCTCTTCCAAGCTTTATAATGGAAGTGAATGGTGGTCAAGATTTTGAAGGCCAAAAAAGTGCATCAATCCATCATAAAAAGTGCTGCACACAGCTCCGGTGGTTGATAAAGGCCTTCTGAAGCAAATTTATTGCTATTCACGATGATGTTCATGAGAGAGTGGCGTCCAGCAGATGTTGTAGCGTAAGCGTAAGAGAATATGTTAGTCTCGATAGAACCTAGTTTTGTTTACAGCAAAGGAAAACCAGTCTCCTTTGGCTTATATCAAAATCCTCTGAAATGTTTCTTTACAAATCCTCATTTTGTAGTTCTAATTCACGACTGGTATTCTGTTTTGTTCACTCCTCTGCGCTTCCATGTTCGTCACTTCTCACTAGAGCCTACGCTATGCCTACTACGTCATCTGCTGGAGAGCCACTCTCTCGTGAACGTGTGCATGACAGTTAATGGAAGCTAGAGATTAGTTTACATATGTATATTTTACTTGTGCAAATGCATTGCATCACAAGGCATTTATTAACCCCACAGAGCCGTGTATAGCACTATTTATTAGGGGTGTAAATCGGATGGTTCGTCACGATTCGATACGATATCGATTCTCATACCCAGCGATACGATATTTGCCCATACCTCAAAAAAATTATAAGATAGATTCGATTCTATTCAGGAGTATATCGATCGATATATCAATATTATCATATTATTTACCTATTTTAAACAACCATCTACATTTTTATTAACTCACAAATGCAACCAAAAATATATAACTTGAACATAAATCTAGAAATGCTACTATGGGCTCAGTGCTAAACATCTTTTCTACAGATAACCAAATTACAAGCAATAGCAGAAAATAAATACAATAGAAGAAAGACACGAGTTCAATAAACAGTGCTTTTCAGGTTTTTCAGCTCAGTCTAAAATACATTTTCAGGTACGCTATAGAAATGTAATAATCAAATGTAAAATAACTGCATAGTCTTCACTGTATAAATTAAATAGCCTACTTTTTGATGTTACAAAGGTTATTTAGTCAGGAGCAGTGAGCACTTGTATTTTTCTTTGACAGCATTATATTTATTATTAGTTTTCTTTCACTTTAAAATGAAAGCACAGATTTAATATACCGATACACATGCCTTTTTTCTCCACTGTTTACATTAAGACACATGCTTTTCTTAACCTACTGTTTACAAGGATATTAGCCAAAACATGCATTTTGATTTAGTTTTGTCTGAATTTATTCATCCATGCTCAAAAAAGCGGAGGAGAGCTCAATTTAGTATTCGCGCAGAGTTGACGCGTCTGTCTGTGTGCGTGTGCGCGCTTCAGATGTGTGTGCGTGTGCGCGCTTCAGATGTGTGTGCGTGTGCGCGCTTCAGATGTGTGCGCGGAAAACTTCTCACACAGTGCGCGAATGTTCCGCCAACAATGCCCGAGTGCCTTCGGGTAGTCCTTATATCGAGTCCTGATACGTGAGATTGAACGAGAATGCACGCGTTGGTGGTAATGCATAGACGGACATTATATGAAAATGTGGACAGTGCCAAAATAAAGGTGCCTTTTTATACAACAGATATCGATATTTTACGCATGGCATCGATGCATCGCATCGTCATACATTGTATCGATATATCGATCCATATCGATGAATCGTTACACCCCTACTATTTATGGTAGACGGTAGCTTTCCTGTAGCTCAAATAGTAGAGCATGGGGCAAGCAATGCCAAGATCATGGGTTCGATTCCCAGGGAAAACAAGAGCTGATAAAATGTAAAAACTGTAACTTGAATGCAATGTAAGTCACTTTGGATAAACGCGTCTGGTAAATGCATAAATGTAAATGTAGATGGGCGTACTTTCTTGGGCTTCAAAATCTCGACCACCATTCACTGCCATTATAAAGCCTGTATTCCTATTGCATTCGACTGAAAGAACTTGGTTGGCTTGAGGGTGAGTAAATAATGGGCTAATTTTCATTTTGGGTGAACTTCCCTTTTAAGCTGTTGTATACTCAAAATCTTGTGTGCACTTTCTCTCTTCTTGGTATTTTCAAAAGAATTCATTAGATAAGTAGTGATGTCTAATTCATTAATGTGACTTTTTTTTTTGTCTGACTTTGAAAACAATTAATCTATTTTTATACAGTTTGCAAAACTGGTCTGCATGGTTTGTTTATGAATTTGACAGATTCAGCTCTCAAATTCAACTTGACTCAAGATACTGGGACAATGGTAAGAAGATCATAAGCTTTGTGTGCCTTCTGAAGACTTGGAATATAGTGCAGACTAGCATGGACTAATTTTATGGTGCATCATTTTTAAAGCTTGATAACCTCAGTCCTCTTTCACCTCCATTTCCTCTGGAGAAAGAAAATCATATGAGTTTGGATTGACATGAGGGTAGGTAAATAATAATACAATCAAAGGTTTTGGGTGAAGCATTGCTTGAATGTTGTTTTTGCAGCCTGAACAATACCAATAAAAGAAACAACCCAACTCAACACTGAATCCTAAATGTACATTATGTCCGCTCAGTAAAACATATAGTGCACTGACCGGAAGCCTGTGTTTCTCTCTTTCTGCTTGGGTAATATGAGCTGCGGTGCCGTCTGTCCTGCTGCAAAGGCAAAGGTGCTGAAGATGGATGGTGGGTAGCGGATCCGTTGCAGGTGTTTCCTGAAGATCTCTACCATCTCAGAGCTCACCTCTTCATCAAACGCCACCTTAATTAGCTAAAAATAAAAAGAACCAGGACATACAGTCAGACCAGTTGTCCAACTACTATATTACATAGAGTGATTTAACTAATAGAGCTACCACACCTTCATGAAGCAAGAAAATCTGCAAATAATCATTTGACATTTTTGGGGTCAAGATAAATGACTTGCAGAAGTGCTGTGAGCTGGATAGCAGTATGGAACAAGATCTTTTCCCACTTTTCTGGGGAGAACATTCCAAAATGAGGTTTGGCTGCGCGAACGCTTGTCTGCGTGACCCCATATCCCCTCTCCACCTCCCCAGCACTCCTCTATCTCTGTTCCTCAGGGGTCTGACCTTAGCTCTTGCGTGGGCTGCAGGTCTTAATGAGCGCCTGGTAATGTACCCCAGACACCAACTGTTGGCAGCCACACGTGGGCAGACCAGCACAATGACCCTCGCTTCCATACAGGGCCTGATTTTATAGCTTAAGTTAGTAAAACGATAGGAATGAGCCATAAAATCTTTATGGGCCTATAGTCCATGCATAGTGAAGAACACAACATGTGCTTCTCTTGCTCTGTCCTCATCCATGAAGAGACTTCGTGATAATGAGGCAAACAGAGAGAGACGTCTGAAATGTGCACATTCCTCTTCAGCAAACATCAGTTTAATCCAATTATTCCTAAAGAGCCTTTTCTAATAAGTGCTCTAATAAAAAAGTGCTTTACAACAGATTTCATCTGGTTCACTAAAATCAAAATTACTTTCTGATATAAACTGAGACGGTGAGGCACAACAGTTGTTGTGGGCTCAAACCAAAATACAGGCAATAAGAAAGCTAACCACTGAAAATTAACGTTATGTCTGCTATGCTCCAGTGACACAACTTGCCCCATGTTAGGGGTAAGCTTTATCATGTCAAGGGTTAAGAAGAGCTATTGGGAAATACTCAAACCCTTTCAAATAAAAATACATGAACAAAACACTATCTATTTACTGGCTGTGTACTCTGAGTGTCAATACCTGGAAGGAGGCGGATCTTAGCTGAAGCCCCTCCTGCATGTTTTGCTGTAGCTGGTTCTGAATGGTGATTTTTTTCTCCTTGGTTAAAGTGGATACTGGAAAACTCCTGATCACGGCCTGTTCGCCAACTGCGCACACCCACAGACAAAAATATAAACACATCATTACAGCAGGGTAAAACCATCTAAATATAGGACAGTAAACTCTATAACCTCTTTCAAACAAAGTTCTTTCACCAGCTACTCACGCTTTGTTGTTGCAAGCCCATATGAATTCAATTAAAAAGATTCAAATGCATTTAGAACAAACCTGCATTGACGTCAAACCTGGTGAGATTGCATAAATGAATCTATGGCCTGGGCTTTAATTATTAAAAGGATAGTTCATCCTAAAATTTAAATTCTGTTATAATTTACTTATACTCATATTGTTCCAAACCCAAAAGACTTTGACTAGTCTAACTTTAAAAACGAAGATATTTTTAATGAAACCTGAGAGGTTCCTGTTCCTCCACTTAGTGCATGCATGTTCTGGTTACTTGGACATTCAATGTATGAGATGCACTCTATGAAGCTCAAAGGTAACATGAATGCATTTACACTGCATATATAAAGTTACAAGAGTCATGTTTCACATCATTTTTTTTTTTAAATGTACAAATATGGAATGTTGGTAAAAACACAATGATACTTTTACATATGAAACTACACCAGAAGTAAGTGGTGGAAAGTGACTGTCTTAAGTCAGTCATTGAGTCATACTTTTAAACGATTCATTAAAACAGCCGATTCAGAATGAAGTAAATAACATTCTTTACATGTGGGTCATTAAATCATTGACTCGCCTGATTAGTTCAAAAACAACAAACTGTGGGTTGCTCAAAGATGCACAACTGTTCTTTTGTAATCTTTGTTTGGAACTATTTTCAGCTGTCAATATTGTGTCTAAAACATCTAATATTAACTATTTGTTGATTGAACCGCTGTATAAAATCAATGTCACATTTGCAATCATTCTGATACTCGGGAAAACACATCACAAAATTCAAGAAAGAATTCTGGAAAGTCACACAATAGTCTTTACCTAGTGGGTCATGAGGAGTGCCTTTGAAAACGATCCGGTAAGTGGTGAGGAAGAGTGCTCCCTCTGCTGGCAGGATGTGCGGCCCTCCCAAAAGGCCGCCGGTGGCCTCTTCTCGACCGTCAGGGTCTAAGACCACCCGTAGCCCCTCAGACACCAGCTCCTCTCCGGGCAGCAGGGCAGGCCGCAGGATCTTGGGCTGGGAAAAATCATCGTCATTAGAGTCTTCTGAAGACCAGGAGCAAAGGCTTTGGTACAGAGATTATTATGTTCCCTACCTTTCTCCTAAACAGAAATATAAGATTACACTGTTATTCAGTTTGTACCAGAAAAAAAGCCAAGTCTTTGTGGTCTGCTTTTTGACAGACAACAAACGATTATCTTGATGATGGAGTAAGCATCATTTATTAGGTTTAGTTCCAGGCGCAGTAATCACACTCAAGCCTTGTATGTTTACAACCAGAGACACAACCCATCAATTTTTACATAGTCCAGAAAGCGTGTTCTGTCCTGGCCCTGTTCTGGTGTCATTATCTAGCTCATTAGTTGGATTCAGAAGGGTGACAAGAACGGAAACAGAGCCAATTAAAAAAAAAAGTCAAACTGGGAACTATAGCAAATATTTGTTATGTGGAAATCTGTGATATTAGAAGAACAGTCCACCTCACACTGGGGATGCAAGCTGGGATCTCCTTCAGTTACTTCCCTGGATTTGCACACTAATAAACAATCTACCGTGGTTTCTTTTCCTTCCGAAAAACAAACTTGGTCCTGTACAGAAACCAGGACTTCATCCAGGCTAGAATTCCCTCTTCAACTAAAGAATCTCAGAAGTGTCTCCATCTATCATCAGCTTTGACTACACACGGTTTTAGGGTCTTCTCTGAAGTCAGGCAGTATTTACTGCAGAGTTTTTATAAACAATACTACATTGGTTCAATTTTGATGCATTTTAACGTTTTAAATAATATATTTATATCTTATAATACAAGAAAACTGTTGCAAAAATGTGTATCTTTAACCAAACATCATCTCATGAAGAACTAGTCAGTAAGTTTCACAAGCCTTGTACACATCCCCTGTTGTTCATATTTGTCAAGAACTGATTTGGACTATTTTTGCATGTAAGCAATGCTTGATCTGTGCATATTTCTCTCCTGATTCAGCCGAGTGACTGGGAAAAGCAATATTATGGATAGGGGACTCCTATTTTAGCTGGAATCAACAGGTTGAAGTAAAAATAAAACATCTTGATGGATTGATTTCACACAAACATGCAGCTTTTCACTTCACAGGACATTAAATTGACAGACTGCCGTTACATAGGGCTCATCCACATGAAGCCAGAGCTTTCCCTATCCAATCTTTTTTTCCTCATTCTAAAAAGAAATCCGTAAACATGCCGTCGTCTCAAAAATATCTGCATACACAAAAAAAAAAACACTGAAATGACTCAAAACAATGCAGTAAACATGCCAGACCAGTATGTGGCACTGTAATTCTGCCACAGAGATACACTACAAATGGAGAACAAGACCTGGAGCATGTGCATAAACCTTGCACGCTGTATACACGTGTGGTGATAACATCATCGTTTCACAAAATATACGGATTGGCTGTACACACGGAAAGCAAGGGTGGCTATTTCAGATTTATCCACCAAAAATGAGCGTTTTCAGGCTCCTAAAACGCCGGATCTGTCTGGACAAAACGCCGATATGATACAAAATGTTTTACTTATACAGCTAAATGAGTCTCCATGTGTACGGGCTCTTGGATTACTTGTGGATTATTGTGATGTTTTTATCAGCTGTTAGGACTCTCATTCTGACGGCACCCATTCACTGCAGATGATCTATTGGTAAATAAGTGATGTAATACCAAAGAATATAGAGTACTCAAGAAGTGTCACTCGCATAGTTTTGAATGGGGAAAAATGCAACACTCAATAGCCGCTTTCCCACCATCGGGCCGAACGGTTCTTTGCTTAAAGTGCCCCTATTATGGATTTTTGGAAAATGACCTTTCATGCAGTGTTTAACACAGCTCTAAGTGAATGAAAATATCATACAAAATTTGAAATCTGAAAGAGTAAAGTGTATAAAGTTATTGTCTCTCAAAAGAAAGAGTCGACTCTGATTCATTGAAACAAGTCGTTTTTAAAACGAATCTTAAGCGGTTTCATTTTGACGTCTACATAAAACATTAGCATATTGCCCGCCCACTTGTTGCCACTAGGTGCCGCTTTTGGCAGTAGCCCCTCACTGCAGAACAAAAATCCAGGGGGCGGAGTTGGATCCACATCTAGGGGGTGAAGATTTGTAGGTTTAGGGATCAAGGGGTGTAGACAGGTAGGTTTAGGTCTATGTAAGGTGCGAGGAGTTGGATCTAGATCCAACCTCGCCCCCTAGATCTTGCTTTTGGAGCGTTAAAAATAGCTGTTTCCCCGGTAACACTGTACACAAAGCAGCACTGCGCTCTGCTTTAAATGAATTCGACCTATCGGACCAATCACCGCAGATTAGCATCACGCAAAGGAGGGGTTTGGAAAAATTCATCGTTGAGCGAACTGTTTGGGAGTCGTTGAGCAAATAAGTTAAAAATAAATAAACTCTAAGCAGTCTGTGGCTCCACAGCCTCATACGTAAACTGTGATGCACTCCCCTCTAAGATGATGGGCCTTCTCTCATAACATCAGTTTGACGGCTTTGGTATGAGCATGACATCCTTAACCACGCCCCTCCAACTGTCAGTGTTCATTTCTGAATGAAACGCCTACTTTACTTCATCCAATCAATTCGCAGTAGAAAAAACAAGCCATGTCCGCTTTTTTCCTCATTCAATATTCTGTTTCTCTTGGAAGTACGTCACAATACGGAAGTAAAAACGGTCGCAAACTTCCGGTTCACGCAGACTTTAAAAAATAAACACGGCCAATAAAATAACTTGTGCTCTGTGCTAACAGCTGTTAGCACCTCATAGCACTCATAGTTGCAATCTTTAAAATGGCACATAAAAAACTTTGCTGGCCTTTGTTAGCGAATTCGGTTTGAGTGTAGGTCTTCCTTTCTCAGTTATTCTCTTTTGTCTGCAAAAGAGCGTCTTGAAAAATTAGTTTTTAGTAGATCGGCAACAAGATCTTGTGTAGGCGCCGATGACTGCACCTGTCATTATCTTTTCATCGAATTTCACTTTCGTTCCTTGGAAATCCCTGACTAAAGGGTAGCACTGGGCACGTAGCTAGACCCAGAGGGCGAGCTGTCATTGAACGTCTAAAGTTGATTGACTGATGATTCTGTCACTAATGCTCGTAACAAATCAGATGTGATGTCTTTCAACAAAAGGGTAGCACTACTATCTGTAGTGCTGGCTGCAGACTTTATGTAGGATATTCCAGTTCAACCTCCACTAAACTAATCATAGGCAATTTTGTGAACATTACACAAATGACATGATACCTAAATAATCAATACAAATTTTTTTCACACAATTGTATTTTTTATAGGGCCAGCAGAGAAGCCCCTGACGGGCCACCACTGCTTTTTAGTGATTAATGAAATGTTCTATGTCAGGCTCAATTACCTTACAATTTCTCTGACGAGCTTCATGTAACACTCTGCCCTGCCCACCTTAAAAAACTCAGACCAATAAAAATGATTGTTACATATCAACAAGTGTTATTGTGATATTCTGTAAAAATGTAAAGAGATATGACGCTACAACCTTATTTGGCCCATTTGACCTGATAGTCCATTTTAGCTGACTTCACCCTATTAATAGAGCTTTTGTAGGGAATTATTAGTTTCATTATTATTGGCCTACTTTTTTATTTTATTCTACAGAACAATAGTAAAATTACAATACAATTACAATTTATGAATGTTGCTGGAGTTTTTCTCAGCTTATATTTTGGCAGAAACCCACAGGATTTATTTTCTTCAGAGCTTCTTTTTGTTGACAGCAGCAGATTTATAAATAATTTTTACTACGAATTTGGGAAGATGTTTGTCGCACGTATCGCATAGTCACATGCCTTTAAAAAAACGTATACAAATGTTACTGAGCAAATGACGAGTAACTGTTTCAGCGCAGATTTTTCTCACACTTTGGACTTTGAACCCTGGCTAAATACATGCAATCCGTGCGTGTATTTGAAAACATAACATTCTGCAGTTTATTTACTAATCGTTTAAGCCCATCTCGCGATTTCAATCATCACAGTAACCAGCATCAACCACCTCTTCCTCTTCTCATCGGAGACATGAGAAGCAGCGCTAAGCAGTCTCTCGCTGTCGGTGTTTCGTGCTTGTAATGATATTTGCATCTTTCTCAGACAGTTTTAAATACTTCCACACTGCAGACGTGTTTGCTGCATTAGTGCGTGCTTTTATTTGATCGTGTCACGTCATTGTTCGGTACTTATTATTCTGTCTTTTCGCTATTCTCGGCCGAACAATTTCGGTTGATGAACATTCGGTGCATCTCTAATTTTTATATATATTCTTTATAAACAAAATAAGTCTCTTAGGTACTTTTCAGACAGAGCAAATATTGCTTTTCCTTATCAGGCACTGTTTAAAGTAGCATTTCTTACAACAAGCAAGAGATAATGCATAACACTGCTTCAGAGTTTCTTTTAAACCAGTGTAGCCTACTATGTAAATGTCATTCTTCAAACCTTATTTTTAACATGTTTTAACATGTTTGTTCTCGATTTTATCCAAATCAGTTGTGATAAACTGGAGTGTCTTCAACAAAGAACACAAGGAGCAGTCTCGGATGCTTTAGTATATTTGAGAAGCCAGGAGCGGAGTCCTGTTCCATTGCTCCATGATCCAGGTCTGACACTCTTGTGCCCATTGTAGACACTTTTGGTGGTGGACAGGGGTCATCTTGGGCACTCTAAGCAGTCTGTGGCTCCACAGCCTCATACGTAAACTGTGATGCACTGTGCGTCCTGATAACTTTCTATTATGGCATCAGGACCTGCGCCAGGCAGCTTCTTCCCTCAGGCTATCTGATTGCTGAACTGCAACTGATAATGTACAATACAATCAATCAGTGAATATTTCTGTGCTACTGCCCTACCATCAATCTTATTGTGTAATGTGTATTCTTATATACGTATATTATACAGCATGTCCTGATTTTGCAGAGTTAGATGTGTTCCTAGGTCAACATATTATTCTGGAACAACATTTTAATCAAAAGATTTAGTCTTGACCATCTCCCTACACCTAAACCTAACCTTAACCAAGAGCAATCCCTAAACTGCACTGATGTACAAGCACCAAACACTGATTGTAAGCCTAAACTTCACAAAAACTGTAAACTGGTTCTTCAAATCTGATTGGTTAATCACAATGTTGTTCCAGGGTCAACAAAGATGTTGATTCAGGAGCATGTCGCACTTGGTAAAATCAGGTTCTCCATATCAGCATATCATGCATGTTGTGTACTCTTTGTTTCTGCTGGCAGCACTTAGTATATTGTTTCTCAGCATATTGCTTTAAGTATGTAAACTTAATTATATAAATGTGCATTGCTATGTCCCCACACACCCCTAAACTTTTCACACATCATTTACTTTTAAATTATGTTTTGTTGTTATTGTTGTTCACATACACTATCATATAAACAGTCACTCAAATAACTTTACAATTATTTTTTTCATAAATTATTGCTATCATCTGATCATTTTAATGAGGTGCTGGGCAAAATATGGGATAGAGACTATGTACTGTGTGTATTACATTCAATTTAAAACAATTGTATTGGCATGATTGCTTTTTACTAACCTTTCATTGTATTTTTTAATGGTCAAAGAAACAGTACAGAACCATGCTAAATGTAATGCATAAAAATAAATAAAACAATGATAGAGGAAAAAGCTAAGTTTCATTGCATGATAAACCTCACATTTCAGCCTTTAAATCATTTTTTTAAAGAAAAGGATGAGTCAAAACGATACATTAAAGTCATTTGATCTGCTCCATAAACAATTCTACATAGGCTACCTTATTATACAAAGAGCTGAGATTTTTATAGTTTGTTTTCCATCTACAGGTTAAGACTTACAACAAACATTTGGTCCGTCGATTTTAACTCGACAACTACCACTGATACCGACGACTAACACTTCAACTCGTTTATACACGTTCAACTTGTTTATGCTCGGGAAGCTGCTTTAGAGAGCGCTGTCTAGCAGTGTTGCCATGTTGTATCATTTACAAGCGCTTTAGGCATGTTGTTTGGTCTTATCTCATAAAGATAGGCACTTTATGAGGTTAATAAAGTGGTCTGTCATGGATATGAGATATATGATATTTTTGTGTAATAGAACATAAAGCATTTGGGTGTTTTAGTGTTTTTTGAGCTTGTCCTTGTTTGTTAGATTTTTGTTTATTTTATATGAAGATCTGGCAACACTGACACTTTACCGCAGGGCTCATGAGCGCAGCTAGCCCGTGTCAAAATGTGCTAAGATAAGACTTCTTTCACTGTTATTTTCTTGCATCTCACATACAGACGAAGACACATTTCTGATGCACGTTCAAATACATCATTAACAACTAGTTGTTCAGTTCAGTTCCGTACACACTGCGTAGAATTTCTGTAAATGCGGTTGTCATTACCTGTATTTTTCAGGAGTTAATGCGGTTGTCATTACCTGTATTTTTCAGGAGTTAATGCGGTTGTCATTACCTGTATTTTTCAGGAGTTAATGCGGTTGTCATTACCTGTATTTTTCAGGAGTTAATGCGGTTGTCATTACCTGTATTTTTCAGGAGTTAATGCGGTTGTCATTACCTGTATTTTTCAGGAGTTAATGCGGTTGTCATTACCTGTATTTTTCAGGAGTTAATGCGGTTGTCATTACCTGTATTTTTCAGGAGTTAATGCGGTTATCATTACCTGTATTTTTCAGGAGTTAATGCGGTTGTCATTACCTGTATTTTTCAGGAGTTAATGCGGTTGTCATTACCTGTATTTTTCAGGAGTTAATGCGGTTGTCATTACCTGTATTTTTCAGGAGTTAATGCGGTTATCATTACCTGTATTTTTCAGGAGTTAATGCGGTTATCATTACCTGTATTTTTCAGGAGTTAATGCGGTTGTCATTACCTGTATTTTTCAGGAGTTAATGCGGTTGTCATTACCTGTATTTTTCAGGAGTTAATGCGGTTGTCATTACCTGTATTTTTCAGGAGTTAATGCGGTTGTCATTACCTGTATTTTTCAGGAGTTAATGCGGTTGTCATTACCTGTATTTTTCAGGAGTTAATGCGGTTCTCATTCCCGTATTTTAGTGATTTATGTGTGTACAGAACGCGATTAAGGAGTAAAAGGTGAACTGACAACCGAATTTAACTGCAGTGTGTATGTGGCTTATAATTATTAGGCCAATATAATTTTACCTCTAATGAGACATTCAAAAACTAACAAAATTATGGAAGCTAAAGTAGTAAAATATATTTTATAAAAAAAGTAAAAAATCGTTAGTAACAACGCAAGTAAGACCAAGACATACGTGACTGTCAATCTACCTGACATCACCACGCTACAGTCTGCAGCGAGGACACTCTCACTCTACGAGCACGGTTGTCCGTGCCAAGAATTCCAGGCTGAGAACGGTTTGTAATTGTGCCGTGCCATACCAGGCTCACGTGGAAATACAACTGGAACCGTACCTGACAGTTCTTAGAACCGTTCGGCCCAATAGTGGAAAAGCGGCTAATATGGCCTCTCTATCGAATGAAGCCCCGCCTTCTAAGCAAAAGAGCCAATTGCTAAATCAGTAAAGTCAGCGCGTCACTGTAGAAGCCCCGGTTTCTATAGAAACAGTAAGTGTTCTGACACGTGCGCCTAGGTCTGCGCATGCACACTGGCTGGTCTAGCCTGAAAAATAACACTATTTGAGCAAAATAAACAACAGTTTTGGAGAATTTGATGTTTCCCCATTCAAAGAGATAGGAGCTGCCCTTGCATGCCGAGAGGTGTTCCTAAGATGGCCACCGAGTGACATGACTTGCCTTAAAGGGACTTTGGTTATACCAAATGTCTCAAAATTTGTTGTGATAAATAAACAAGCTCATCTTCATCTTGGATGGCCTGAGGGTGAGTAATGTTTCAGCAAATTTGAATTTTTGGGTGAACTGTTCCTTTCAGTTGAAGAGTCGTTAAGAGGGAATTAATCCAATAACTTTTGACTCGAGTCATTTTGACCAGTTATTTAAAAGAACAAACTTTAATAATTCTGCCAAACTGGTACAAACCCAATGACATACAAGCTTTGGAATAGCTTTCACTAGTGGAGAGCAACGTTCTTACCTTCTGAATGGGAGGCAGTCTTCTGCTTTCTCTATGAACCACCTCTAAAGTCTCCATCTGCATTGCCACAAGACCTGAAGGAACAGATACAAACCTGATTCAGGAAACTTTGTGGACAGGTTAGGGTCACTGGGTCACAGAACAATCCATTTCGGTTTCATTTTCCCACCAAAACCACTTAATATATTGAATTGTCCTTCAGACTGAGGCATTAAAGTCATCAACTTCTAATTTCTCATGCAGTTCTGACCACAATAAGTATTTTTTAAAGCAATAAATTCAATTCTCACAAGAGAGGACTACTGAAATCAACTAGTATAAATGGTGAGCACTTACAACCTTTGGAAATATACACCTATCCTTATACAAATACATACATTTTAACCTAAAATCTTAATGTTACACAAGTTCATGTCTGTGTGCATCAGTCAAAATGTTTCAGTTCTTAGACTAAAAGTATAAACGCTCCATGTTTTGCACAGTGCTTTACCTGGAATCATACTATGCAGACTCTTGATATGATCCTGCGTCACTCCACTCTCTGTGCACACTTTGTCAATGAAACGAGAGATGAATCTCCCCACAGAGTTGGCAACATCACTGGTCTCAGAGTCTTCAAACCCGCTCTCAGTGTCAAAGCTCTCGGCCACACTCCCTGCAATACTGTTTATTGCACAATACTAATTATATTGCAGACTTAAACACACAACACATTCAACAGCAGCAATGCTCCTCTCAATATTCTTAGATTAACACACAGCTATTTAAAGAAGCTTTGATGTAACTATGCTACTTTAGCTTACCGACCCATCACAATTCAATGTCTGTTTAGTCTGTTGCACACAATTGGTCTGAAATACCACGGTTAGGAAGCGGACGGCTCTGATATCGCCTGGTCTTAGGGCACATTGTGCTGGTGGAAAGGTGATGTAATTCCCTAACTCTGTTTACAAATAGAGAGAACAGTTCCCGACATTTCAGGCAGAAAATAAACCAAGTCTATAGTAAAACTAGGCAATACGGATTTCCCCAATCAATGCAACTTTTGCAGAAGAACTTTTCATTTACAAGTCTTGTATGAGATTATTACATTTTATTAAGAAAATTTTGTGTCCACTCTTGCAGAACCGTACACCTCTACATCCGAGACAAATCTCAGGTTTTTGCAAAAGCCAAAAGTATAAATCCGTTGTCTGTTTTCAGCTCCAGCTCTCGTACAATGAGCGTGACGCAATTTTCATTATCAGCACATTATCATACGATCACGATCAGAGGAGTAGCTTTTGAATGATTGTGCACATAATCGTGTGTGAGATTCAGAAAATTGTAATATATTAGGGTCTTAAAGCAGGGTTTCCCAAACGGGGGTTTGCGAGTTGATGAAAAGCTAACTATTAATTATATTGAATGTAAAATTAAAATAATATAAGGGGTTGCACAATATTCATGATATAGCAGAGTGTGATTGTCAAACCAAATGTTTCATTTTAGTTAAATAACTGTATAGTCTTATTATAATCATTTGTATTATACATTCGTAATTTATATATTACAAAACACTACTTCTAATAAATAAAAAAATAATATTAATATTTTGATATGATCCACATCAGAGAACAGTGAAAATGCCTATATGTCGTTAAACTACTGAGATCTTAAATTCAAATTTCTTACTTCAAATAAATATGTGATGTCTCAAAAAATTAGGGAATCCCTGCCTTAAAGGATTTTTTCCTAATTTATTGTCTGGAGGGTGAAAATGGTAAGTCTGATCGCTTAGTAATGCAATAGCATACTTCTCAACAAAAGACAGAATTTGAGGAGTCATTTACAAAATTCCCTAATACTAGGCGCAAGCAAAACTAAAATGATATGCTTGCCATATCAAACACGCTTAATTAAAAATAAAGAGATGAAAGAAAACATATGACATCTGAGAATAGCACTTCAAACTCTCAGTATGCAGTTTTTGGCCTTTTCTGAGAGGAAGAGAGAAGGACAGGAGGAGGAAAAGATCAACTCTAGAGACATGCATTTGGCCAAACATCACCTGTTTTGACTATGAAGCCTCCCAAAACTCACACATATTATTCTTATTATTACTACAAAGCTCTACATCCCGATCCCTCCCTCTTTTTTTGGTTATGGCTGAGTGCTCCCTTCATCGTTCTGCTGAAGCAGAGCAGCACTCGGGCTACCGGAGGGGCTGAGAAAGATGTGCGGTGGTGTATAACTGGATAGGACTCTTGAGGAACTACACCAGGCTGCTTCTATTTACGTGTTTGCTCACTGACTGAATCAACAGTATAGTTTTCTGTTGAAGACACTGAGAAACAATCAAGCTGATTTATATTGGAATGTGTGTTTCGTAACCAAGGTGGAAGGAAAACCGTCAGCCCCTGCCTGTGTGTCTTTTCCATTTTAACTGATCTGATGCATGCCAGACGTACTGGAGCAGCACTGACCTGCAAAAGTGTTTAGAGCCATAAACAGTTCTCTTACTTTGCAGGACCACAAATGACACATTGAAATTTTGCTTCTCTGTGACATTTTTATTTCAAAGCAATGAAACTGATTTGAATTATTTTCAAATGATTATGTAATGGTATTGTGTTTGAAATAGGCTGTTTGAATAAGCATTTTTATAGTTTTAAGAACCACCTTTGGCAACGTTATCTCTGATTTGAACACTTTGGCTGACTCTTCTGCTCAGATTGGCTCCAAGTTAGTCAAATGAAACTGGTTCAACAATTTTCAAATAGTGCCACAAAAAGTTCTTCTTCACAAACTCCATTATTAAAGCTGTAATTGATTTCAGTGGTTATCTCCAGACACTGAATAAAGCAGCCACATCTAAACACACTTAATGATTTGACTGTAGTCTAAGTTATGTAATTGGCAAAACAAAAAAATTATTTTTTTTCAGTTTTAAGTAGTTTCACTTAATATTATGCACTATAATTTTAAACAATGCACATTCCCACAGCATGATGCTGCCGCCCCCATACTTCACTATATTTATTATGTTTATGAGTTGGTAATTATTAATGTGATAAGATTTCAGATCTCATTTGAGCACAAAATATTCTCCCACATCTCTGCTATAATGAGTCACTATTAAATATTTTGACAAAGTGTATATTTCTTTCACCCGGTTCCTTTTGAGTTTATTTTGTTCCCTCCTCATAATCCTGACACATTATATGGGCTGCTGCATCTTTAGTCTGTACTGAATCTCCTTCATACGTGATCACTGACCTCTATGTGGGTTCTCCTCGATCGCACAGAGACTTCTGAGTGACGAGCTTTATTAATCAGTGTCTGAGAGGTTTGTTGTAGTGATTTGGACTTCCTGAATTGGACACCGAAACACACATTTTCCTTTCTTCCTTTCGCTCTAACTTCAGATTCACAACTTGCACAATGATCCATTAAACTTAGCGGATTTTATGTGGAAGATATTTTAATCATTTGCAGGTAGAGGTCAATCGTAAGGCAAATGAGTGAGCAGGAAGTATACTTAACTTTTAAATGATTATTTGATTTGAAGGTTCTGAGCTAAAATGGCATATTTAATGTTTTATTTCAAGTTTTAAGTGGTTGGGAAAACTGCATTCAGTAAAGTGAAACAGCAGAGATAACCAGTAACTCAAACAGTAGCAATGCCAATGCATAGGTTCGATTCTCAAGGAAAGCAGAAATGTGTGCCTTGCATGAAATGTAAGTTGCTTTGAATAAAAACATCTGCTAAATGCATGAATGTCAACGTATGGTAAATAACATGTATTCTGCAAGGCATTGTCTCTTGCCTGTTCGTGAGGATGCTGTTGCTGCCGCTCTCCCAGTCGGCTGCAGGCGTGGAGCGCAGCAGCTTGTTTTTGCTGGTGTCCAGCGGTACGAGCAGGTAGATCATCAGGCTGGCGTAGTGGATGGCTTGGCTGAACACTGTGCTCTCCTCGTTCTTCACCAGCTCTTGCTGCTTCTCTTTGCTCAGACTGGGCCAAGCACGCAACTGCTCTGCTGCGAAGTCCATAGCAGTTCTTTCTGACTCACTGGATGCTGTGGACAGTGTACTCTGTTCCTGACAAAGAGAGATGGTCAGAGAAACAGGGTTAAAATATATCCCCTTTCTACTGAAATTGTGCCAGGGTCAATGTTTGCTAAGTTCTGTGTCAATCTCAATCAAAACCAACCACGTTTATCTGACTTGAGCGACAACCAAACTCGTTACTTCAAAATGTACTCATAAACAAACAAGGCACGCCGGTCTTAGTTTACAAACCTTACACCTATAAGAGTTCTTGTTTTATTATCATTTTAATCACTTATAAAAATAACTACAATCATAAATCAATCATAAACATAACTACAATGTTAAGTGTGCCAATTATAAATATGATAGTCCAAACAAAAAGTTAAGGGAAAATATAATTTGAAATGTGTGTGCCAAATTTAAAAAATGAAAAGTGTTAATGTTGGCTTTTTTTGGGCAAAACTTTACATTTTTAAAAGAACACTTATGTTCATGTGGTGTAACCATCAAATAAAATACTTGAATACTTGTGAGTGTGCACATCTTAATTGTTTTCAAAATAGTTTTTAAAAACCTATTTTAAGTAAACCTATAAATTATAATTCATAAATATCAGGTTAGCACCATATGACAGTTAAAAAGCTAACCTCGTTTTTTCATGCAAGGAGAAATTATCTGAGATTTTAAGTCACAATATAAATGTAAAATATATTAAAAAATAAAATTTGGTTCAGAACATCATAGAATACATGTATTCATATAATTGAATTAAATTAATAGCATTTTACATTTTTGAAATAAATCACATTTCAAAAAAGTAGGGATTAGTCAAACAAAAGAAAGACTTTACCTTGATCTTGGCAGTGATGAGTGGTTTTTCCTCAGGGGCGGTGAGGTAAAGCGCTCGGATCTGGTTTTGCACCTCAGAGTAGAAGGTGGCCTCCCAGAACTGCTGATTGGTCCAGATGGGATGGTCTTGTATGCAGGTGTAGGCGAACTGGTCCACGCCAGCTGCCAGTTTCTGTAAGCAAGAAGATGGATCAGCGGGCAACACAATGTGAACTCTGGCAGCCTGCTAAGATAAACACAGTGCCTGCTACTGTCTATATAACAGCTCATGAAACCAACTGGGCTGTACGGCACTTGTAAAGGAGTCCATTAAAAAGCATGGTGAAAACAGGAAATTAACGCACTACTGCCAATGGTTTTAGGAGCAATCTGTCATTTTTTGCGGTCATAATGTTCTCAACACATACAGTAGGCCTCACAAAGAGAGATTGCAAAGCAAGACTTTGAAAACATGACCCTGGTGTTTTTCTGTGCTTTCTGATGCAAACCAGATCACCTGTGGGCTGCTTACTGACTCTAAAGGACATCTGCTAAAGCTATGAAGGCTGTATTTATTGTATTTGCACATACGGATGTAGAACTTAATGGATCGCACACCACGCGTGACATTTTTCTCACCTTCCATTGGTCTGTACAGCTCACACCTCAGATTAAATTACCATCCAATGTCATCTTTTCAAAACCCCTGAACATACGCTATGACAAACTGTCTTTGCTACTTAGTTTCCTTACAGCTAACCAAACCACAATCACAATTTAAATGGCAGATGGAAAGAGGGAAAGAGAAAATTCAGCAGCAATGGAAAGATGGAGGCAAACATCGTAATAAGCAAGAACAAATTCTGGCTATGTCCCAATTAGCATATTTTACTAGGCACTAAAAGGATGCGCTTCACTGGTGATAAAAAGTACATACATTTGAGTATGTAGAAAGACAATACGCCAGTATTGGGACATATTTATTTCCACAAAAACCTTTGTTGCATACTGTGTGTGTTTGATGCAATTACTTTTTAATTTTTCCTGCATTAAAAACTGCTGGGGCTGATTTGGCCCAACTTTCTTTGCTATTAATAAACAATGTCGTAAGAGAATCATAAAATTCCTCTTCCAGGTTGTAGGAAATATATATGAACAAGAATGCATGGATGCATTCAAAATAGTACACTATCTAAACTTACAGATTTTACATTACATGAAGTGAGGTGTACTAAATGCAAACTTGTTGCATCCCTGTCCAGCATAATCTGTCATTCATGCCACCTCAAATCACAAACGTTCACTTCTTCACTGCAAATCATGGCTATCCTGAACCCTTGAGATAAAGATGATTCAGGAAGATGGCAGCTGTTTTGTTTATGGTGGTCATGTATCAGCTCCAACCAATGCATACTATTTACAAAAGACAGCATGCAAACAACTAATCGATAAAATCAACAACTAATCGATAAAATCGATTATTATCGATTATGAAAATCATCGACAATGATTCTCATTATCGATTAGTCGGGTCTGCCCACATGCACGTCCAACTTCATCCGGTTGCTCAAATTACAGCACTGAATAACGCATTTCTATGGACAAAATGCATCTAAAAATAGTGGAGGAAACAGAATGAGATGCCGCAGGAGAAGTACGTGATCCAAGCTGTCCACAACATGATCATTCTTTATTTTGAGCTTTAAGTTAATGCATTAGTGTAAAGGCTTGCCCTGTCAGGCGCTGTGACACATGCGTGTGCGTCCTCAGTGCAAAAAACATTCAGTTTACGGTCATATCCTTATCTATAAATGTCACAAATTCACACGAGCATTTCCATTTTTGCATAAAGGTCCGTCCTGACAGCCTGTGTTAAGTTTAAAATACCGAATGAGCACCGGCGCGGCGGGCGCGTGCACGCGCATCAGACAGACGGAACACAGAGAGGGAGAGAGAGAGAGAGACAATTAACACGATATTCAGCGCTGAAATATATCCATCGTGCTGAAATATATCCATCGTGCTGAAATATCTGTTGTTGAAAGTTCATTTAAGGCTTAAAAGTCAACATGCAGTGTGAATATTTTATGAGAGTAGGAACTTTAAAGGGATAACAGCATGTAATTGTCTGAATATAAATATGAGGCGCTCCATAAACGCAATTACCCAATTACAGTCAAAAAGTACATAAACAATGCAAGCAAGAATGCAAGCTGTTATGAGGCCATTTTATATTATAAATACTAATTCGTTGTTTCTGTTTGTAATTTGCCCAATAAATTACAATAACATTTTTATATTTAAACAATTTTTTGACAGATTCCTAAAATATTTGTTTTATATTTATGACAGGTGGTCTAATAAATTAAGCACTGTATGTTTTCATAGCATTCAGTGTGTTTGAAGGACATTGAGCAGAATGTGGAATAGTGTGTTTTTTGTCAATAAAATTAAATAATTTTATTTAATCCGATTAATCGAAAGAATAATCGGCCAACAAATCGATTATCAAAATAATCGTTAGTTGCAGCCCTAAAACTGGGACACAACCTCTGAGAGCGAATGGTTTCAAGATCACCTCAGCAGAGGCTCTTGGGAAGCCCCTTTTGCGGTTTCAGTAAATCCAAACCCAATCATGTATAATCCCTCGATATCTGAAGGTTGTTTCACTTTGACATATGTGCATTTTCCCACTCTCTATCACTGGGAAATGACCAGCAAAGACATTAATGTGAAGGTTTGTTTGGACAGTTGATCTTTCCCTATGTAGTCTGGGATGTCTAATATGTATTTCAACGCCAGGAGACCCTATAATACCGACTTGTCCATGTCAAGCAGTGCTGATAAATCCAGATCATCCATCATTTTAGCAGATATATATAGCTTAAGCTAGCCATGTTGAAGCTTTGAGAGCTTGCAGATATTCTGCGGCTGTCTAGACCCAATTTCCTCAAGGCTGACATACAGATGGAGCCGAGTGAAAGAGATGCAGCAGGAGAAACTGCAAATAGCATTATTTGTCTTCAACACGGTTGTGACTGGCAGCAGATGGGGGGGGGGTGTTCAGATTTGCCAGTTCTTCAACAGCAGATGTAAGGGGGTCAGTTTGACCTCTTCTAACTGTACAGCCTTGACAACAGAGCACATGTCAAGATGTTGCATTCCAGGGGGAATTTATTTGATTAGACTTTATGAAAGTGTTTAATGGCGGGCAGGAGAGTTGGAGTTAAAACTGATGCCCTTGAATGAGTAGAAGATATTTTGATGGTCTCTCTTCTAAACAATAGAGGTCTCAACTGTTGGTTATCAGCAGGAGTTTTTGCTTATGTCACACCAAATCACCAACCTTCTTCTAATGGACTTTTTGATAATTTTCACTGCATATCGCTGCCATTCTGAACCCTTGAGATAAAGATGGTTTAAGATCATGGTAGCTGGTTTGTTTTTGGTCCAAGATGGCCTATCATCAGCTCCAGCCACCTTGACCAAGAAGGTCTACCAGGTTGACCTTGGCCCCTTCTGACAGTGTTTTAGTTGAATTTCCCAACAGGTATAAAAAGCAAATGCTTAATTTGTGTCAGAAAATTAAAAAAAGATCTCACTGTGATCCGTGAACAGCACAGGGTTAATGATTTACCAACATTATGGAACAAATCCCTGCTTACTTAATACTAAGAGACGTTCCATTTGCAGAGCCAGGAAGGAATCAAAACAGTCCCATTTAAATAAATTGTGTCGTAAAATATGCACGTCTCTGTGAGCTAAAAGACATCTAGGATTAAACAGCGCATTTACAATTATGATTTATGTCAAACAAGAAGAGCAACAAAGAAAATCAGGGCAAAATGTTAAATGGTTGAACAAACAGATATCGGTATGCAGGACATGCTGTAATCATGTCCCACAATGCAAAGTAAACAGGAGAAGGTCAAGCTATGGTCAGCGAGAGCCATGGCAGGGTTATGCTAGCTCGTGAATTGACAATAAATTAATGTAACGCCTCCATGACAACAAACACCCCAAATCCATTTCTGCTGAAACACTTGCCTGCTGCAGACAGTGCCAGAGACATTCGTGGTACATTCAAACCACAATTGTATGCACAAATGACATTCATTTATTATTTTAAGACAGATACCCGATACTTTACATAACAAATACAGACATGACATTATTTACTGACAAACACAACGGAAAATCTCTCCCTTTCCCATAATACAGTCACGTGGATCTATGCAGCATGTGACAGTCTACAGTGCAAGTGGTACGACGGTCAAAACTGGATCATTCCTATTATCATATGGCATATTAAGGCCTATATTTCAATTGTGTACAAAATCAATTTAGATAACAAGGCTTTAAGATGAGACACTACAGGCAAAAACACTTTTTTCATGCATCTGCCAGTTGTGAGATTTTGGGTTTTTTGGCTTTACATAAAGTATTTTTCAGGCTAGTGGAAAGAAAACATCCAAAACACACTGTTCAGTGTTTCTTTTATAGGACTTTTTAGATTTGTGTCTGTAGATTTCAATTACAATGCATATCTTTAAAGTCCGTTTTCTCAAAATGAGATTTTTCTTGACTTCAGCAGCACTTAAACACACACCAAACTTTACATACTTTGCATGATTTTATTTATTTGTACTACATTTCATTCCTTAAAAATGGTGAAAATGTGTTTGTTTATATTTTTCTGGCTGTTGACAGTATAAAGAAATATCCAAGATCCTCTCTGTAAACACTTTTGAAACTAATGTCTAATATGTCAACAAAATATATGTTGCTTTTTTACGGCTGCATTCAATGTTCAGATTTTGTTCTTTGTATATGAATTAGTGCATATTTAAATAGATAACTGCTCATTTGCAGAAAACTTGTACTCCTACAGATCTCATAGATTATAACTAAGTGAATTTAACTCATTTTACAGCATATTTAAATCATATTATTTCACTTTTTAACAAATTAAATTTGTTTTCACAATTAACAGGCTTATGCTGACATATGAGTAATTATATTTCACGGTATATCACAATATAGTTAATTTTGCTTTAAATAAGGTCTTTATGATATCAAAATTTCTGATACCATAGAAATGTTATGATTCTTGTCAAGTAAACAGCAGCGATTAAATTACAATTAATAGGACAAAAAAATACAGAAGAACAAATAAATATGAATTGCTACATCTACTGTATAAAATATTCAAACTATAAGTTTTTGTGACCACATAGCACAGCAATATGAGTGTGAGAAGAGCTATTTTAAACACTCCTATCAACATCTCAAGACAGACTACACCAGTACGGGATGCTGTACGCTCATAAACATGCACACACAGAACAAAATAAGCTTCTGAAAGATCTACATCCTTCCCAGTCGTCACAGCAGACATAACTTCACAGTGTTGAAGATCTCGGTCGAGAGCGGGGTAATGTTTTGAGATTGAATATTCACTCAAATACAAACAGACCTCTCACCGAAAGAGAGTATGTTGAGTGTGTTCCCATGTCTGATGGCATGCAGACCTTGACTACAGAACAGCATAGCCCTCTGGGAAAGACGACAATGTGCTGGAGGAATGCCACAATGAGCCAGCTAACCAAGTGAAAGTGCAAAGAGCAACTCTCATGTTCTCACAAATACAAGAACATGCATACATACATAATAACATACAAATACAAGAACATGTACATAATAACATACATACAAAACACAAATACAAGACACAAATACAAGCATACATAATAACATACACACAAAACACAAATACAAGACACAAATACAAGCATACATAATAACATACACAAATACAAGAACATGTACAAAACACAAATACAAGATACATAATAACATACACACAAAACACAAATACAAGAACATACATACATAATAACATACATACAAAACACAAATACAAGAACATGCATACATAATAACATACACACAAAACACAAATACAAGAACATGCATACATAATAACATACATACAAAACACAAATACAAGAACATGCATACATAATAACATACACACAAAACACAAATACAAGAACATGACCATTGACAAATACACAGATACAAGCATACATAATAACATACACACAAAACACAAATACAAGAACATGCATACATAATAACATACACACAAAACACAAATACAAGAACATGCATACATAATAACATACACACAAAACACAAATACAAGAACATGCATACATAATAACATACACACAAAACACAAATACAAGAACATGCATACATAATAACATACAAATATGACACAAATACAATGACACAAATACAAGACACAAATACAAGTGCATACACACAAAACACAAATACAAGAACATGCATACATAATAACATACACACAAAACACAAATACAAGAACATGCATACATAATAACATACACACAAAACACAAATACAAGAACATGCATACATAATAACATACACACAAAACACAAATACAAGAACATGCATACATACATAATAACATACACACAAAACACAAATACAAGAACATGCATACATAATAACATACACACAAAACACAAATACACATGACACATACATACATAATAACATACACACAAAACACAAATACAAGAACATGCATACATAATAACATACACACAAAACACAAATACAAGAACAATATACATAATAACAAAACGGCTGGAAAACCCATCCACTCCATCCAGAATATTTTATATATTACTAAATTCCAGTTTATGTTCCCCAAATTCTGCATTTTATGTTTTAATTAGTGCTGTGAAATGATTAATCGCGATTAATCACATCCAAAATTATAGTTTTTGTTTACATAATATATGTATGTGTACTGAGTATATTTATTATGTACAGTATATATAAATACACACAGATACAGTATATATTTTGAAAATATTTAAATGCATATACATTTATATTTTTATTATATATAAATATATTTAATATGTAAACATAACATTTTTCTTAAATATATACATGCATCTGTTTGTATTTATATATACATTATATGTATATTATTATGTAAACAAAAGCTTTTATTTTGGATGCGATTAATCGAGATTAATCGTTTGACAGCACTAGTTTTAATTAAATTGTAATAATTAAAAAGTCTGTCTAATCAGTTAAATTCATAAAACTTTAACAATTGTATTAAAATGCGTACAATAACAGGGCCATATGCAATGTTTACATTTTTTCAAAAATTCTGTTGTCTCACATTTTTTCTGGATTTATGATTCAATATAATATAATAATAATAATTCTCAGGCTAACTGAGGCTTGTCATAGCACTTGCATATCACTGCTCTTTTGTTGATTTTGATTGCTTTCATTGTCCGCATTTGTAAGTTGCTTTGGATTTCTTTCACAATTTTTGAACAAAAGTTCAAATTAAACCAAACTTTTATTTTGAAAGGTTGTCATAAAAGCCAAACCCTTTACATGTCTATGTGTATATACAGTAATATAATAGTTTTTATCAAATGAAGTGGTAAAATTCTGCTGAAATGACTCTTAGGCCACGTGTCCACCAAAGGCTTTCAATTGTTTTCAATGGGAGCGCTGCATTTCTTTAAACGGCAGGAGCGTGACAAGGCACTGAACAGTTATTTCATGCTGAGTGCTACACGCTCAGGGTGTTTTTTTCCTGGCGAGAGTTAAAGAATGTTCAACTTTGGGGTAAAACCCAGCGCTCATCACTGTCACTTTTCAACCAGCCGTCCAAACACAGTGAAGGAGGGGCGGGACAAATACCACACCGACCAACCGCTACATCCTGCTTGAACAACAGCAACAGACGACAACAACAAGCACAACAACGGAACAAACTTATTTAAAACAAGGGCCAGAGCAAGTATTTTACATTGCGTTTTCAGCAGAGCACCGGGCATTTTCAGCTGGCTAAACGCACTTTAGTGGACACATGGCCTTGGGGCAGCTCTGGAGATGAAGTTTGTTTTCATGTCCTCATATAGTGAGATGGCAGATGCTGAAAACACAGTAAGCAATACATGTGCTTGAGTAAGTGTGTAGCAGACAACTGTGTCCACTCATTGACACAGAGATTTGCAGAACAAGCAGACTTCATATTTTGAAAGAAGATTTTGCTTTTTAATATTCACAGACCACATCACGATTTAATTAAGTTAACAGCTCAACTTTTGATTTGTTCATCCAAAATTCCATGACATTCCGAATTATTCAGTAAATTCTATTTTTATGACTGGATTTATTGTATGCAAATGCAGTGTCAGGTGTTGAGCAACAGGAAGTTTTGACAGTTGAATTAATTGGACTACTGTGGCACTTTACAGGGGCCCGACCCACATTAAAATCTCACTGACCTAAAATCCTGCCCCAAATTGATGTTATTAAACACAAAATATGTTTGGAAAGGCTGTGATTGTGTCACATCGCAAACAAATTATTTTATGCTCAAAACCTGTTTATACAAAGAGAAAATGAGCCTAAAATGCAAAAACAAAAGCCAGACTCTGACCTAATTTTTCCATATCTAGTATGCCCTGCTATAACACTTGTAAACAGTCTTTATAAGCCATCTTTAACTGTTCAATGAGCAGGAAGGCTTTATTTGAGTGATGATCTGTGAATGGCAGCCTAGTATGTCAATGACCTTGCTTACTAAAATCAATTAACTGCCCTAAGGCTCAGCATTTCCCAGAAGAAAGAGAATGAATCAGAGCTCAAAGGCTAAATGAGATGCATACCGATCACTTGCGAGAAACCTTTTGACCTGCTACGGCAAACCTGACCGTGTGTGAGAGCGCGTGATTTTTCACAAGGAAAGCAATGACGTATCAAGTTGTTTTTCATCCCACAAATCTCCATTTGAGGTGACTTTGAGGTATCCATGGCATAAAATCATTCTCAAGCCAAGAAACAATGAGCTAGGATTTATTCAGGTTACATAAAAGCCCTCATTTACAATGCTGAAAAAGGTTTAGGTTGTAAATCAAGGCAAAGAGGTAGTTGTAAACGGAGCGGATCTTTGTGGGAATTGTTTTGTTGACTTTGTGGTCGAGTCTTTGAATCCCTTTGGCCCAAAGGTAAAAAAAAAGTGGTGCCAAGCATTGCAGTTACTCATACTTAGGGTTAGGGATTCAAACAAACCCTTACCCCAGATGCATAACTCATTGATCATTCATATTCAGCCATTTGTGCTATGAATGATACCTTGAATCATACAGCTTGTTGTGCTATTATTGAGAGATCACACTTGCGCTTCAAGAATGCAAAAGCAACTTTGAGCCCTAGTGTGTCTGCGGTAAAGTCCATACTTCAGTTGGGTCATCCTTAAGTAGAGGAAGCCTTTATCTCCTGCCAAGCCTGCACTGAGAACCTCAATAACATGCAGTGTGGTTTAGTACAAGGCTACTGGCAGTGAAGGGGAGGGCATGTGGATCTCAGACTCACGGAAAAATGCATGAGGGTTTAATTGTTGTGCGACACAGGGATCATCTAAGGATAGCCAGAGCACAGATTAGAGCCACTGCACAGCATTTTAGTGCAGAATTAATTTCAGGTAATACGTGAAATATATTTGTTGAGTTGACCTCAATAATTTAGCCTTTGGTTTGCGTGATATCAGTTGCATGAATCCTTCTGGAGCGGTGCAAAACAAACAAGGTTTCATTTATCTCTCTTGTTGAACGTCGTTTATCTCTGTCATGAGGGCTTCACAAATCTAACTGTCAGCTCTTTTTAGTGTAATGCTTTAATCAGGATTTGGCTCTTACATAAAAATGGCAAATGTGAAACAGGAAAACTGAAAAACAGGAAATTCAAGGTTTGAAGAAATAGCTTTCAGATGTCTTAATGAAAGACTTGAATTGTTTGCCTCAATGCATGAAATCTTCAGCTCTCCATAACGGTCTGTGGCAGGTGCATCTCATCAATTAAAATGAACAATGACTGTGGAAACATTTCGGATTACGTATCTCTAGCTAATTAGTGGTGCTCAGTTGCATGTGAACAAACTACTAGCCCCGAGTATTAAACTTAACCCGTAACTATCCAGCACTGTTACACAACATTTGGTTCTTTCACAGTTCACAGTAAAAGTGCATCTGAGATCATTTGATTAACACTTCGGGTGTGCATTATTTGTCTAATAATTCAAAATCCTGTCATAAATTATTCCTTATATATGAGCTGTGTGTTGAACATTTGTGTTATTTTACTTGCTTGCAGATAGTAAATAGTAATAGTAGTAAATAAATAAATTTTAAAAAGAAAGAAATTAAGACAGATATAAATACACCGCACTTGTGATTTAAAATATTGGAGTATGTTTTTATAAGAAAATAATATTCCGGTCTTTTTACTGCTGCTGCTTTGTAATGATTTATGAAAAGTTCAAGCAATGTCTGAGTGGAAACAGTTTCAAGTAAATACTACAACTATTTTTTTTTACTTTTTTACAGTTGTACTGTAAAATAAGTGTATTATTATATTAATATTTCTAAATACTCAATTTTTTCTGGAGTGAAATATTACAATAGTGGACAATTTTGCTTAATATTTATTAGTAAAACAACAATAAAAATTATTATGATGATTATTATTAATATTATTGATATATAATCACAACATTTGACCAAACTGTACAGCCCTACAAATAAGAAAAGCAAACCTGGAACTTTAAAAAATGCAACATTTTAAATTGCAACCACAATATCTGATTTTTTTTTTTTTAAATGCAATAAGATTTTTCACCCAAATCATGTAGCCCTATCCAATATGCAACCATATACCGTAATGCCCTAGCAAGTGCTTGCAACTCCTGTGCAACTATCTGCAATGTCCTGACATCAAGATCTTCAAGGAATGAAATTCAAGTACAGTCTTTCTAGTACTTTCTGATTAACTGCAAACCGTTATTTTGCTAGTGCTAGTTTCCTGCAGGTCATTCCAATCCCAAAGGAATTTAAACCCATTCCTGGATGGGAGAAACAATCTTATCGTAAGATTCTGGGTTACGTTGACAATGAAAATTTACAATGGATAGTGTTACAGTTAGGTATCTAAAGGCCTAAGTATACTTCATTTTTTACGCATACGTAAGCGTATGCGCACAGTCGTACGCGCAGTCTTGCAAAGTATACTTCATTTGACTCAATACAAATACAAATTAAGCTCAGATGAGCTTTATTGGTCACATACACAATTATACAGAGTATAATGAGGAGTGAAATGTGTTCTCTGCATTTAACCCATCCAAGTGGAGCAGTGGGCAGCCGACATTGCGGCGCCCGGGGAGCAGTTGGGGGTTCGGTGCCTTGCTCAAGGGTCTCACCTCAGTCGTGGACACTTCCTGCCAGAGCCGGGATTCAAACCCACAACCTTGGGTTACCTCTGGTTTCAAGTCCAACGCTCTATCCATTAGGCCACGACTGCCCCGTCAATGCCCCGTACACAGACGTTCGACGCATGCACTTTGCGCCAAACTGCAATACCTCTCCTGGCCTAGCGGGGCCCGTAGGGAGCAGTTTTGAAGATTACAGTGTGATGAAGGACATGGAAGAAAAACTCACAGAAGTCCGGTAAGCACAGCGGAAAGGCTAGCCGTGACCAAGTATTGCTGCAAGCTACCGTTTGGGAAGCTGGACAGGGTCTAAGCTTATTCCGGAGGTGTGTGAAGCCATATGTTTATGCAGTTTTTCTTCGGCTACCTTGTGAATCGATGCCCCCACGACAGCGTTTCCACCTTGTGGATAAACTAATTACTGCAAGAGAGTTTAATGCGCATGTGTGACCTGCGCGTACAAAGTATGCACGGTTACAAAAATCCGGGGGTGCACGTACAGTACGAACGTACTATTCTGATGACGAAATTTGCGTCACGCGCACTGTACGCTGTCCCTCGCGTACACGTACAAAGTGAAGTATACTTTGGCCTTAAGACTTAGACAAGTGCTTTTGTCCCACAAACGAACATGAGGGTCACCAACGTGGTATTTGATTACATCATGTCTTCTGTGCATAGTGTGAGTCACAACAGACGGATCACAGAACAGCCCACAATTAAAAAGCAACACAGTCAGTTGTGTCTGTCTCTATGACTACTATAATGTGGGTACGTGATGGATTGGTGTTGAAAGCCAGACACTCTCCAAATCCTGCAACCCGTACTTCCCCCTTTTCCCACTGTACCACAGTGAAACCCAACTGGGCTAGAGTGACTGTCACGCTTCTTAGTGGTTTTCATCAGTGATGGGCTGAAGCGGAGCCTAAATGTACTCACACCGTAGTTATTTTCCCTTCTTAACTTAGGAGTAAAAGTTTGAAATATCTGAGCAGTGATATACTGATAGTAAACATCTTGATGCTGCAATTTCTGATTGAAAATTATGAATCTACAGTGGAATATTACAATAGCGATATTTCTGATTTTGTTTATATTAATCGTTATTATAATAGTTATTAAGTTGTACTATTATTATTGTCATATTGATATATAATCAAAACTATTTTGGCCAAAATATGCAGCCTACAAACAAGCATACCACACAAGAGTGGTGTTTATATGAACATGTAAATATGTGCTGTGTTTTCCTCTCAATATCAAAATAAACGTTAAAAATGACCGTGGTGAGAAAACAGCAGTTAAGAACGCATCTGATCATAACGATGTGGATATGGATGAATCAGTTATGCAATTCTGCACTACAGTCAAGTCATGTTCATTTACTGTCTATAGCATTTTATAGAGAGATTGCTATAAAGCAAGAAGCTTTACAAAATAAACATGAAAAACCGTGTCAGCATCACTTTCAATTGGAATCACAACTTCAATCCCTGCTATAAAGCAGCTCAGCAGCGTGCTACTGTTTCACTCATGAACAGACTGAACAGAAGAAACCAACCAGATGAATATATTGCATAATAGCCATGGATCAATGGTAGTTTGAAGGTGTTTTGGAAAATTTGCACTGACAAGCTTTGTCAAACTCCAAACGAACTTCGTTTTGGCTGGATTACACAGTTCGTTCTTGAAGTATATCGGGGCCTTAAGAGTTAAACTGAGCAGATGGAGACAGGTGGAAATTGTTCCCTTCTTCCAGCTTTAATGAACATTAGTGCCAGTGTTGATGTGCTGTGATTAAGATCCAGTAACTAGAGCTGCCAGTATGCCTGACCTCAACTCTTACTTACCCGGTAGAAGGCCGTTGTCAGGGGCAGTAATGCAGCGGCTACAGTGTACTCCTCTGAGCTGGAGCAGTCCTGTGGGTAAACAGAGACAGGGAGATGTTAGACGATATCACTGAAGAATATAAACTGATGATAAAAAGAGCTTTGGCCAATTGTGCACAAAACATGACATCACTTGCTATTCTCCTATGTTATATAAGTGTCATTAACAAGGCATGACAATGTGTCATAGTATTGGTTGCATGTCCAGGCATCGCATTTTGGTTTTAATGAATATGGATAAACATATTGTTTATGGAAAAACAAAGTCGTCGTGCTAATTTTTGGCTCGGCTTCCAAGCACTTTATTTTGGGGTTGGCTTCCATTCAGTTGGTTTCCAATGCTTTGGAGCGGTTTTCATGCATGTGCTTTTAATATTTTATATAATCGTGTAAATTGTAAAAGCCAGTTTTTATGCAGTTGATTATCAATTTAGAAGAAATGTCATATTTTAAATTCTTAACCGACATGACACTGTCATATCGAAACTGGACAAAGCTATTAAATCAAAACGTGTTGCATAAAAAGATAAACGGGTGTTGGAGGGACATTATATTTTAATAGGATCTTGGAAATAGTCAAATCCAGATGACTCTGCTTTTAATGAAAAAATAGCTCTTGGTTTTATAGCTTTATGAAAAGTTACAAGATTTGTAGTGTATGATGTGGCACTCTTTATCTACAATAAAAGCACATTTATTTTTATCGATTTGTCACTTTACGTTCTATATTGTCTTATATAAGCTGCTGGAGGCAACACCAGGATTGTATCTCTATACAAAACCCAGTCACCATCTCTGTTCTCCATCCTGGCATAAACATCTGAAAGTAAAGACACAGGCAAATCTAAAACATCAGTTCCTGCACAGACCTAGCGTGCCTGACCCCCCCATGGATGGTGATCTTTCTTTCAGTTCTTTCTCAGGTTTGGAATGAATTGTGTCGTTGGAACGTTCCATCACTCTAAGCTTCTGTACACAATTAAATCACTGGAAATTAACCCGGAGCAAAGTCTGTAATCCTTTACCATCAAATGATCCCAATTATTCTGCGGGGAGCCCTTATCCTGCTCTGACTAGATTTTCCTGAAGAAAATGTAAGTGGTGTTTGATTATTGGTTGTTTACAGGTCCAAGATATTCTGGTTTCCCAGATATGTCCCAGGATCACCCAGCTCTAAGGGATGTCTACCATGAATGAAATTCTTGAAAATAAAACCTCTTTGAAATGTTATATAAGTTATATAATGTTATCTTTAAGAAGTTTGGCATAATCTTTCATTATAATTTTTAAGAAAACAGCTTTACTGCTTTTATTAAAAACTTTTTTTTGCCAAAAAATTATGTTGCGCAACAGGCAGACAGAAAAACAGGAAATATTAAATCACAGAGAAGTCACTATATCTCTTAAAATATCAGATAATATGTTACATCACATCACTCGCTCACCAATGGATCCTCTGCAGTGAATGGGTGCCGTCAGAATGAGAGTCTGAAAGAAACATCACAATAATCCACAAGTAATCCACATGACTCCAGTCCATCAATTATTATTTGGACTCTCATTCTGACGGCACCCATTCACTGCAGTGGATCCATTGGTGAGCAAATCTGTTCCAATGAAGAAACAGACATCTTAGACAGAGGTCGACCAATTTTACAGATACTGATAATTAGGTTGGCCCACACTGGCCGATACCGATTAATAAACCGATACTGGATACTGAATGAAAACTAAAATAATGCATTACCATAAAAAACACCATGCTGAACCACACTTTGCGAATTAACAAAAATATTAATATTAATTATTATATTGATCATTAAAAAGTTAGTTCATAATTTATTAACTAATATTAACAAGAAGAAAAAAAAAATATTTGTAATAGTAAATGTTGAAATTAACACTTTAGGGTACAACGGGATGAAAGGCGCCTTTGATATTATTTTTAATCTAAACCACTAGATGGCACAAAAATATGGCGTAGCACTTTCATAAACATCCGCTTTTCAAGATGCTCGTGCAGATTTCTCTGATCTTTGATGCGATCGCACGCAGCAGTGCAAAGTTGATTCTGTGCTTTCTTGATCTAATATTTAGTTTTTTAAAATGTTGTAGATTTACGTAGCAAATGAGAATCTGAAATGAATATGTAAAAGTATGGTATTTGGGGTAAAAAGCGCCCCTGCTGTTGGGGCTAAAGGCGTACAGTAATAAACATGATAATCAATAGATGGCTGATTTTCTACTTGTTGACATGACATGGTTAGATTCAGATGGTAAATATCATATATTATGTTGGGTGTCCATATTAAAGATAATCACCATGTTAGAATGGAACCATAATATTTAAAAACATGATATTAATCATATCATATAATAAAATATAACTTGTTGTTACTACTGTAAATATATATTCAATTATTATTGGATCTCCTTCAATACTTTCAGAATCTTTACTTATTAATTTTTTTTTATTTCTGTATTTTAAAATATAATTGTATTAACATATTTTTTTGACAGTTTATTTATTGATTTATTATTTTTTTTTAAATAAGCTGAAAATTGTACAAACTTTGCTAAAGTGATTGTTTTGAACAAGTATTAACATTATTTAAAAACATAAATTTTTTAAAACATTATTTAAAAAAACATTATTTTAGCTGAAGTATTTGTATCAGTACCGTGTGCCCCGTGTGTGCGGTAAACCTCATACATTTATACGATTCTTAAACAAAATAAACAACTTGAATCATTTATTTTCATATATGTTTTCTGCAATTACACATTTCAGGCGCAGTGAATAGCACATTTATTCTTAAGGTGGGCCTTTAGCCCCGTCGTACCCTAATCTTAATGTTACAAATGATTAAGTGTTACCATTTGTGACCCTGGACCACAAAACCTGTTATAACTCGCACGGGTGTATTTGTAGCAATAGCCAGCAATACACTGTATGGGTCAAAATGATACATTTTTCTTTTATGCCAAAAAAAAATTATTAGGATATTAAGTAAAGATGGTCCATGAAGATATTTTGTAAATTTCCTACCATAAATATATCAAAACATATTTTTTTGATTAGTATTATGCATTGCTAATAACTTCATTTGGAGATTTTGGTTGATTTTCTCAATATTCAGATTTTTTATTTTTTTGCACCCTCAGATTCCAGATTTTCAAATAGTTGCATCTAAGTCAAATATTGGTCTATTTATCCTAACAAACCATACATCAAAGGAAAGCTTATTTACTAAGCCTCATTTATTGATTTTTTTCTGGTTTTGTAGTCCAGGGTCACATTTAATTTCAACAGTCATGCTAAAAGATGGCCATATTTAAAAATCGACACAAAGGCCATAGGATTGAAATCACATATATATGGATATTGCATGTATACTTTCACACTTTATTTGCTTTTATTTTACAATTCTTGATGATTTTCTCATCAAAACAGCTAAATATGGCAGTCACACACTGGGCAAAAGCACAGTGCTGCGTCTACAACAGGTATTACACACACTGGATGCGTCACGTTCAACTCGAGCGGCGGTCTAAAACAGTTGATTTAATCACCAAACTGGAAAAAGTTTACAAAAATTAACAAAGTAGCATAAATAAGTTTGAGGTTCGGTGTAAAAAATATAAATAAAAAAATAGCAAGCAGAGATTTAAACTTTAACAAAAAAAAATTGTAAACATGTTTTCAAGACCACATGAAACCAATTTTACTATAATTGAGAGTACTCTTACTATATAAGAGAGTATAGTAAGTATAGTAAGAGAGACTCTTACTATATGTCAATGACCCATATGACATATCCTCAAGGAGTACAAGTACTGTATGTACAGTGATCACACACATACACTTAAATGCCAGTAATGAGACATGTCACTCATGATGTGAATTATTACCAGAGGTCAAGACTGGTCAGTAGAGCGCTGTTTGTCAGCTGCAGGACAGCACATCCAGGAATGGAGGGACTGTGACTCATCACAAACTATACGTGCTGCTGCACAAGTGTGAGCGGTCTGAATGGGTCTCTGGAAGTGCACGTGGAATGAGACACGTCGTTCCCTATAGTTCAGTCTGCTACGGGATCTGCAGTCACATGACGTGACTCATTTGCATCCTGTTCCACTCAAATAGCTGAACTCGCTGTGAGGCAGGAAGGGGAACACGTCTACTTCCTCTAAACAAAAAATCCTTATTTTCAATGCTTTCTAGGAATGGCTTCACGACAAAATAGCTTTTTCTCAAAAACAGAAGTTGTGATCAATTTAAATGTATTAAAAACATGCTACTTCTATTTCCTCATGGTTTCAAACTTGAACTTGATGGATGATACGCTACTGGTCAAAAGTTAGGAAGCAAGTAGTAATACAGATTTTATTTTTAGGTTTTTGAAATATGACATGCTCAAAAAGGCTGCATTTATTTGATCAAAAATAGAGTAAACATGTATTATTATATATATTGTGAAATATATAAATTTAAAGGAACTGTTTTCTATTTTAATCCATTGTAAAGTGTAATTTATTCCTGTGATGGCAAAGCTGAATTACTGCAGTCTTCAGTGTCACATGATCCTTCAGAAATATAATATGCTGATTTGCTGCTCAAGAAACATTTCTTGTGATTATCAATGTAGAAAACAGTTTTTGCTGCTTAATATTTCTTCTGGAAACCATGATACACTACCACTCAAAAATCATGGGGTAAATAAGATAAAAAACAGAGAGAGATTAATAATGTGTAATTAGCAAGTACAAAACAAATCCAGGGCTCAACTACAAAAAAATAATAATATTAATATAAAAAAATATTAGCAAAAACTTTTCTCAACAATTATTAATAATTGAGCACCAACAATAATTCTGCATCAAATCAGCGTTTTATAATAATTTCTGAAGGATCATGTGGCACTGGAGACTGCAGTAATGATCCTGAAAATACAGCTTTATCATGGCAAGAATAAATTACATTTAAAACACATTCAAATAGAAAGATTGTTTTAAATTGTAATACTATTTAGCTATATTACTGTATGTTTGATTAAATAACTGCAACCTTGATGAGCATAAGAGACGTTTTTCGAAAACATTAAACAATCATAATAATTAACGTACATCAAATGTTGCTTGTTTTCTTTTCCAAGCAATCAAATTTACAATTTATGCTTCCAAGCGCTAAAACAAATCCCACACACTGATGCTGAACGAGAGACCAGAGACCATACACTTCAGCCAGAACACCCAAACAGCACCCTAGCAACTTAGCAACCGCACAGCAACCATCAACAACCTAAAAGTGTGATTGCTTTTATATGGGCAAGCAAGCATTACACATTTTCTGCAAAGAATTAAAAAAAATCGAACTACTTTTATTGCAAGACCGTATCCTATCTTAGTCGTTGGTGAAGTCCGTGAGGCTGAGCCAAACAGAAATCCTCCTCCTGTTTGCCTGGCCTCATGGGAAGGCATCCTGGGGAAGCTGCACTTGTTCAACATGGGAATGATGCACTTCACAACTTCCCAGCACATTTATTTTTGTAGCTTTCACAGAGCATTGCGTAAGTTCATCTGACCGCAAAGTCAGATATCATCCACTGAATGCTCTTTTTCCAAGAAAAAGAATCGAGCACAATGGATCTCCTGCTCTAGAGTTCACAAGCCAGCGGTGGCAAAACAACCGCAGACAAACGAGGAAAAGAAATGAAATCAGCAGGCGGTTCACCAAGACCTAGACTAAAAGATGGTGTGAGACCCCAGAGTATCTGCCAGTCCCAGAACTCATCTGAATGTGCAGGTAACAAGTTTACTTTAAAGGGATATTTCACCCTGAAATGAAAACTGCATCGTGTATTCATCTTCATGTTATTTCCCCTCATTTTATTTTTTAGTACTTATAATCCTATAAGAAATAAAGCGGTTTTGTGTCATGCTGTCAATTCACGTGCAGCATCAGGGCTGTCACGATTACACATTTCAGCTGACGATTTTTCATTCAATTAACTCTTTAGTTCATGTCACCTAGTATAATACTAATACACATAGACCTAATTTATCCATATTTAGCTTAGAAACATACAGTAAAATAGGGCATTTCCTGAAAAGATTGTGAACTTATTTTAAATATTATGACTATTCAAATATTTACAATTATTTAAAAAGTTTCTCTCTTTGATAAACGTTAATAGTTAATATAATATTATATATATTTTTCATACTGTGAAGTCCATAATACATGTGGGGGGGGTGGCTTGGGGGGGGTCTGGGTACCAAAAAAACTAATGATATAAGAAGTCTATATAATTGATACATTTATGCACCAAAGAACATGAAACAAAGGGGAAAAAAAATTTTCAGAATTCGTAGCATGGTATGTGTACAGTGCAACAGAAAAGGTGCTTGTTTACAGCAGAGGGACATTTTAACGTTGCGTTCAGTCTTTATTCGGCAGTATTAATGTAAATGAATGATTACAGAGCATCTTCAGCAAACGGCTGCTGTTCTGTACCGTTCCTGCAGTCTGCAGAATGGATGTGCAGAGCTCTGATCTGCTTCCCTTCACCCCAGAACAGCATAAAACAAATGTGTGTGTGACTGACAGGCTGAGTAAGTGTTTGCAAGGCCCCCCGCCGATAAAGCAGGCCAGAGCTGGCTCATAACCCTGCGGCACAGGAAATGACTGGGATGCCATCGTGCATCTCCACTTCATCGCATGCCAGACCTCTGCTGGGCTTGCACAACATTCAGCTCCAGAACCGGCAGCAGCTGGACGAAACGCACAGCAGAAGACTGTAAATTAACCTTATTAATGGGCTTGTATTGAGCTTGTTTTAAAAACGATAAGGTGTATCGTATTTATTATCTGGCGAGATAAGTATAGTTCATGAGCACTGACTCGGGCTCCATTCTTACGTCTGAAATCAAACCAGGAGGTGTCCTTTATGTCAACGGACGTCAACATTAAACACCCGAAGAATGCACAACAAATATGTGTTAACAGCTCTGATTTTCCGAGAAGTTGCGTAAAGTCAGGCGAGCTCCGCTGGGATCACCAGCTTTGCCAAGGAGGGATGTGGTACCATGGCTCCGTCTTCTTCCACATCTGTCGCACACTGCAGTACGCAAAGCTGCCGACCTCAAACAGATGGAGCCAGAGTCCAGACGCACATGTTTGGATGACAATTATATTGTCTACATATAATAACAAATACTTGGGGAAAAACCATAAATGTCATCTAGCTTTTAAACAAAAGCAATGTGATGATTCAAGGAAGCAGGAACGGATGTCAGCGTCCGTGTGTGTGATTTATTCCTATGACGCTCGCTGCTATCAGAAATACAAACGCAATGCACACAGGTTTAAATATTTGCATATCTGGGTGTTTTCCTTCCTTTCCTTGTGTGACTTAATCTGATTCATTTCTCAAATACATATTTGCTTATTCTGATGCTCTTCTTAAGATTCATATATTCCTTCTATATTAGTGCCTTTTGTGAATTAATCGGATTAATCTACCAAATAATTATTTGCTAATTATTATAAAGATTATTATAAAGAATGCATGATCTAATGAATTGTATTTGTACTTAATTTACCAAATAAATGCAGATTCGTAAGGTATCTATATAGTTGTACATACACCCAATTTATACTTATATATAAAATTGATATTAAAAAAGTCAATTTTTTTGGAAAATATTAAGTTAATTGATATTAATATTAAGTTACATTATTTTTCTACTTATAATATTATACTGTTATGTATTTACTCATACACTTATTTTAATCTAATTTATTTTAGCTAATGTTCATATTTTTTTCAAATTTTTATTTATAATTATATTTTTATTATTTATTTTTACACTGTTTTTCCATGAATGTTTCCATGAATCCCTTAGCACTCAGTTTACATAAAATTGTAAGAAAGTTTGAAAACCCTTGGCATGAAGGACCTTTGTGAAACCCTCTTGTCACAAGTACAATAAAAGCCCTAAATAAATGTAATAACATATCAATTTTACACCATATCTACATTGTAAGAAAGTAACATGCACGACAAAACTAGATTAAACTAGATTGTGTAATGTGGTAAAGGACTAAACAGCTTTATTATCGCTGTGTTCACTTTGAGAACATTTAGTTCATAAAGGGAACGTTCTAGTTTATTGCATCACTTGCCGTTTACATATAAATCAAACACAGCAACTTTATTAAAAAAACAATGTGACAATTTCAGAAAGAAAGAAGTACAAGAACAGATTTATGGTAACACTTTCTGTGTCTGTGTAATTATATCTCCAGCTATTCTTAGCGTAGATGTAATAACAAAAAACATAACTCGAGTGATCACTGGCTGTCTGTCGTAGCTCCTCGTTGAAGGCGATGAGAGCACTCACTAAGTAATATGAAAGCAATTAGGGCGTTATTTTTGTTAGTCTTACAGCTCATCTGAGACAAATCCATTGACCTCGGCGCCACACATGAGAACAAATCATGACACACTATCCCGAAAATGTGAAGAGCTTTTATAACGCGTGTTGTCTTTGCACAATATAGCAGTGCTACATTACCACAGCAAAATGATTACAGCATTCTTGTGATGCTTTCCCTGATCTTGTGAGCAAGATTAAACAATATTTAGGCTATAAACTCACATTATCTGCTGTTATTCAAGTGTTGTTCTTTGAAAACAGCGCATACCTGTCAGGAGCCTAAAATATATGTGAGCTCCTCGATAAATCTCAAATACCAAACTCTCCAAGGAGAATTAATCGGTATATAAACGTCAGTGAAAAATACGTAGTACAGCCATATCTGAGGTGGAAGATTTATGTCCTTCATAAAACAAAATAAAAATATTCTGACAGGTACGGTAGTAACTGATCTCTGTTACATTCAATGAGGAGGAGAATATTCCTTCTAAAAACTGTTGTAAAGGCACGTTCACCACAAGAGCTATAACTATAATAATAACTGTAATAACTACATTAGTGTCCAAACCAATGCATGATAATATTCTCTTTATCATAAGCGCTCGCCACAGTTATGTCACTGTCACTTTAAATGCTCAAGCTCTTTAAAGATGGATTTTGATTGGCTGTTGTTGTTATCATCTGAAAAAATGAACTCCTCTGTGCTATGATGGTTATAGTTGTGGTCTCTTCTATCTATTTAACCCTTGTTGTGCTGTGCTGAAAATCCTTTACCTAATTTGGTGTTCCCAATCAAACATGACTGACTTTTAACAAATAAATTGTAGATCACTTGTTATTGTCACAGTCGTGTCGTGTAGGAAGGACACCGGAGACTTCAGGTAAGATGAATAGCTTTACTGAACTCAATACAGGCAACACAACGTAATAGACGAGTTAACGGACCAAGACTCAGGGGAAACTCAGGGCTTATAAACACATAACGTAATCAGGGGAAACAGCAACAGGTGAGGAGTAATCAAACACAGATGGGGATTAATGAACTAATGACAGGAAACAGGAAGGACCATATATGGGTGTGGAAACACAAGGAAGAGGAAGACAAAGTCTGACAGTTATGCTATATCTCAATCTTTCTCTTAACTTGTTTTCATTCGATTAGCACAGGTTTTGCATTACATTTTGTAACCGTTTGGTCATAGGCCTTCGATGATCTGAGCTTATGCATCTGTTTTCCACTGAAATAGCATTATTTGTGGTTAATTCCAGCAATGCATCGTCAAAAACTGAGGTGCATAAGCTCAGATCAATGAAGCCTATGAACAATCAGTTTCAAAAAGAAATACAAAACCCGTGATTAACTATGATTAAACAAAACAAGTTGATTAAAAAAATGCATCCAATATTTGGTAATAACCAGGGCTGTCAAATGATTAATCACGATTAATCGCAAACAAGTTTTTGTTTACATAATATATGTGTGTGTACTGTGTATATGTATTATGTATATAAATACACACACATACAGTATATATTTAGAAAATATTTACATGCATATACATCTATATTCTGATATTTTATATACATATATTTAATACATAAACACAACATATTTTCTTAAATATATACATGCATGTGTTTGTATTTATATATACATAATAAATATACACAGTATACAAACATATATTATGTAAACAAAAACTTTTATTTTGGATGCGATTAATCGTTTGAAAGCACAAGTAATAACATAGCAAAACAAGAAATGTATATAAAAAAAATGTAGGCCAGCCATTTTTGACAAGGTAAGGAAATAATACAATTTCTAACTTTTTTTGTTATACCCTGTGTACTTTCAGGAAAAAAACAATATGAGCGCTAAACTAAGAATGAGTTTTAAAACTGTATTAATTGTTATTGGTATATTTAGGTCAGCGCTGTGCTCCATGCTTATTTTTTCTGTTAAGTTTAAAAAATAATCAACGACTATCAGACAAACGGTCTATCCATATGTTCTTCATATAGCTTGTCATCGTTATCCCTGCTCTATGTCATTGTGTTGCCTTTTTGTGCCAAAAAAACCTTTGTCCTTGACACAGTCTCTGGAGATCTACATGAAATCACTCTTGCTCAGGCTCGTTTCTGTCTCTCATCTTAATTAACAGACTCTGATAACTGATAGCACGTGCATTTCATCTTTTGAAAGCTGCTCCACATATGTATCTCATCTCCCAATGGAAAACAATACATTACAGACCTACATACAGCTTAGCTATCAGATGACACGACTATATAAAACCATTTCATCTCTATTGGTTTTGACTTTTTTATATATAAATGTAGTTTTTTTCTTTAAATTCTGTTTTCAAAACTTTCTGATCTAACAACCCTGTTCTGCTCGGCTGCAGATGTTGACATCTACGGCCCAAGCTGGTCTGTATTATTTTGACGAAAGTATGTTGGGAATGTCCAGTGACTATAAAAGTCGCTAGCTGTTTAAACTGCACAGCATCATTAAAATCCCCCCAGCCACACCGACGTGAAGTAGTAAAACACGAGGAACTACCAGTGGGACCCTACTCTGAGATTAATAGCAATGTGACCGCTTATAAAGGAATGTGATGGACTAACACAAAATAAATCATGAGGTGCTATGACAAGAAAGACAAAGTTACGCAAAACCTAAACAACTTAACATACATCAAACATCAAGCACTAAACTTATAGATCAGTAAGCTGTACCAAATTGTCACAATAAATAACACTTTTCTGAATTAAAACAGTATTACGTCCTATAGTGTAATAAATCAGTACTGCAATAAGTCATGCAGACTCTGTACTGGCTGAAAAACTCACAACTAAACGGTTCATTTCGATTCGCCTTGTCAGAGATGTTTGTTTAACACTGAATCTGCTGTTCCCTTTCTAAAAAGACTCCAGACTTTGCATTTAATTAATAACCTACTTTACGTCACGGATCCTATCAGGAGGTCCCATCGGCAGTATTTTAAAGGAGAACAAAGAGCTGCAGATTTACCCTAAATGGCAATTTGTGGTTTACCCTTAAAGTGGAAGTGAAGCATTCAGTCAAGTTTACATTATTTAGTAAAGCGATTTCCACTTTAATAAAAAAACGTATAACAAACACGATTAATGTAACCTTTTTACAGAAAAAGAGATGTTTTGTTATATCTTTTGGAGCAAGGCCTCTGCCATCTTTCACGGGGTTGGTTCGCTCCGTTGGCCAGTAAAGTAATATATAAGCATTTCTTTACTTTTTGAACACAAGCTTATTTAAATGGAGGAAGACGAACTTGAAAGGACTCTTGAGCCCATTATAAGTGCAATCTCTAATGCATTTGAGCCGATATAGCGAGGGGACCGAGCAGTACTGCCGTTACAGGAGGAACCTGCTCTGGTTTGGGGTGAAGAGCGGGTCGGAAACTAATCGCGTTTATGTGGATACTCATCAAAACAGCCATAAACATAATATTCTGTGCATTTGCTCAAGCAGACTAGAAAGAGGACGCGCTTTTTGAGCATGTGCGCAAATAAACAATCTGTCACAGCGCGCAAATACCGCATTGAAATCTCTTTCATGCTGAAACACTTTTGAATGGCTTAAAACACTTTAATGTTTAAACTGACGAGGCTTAAAACACATGAGAATGACAAAGCAGCACTAGCCCGATCATATAGGTGTTTAGTTAAACTGCATTCTCTTTACAGCAGGTCAATTCGCAGATGAACATTAAATATGTTACATATCACTACTGGTGAACGAGCCAGTGTAATGCAAATACGTCTGAAAGGTCTGACATAACAAGGTGCCACATGAACGATCCTGTATGAAGCGTTGTTTGCTTACATCACGTTGCGCTTCGCATTGAAATATGATAATATATATGAAAATGTTTGGGATACAATGATCAAAACTTCGTGATGAGGTGATATTGTATATGTTGAATATCCATCGTAATTAGAGTGAAAACCAAAACATTTGTGTGTTAAAATAGCATTTGTGTGTTCAAAAAGTAAATAAATGCTTATATATTACTTAACTGGCCAACGGAGCAAACCAACCCCGTGACTCATCACACGCAGTGTAAAGAAATGCTTATATATTACTTAACTGGCCAACGGAGCAAACCAACCCCGTGACTCATCACACGCAGTGTTACTGCAAGATCCAAAACTATGACAAAACATCCTTTTTTCTTTAAAACGGTTAAATTAATCATGTTTGTTATATATTTTTTAATTAAAGTGGAAATCAATTTACTAAATATATCTGACTGTTTGATTCTTCTACTTTTACTATCCACTTTATATAAGAGAGATTCGACATGCATAAATAACATTCTTTTTCCCCCACTAACCTAACTTATATCTATACAATATGTTTAATTGAAACTCTTTTAGTATGTATTTTAATCTGGCAATAAATGTTTCCTGTAAATGTGCAATGAATACATATGTGTGTGTGCATATATACATGTGATAAAAATTATATATTTTTCATGTGTTCTTTTTTCCAAAATTAAATAAAAAAAAAATAAACAACTAAAAAAAATTATTAAAATGTATTTCAAATTAAAGTGCATTTATTATTTGTATTTAAGCTAATATATATATATAAAAAAATCTAGTTTTTGGGGGATTTCTCCTAAATACTAATTAGAAAATAATCGTATTTAGCAATTGCTTTTTTTTGCAATGACATCCACTAAATAACTGCAGGAATCTCTGCACTGAAAAAGTAAAATCCAATGTTTTTAGTGTTGCAGCATTCCTGTATTTTGTGATCTGGAACTCTGGCAGGAGTGATCGTATTACTTGACTAACTGCTCTGGTGCTTTTGCTTTCAGGTCACAGTGGTAATAAATTCTGGTAATACTGATGCCCACCTGTAGAGCGCAGTTCATCATGCGAACGATATGATCAAACTGCTGGTGGTCCAGGATAGCACGGTTCTGCTGCACGTGGTGGCTGAGCTCTTCGGTCAGGCACTGGCGTGCTGCTTTGCCTTTCAGGGCCCGAAGAGCCGCAGGGAGTGTCTGAAAGAAACAGCAGCGTCATTAGACATTTCTAAAACATGTGCTTTTTAAAGTGCTCACCATCCACCTAAACAGACTGGGCCGCTTGTATACACGCATGCAAAGAGCGCAATCACTCCAGCTAAATCCAGCCAGTTGACCTCTGACCTATAGTTAAAATTCCAGAACGGTTGTTATTGATGAGATTTTAAGTCTAGACGGAGGCAGCACCCTCCACTCAGGTTTACTCGGGCTGATGGAGTAGAGGTTGTGTAGAGGTGATGTCTTTACTGGCTCGGAGGAGCCATTAAGCTGCAAGCACAACATTTTTACAACTGTAAAGGGATGCAAGCTTGCATTGTATAACCTACAATTTAAACTAAAACGTGTGCAGGTAGCTGGCTACCATTCCAATGCAAACACACCGGGGAAAGATCACAAATGATGGCAGGCTCCAAACATCCTTTGTGAGCAGATTTCCTTTGCTACAGGTAATTTGCACAGAGTTATTTAGCCTAAACATTTTTTTAAGATGCTTTAGACAAACAGCAGTCACGGTTAATGTTAGAATAATATTAGCATTAGTGATAAGGGTAGGGAAATTAGAAGAATATGTGTGACTGTTTGTTCACCCCTTTCCTCCTACGTTTGTACGACTTGCAGCTGGAGAGCTTTGCTTATCGTGCTGTGAATGCCATCACTAATGCATGCTAATCTGCATGCTGTCTTTTTCCAGATGTGCAAGTGAATGTGTGGGTTTAATTCTTCTGTCATCACAGAAATGATTGCATCACCTTCTCTGTCTCCAGAGTCTTGTTGTCGAAGATGAAACCGATGCACGTCCGGACCACCTCTAGTCTACGAGCGCTGTTAAAAATCGAGCTGGGCTTGCCCATGATAGACACTGCATAAAAGACAAGAACAGTTAACAATGCATTACACTGACTTAACCGTGCTTAAGCAGTACTGTTATGCACAACACACAGATAAGTGTTTATACTGTAAATCCCTTAACTGTGATAAAAATCACTGTCACACACCATCTCAAGTGGCTTATTGCTTTTATAACAGGTCAAAAGAAAAAGAAAAGACACCAATGTCAATAAATAACCCCTTTCAAAAAATAATCAAATTACCCCCTTCAGGATGATACAAGACCTCTGTGCTTTACATTAGGATCCTGATCACCCTTGTCAAGGTTTATTCTGCTTTAATGATCAACAGTTCTAAAAAAAAAATGATTACTTAACAAATAAGCAAATCAGAGGTTTAGAACCATTTTTGTCTGCCAAAATCATATTTTATAATAATTGTCTGCCTTGAACAAAATTAAACTTAACATCCGTATCATGCTGACCTTAACCAATGTTACCCTGTCTATAAGTAAATTGTAAAATATCTTTACATGTTATCTGATTATACAACCCGAATTCCGGAAATGTTGGGACGTTTTTTTAAATCTGAATAAAACTTTCAAATCACATGAGCCAATATTTTATTCACAATAGAACATGGATAACATAACATGAGAAATTGTAAAATTGTATGCACAAAATTAGCTCATTTCAAATTTGATGTCTGCTACAGGTCTCAAAATAGTTGGGACGGGAGCATGTTTACCATGGTGTAGCATCTCCTCTTCTTTCCAAAACAGTTTGAAGATGTCTGGGCATCGAGGTTATGAGTTTTGGTGTTGGAATTTGGTCCGTTTCTTGCCTGATATAGGTTTCCAGCTGCTGAAGAGTTCGTGGTCATCTTTGACGTTTTTTTTTTGTTTAATGATGCGCCAAAAGTTCTCTATAGGTGAAAGATCTGGACTGCAGGCAGGCCAATTCTTCTACTACGAAGATATGCTGTTGTAATAGCTGCAGTATGTGGTTTTGTATTGCCCTGCTGAAATACACAAGGCCTTCCCTGAAAAAGACGTCGTCTGGAGGGGAGTATATGTTGCTCTAAAATTTATATACCTTTCAGCATTCATAGTACCTTCTAAAACATACAAGCTGCCCATACCGTATACACTTATGCACCCCCATACCATCAGAGATGCTGGCTTTTGAACTGAACGCTGATAACACGCTGAAAGGTCTCCCTCCTCTTTAGCCCAGAGGACACAGCGTCCGTGATTTCCAACAAGAATGTCAAATTTTGACTCGTCTGACCATAAAAACTAATTTTTCCACTTTGAAACAGTCCATTTTAAATGAGCCTTGGCCCACAGGACACGACAGCGCTTCTGGACCATGTTCACATATGACTTCCTTTTTGCATGATAGAGCTTTAGTTGGCATCTGCAGATGGCACGGCGGATTGTGTTTACTGACAGTGGTTTCTGGAAGTATTCCTGGGCCCATTTAGTAATGTCAATGACAGAATCATGCCGATGAGTGATGCAGTGTCGTCTGAGGGCCCGAAGACCACGGGCATCCAACAAAGGTCTTCGGCCTTGTCCCTTACACACAGAGATTTCTCCAGTTTCTCTGAATCTTTTGATGATGTTATGCACTGTAGATGATGAGATTTGCAAAGCCTTTGCAATTTGACATTGAGGAATGTTGTTTTTAAAGTATTCGACAATCTTTTTATGCAAGATCTCACAGATTGGAGAGCCTCTGCCCACCTTTACTTCTGAGAGACTCTGCCTCTCTAAGAAATCCCTTTTGTAGCTAATCATGTTACAGACCTGATGTCAATTAACTTAATTAGTTGCTAAGATGTTCTCCCAGCCGAATCTTTTCAAAATGTCTTGCTTTTTCAGCCCTTTGTTGCCCCGTGCCAACTTTTTTGAGACCTGTAGCAGGCATCAAATTTGAAATGAGCTCATTTAGTGGATAAAAGTGTAAAATTTCTCAGTTTAAATATTATGTTATGTTCCCTATGTTCTATCATGAATAAAATATTGGCTCATGTCATGTGATTTGAAAGCCTTTTAGTTTTCAATTTATTCAAATTTAAAAAACGTCCCAACATTTCTTGGATTCGGGTTGTAATTAGAACAACGTATTTATTCATTTTGATAAATGAAAGTAATGTGTTAAGTGGCATTATGATAATTACCTTTTTATATGTTTAAAAAAATGTAATGTAATACATTTAAATCATTTTAGCACTGCCAACAGACTGCCAGTCAAAAGTTTGAAATATTAAGATTTTTTTTGTCTATGTTCTTGAAAGTCAGCATTTTATTGGTTAAAAAAATTATTATTGTGAAATATTAGTACAGTTTAAAATAACTTTTAAAAATAAATGAATAGTTTTATTTAGCAGGGATGCATTCAAATACACAAAAGTAACAGTAAACCAATACATATAATGTTTCTACTGTTTAATCTTTCTATTTCAAATAAATTATGTTCTTCCAAACATTTGATTAATCAAAAAATCCTGAAAAAATGCATCACAAAAATAAAAAAAATTAATAAAAACCATTATTAGTAACTGAGCACAAACAATTGATAATACTGTAGCACCAAATCATCAATTAGAAAGATTTCTGAAGGATCATGTGACACTGAAGACTGGAGTAATGATGCTGAAAATTCAGCTTTGCATCACAGGAATAAACCACATTTTAAAATATATAAAAAAAGAAAACAGTTTTATTAATAATCGTTTTACTAAATTACTGTTTTACTGTATATTTTATCATTTAAATGCAGCATTAGTGTGCATAAGAGGTTTAATTCAAAAACAAAAACATTCTTAATTACTGCAAAATTCTGACCAGTAGTATATGCACCACTAGCTAATATAATAATGTATAAAGTAACATAATAATATTATTTTCACTCACCCACAGGTGGTCCAGCAGGCACCACACACTTCCTCTCTGGACGGGTACTGATAGAGGCGGTGTGCTGCTTGGAAAGGCCCTCCTGTATCAACTCCTCCACCCTCTCCTCCTCCAAAAAGGGAAAGGGCACCACATGCACCCGCAGGTGTGAGCCCTCGGTGGGCCGAGGCACTTTCTGGAAGGCCATGTGGGGGTTTGGGTTCTCCTACAGAATGCATGTCAAAACAACTGTCTAAATTCAGCATTAAGAGCTGCAGCTTAATGTTTTTCCTTGTAAAAATTGGAATAAGTTCACCATCAGTCATCAAAAACATAACTCTATAAGCACTACAGACTCCACTGGGAAAATGTGCTTTTCGCAGTCATTCATGCTGTTGTATACTTTGAGTGAAAATGTCCAATACCTGGGATAAACTGGGCAGTATTTTATCCAAAAAGGTTACCCGCTTTCACGTGAGTGTACAGAACTTACAAAACATTCATTAAAGTACTATTCAGTCTTTAAGTGTAAAACTTTTAATAATGAGGGGGAAATTACAGTTCACCTTTCAAGAAGCCTAAGTTCTTAATAAAATCAATCAAACGTGACAAGGGAGAACTCTTGGCAAAAACAGAAGTTCAACCAGAAGGACAGAGAAAACATGCATCAAGCAGCAGCCACTAAAGTTCAAGAATCCTGATGGAACTGACATTAGAGATGGCGTCATGTGCTTACGTTTTTGTAAAGTTGCTCGGACAACTCTCGCAAGCTCTTCTGGCATTTGACCAGGTTCTCTTCTTCCTCCTTAAAGCAGTCTACATCTAAGGCCACCAGCTACAGAAAACAAACAGAGCAGTTCAATGTAGGAACCTATGAATCTGTGGTTACAATGTGCACAAGAAATCAGTTTTTCCACCTGTAATTGATTTAGCATTACCCAGAACAATAGCTGGAATTTCACTCAGCTACACTGAGTCACGCATGTATTATCTTCCTCTTGTGGAATGATGTTTCTTAGTAGGAGAGTAAATATTTGCCCTAACAATGATTCGATCCGATTACAGTTGTTTACTGAATCGTGGCATAGAGTACATGATGAAATAGTCACAAATTTAATTCTGATTCCATCAGATTTTTTTTGGTACAATTCAGAATTATTTTTAAAATATATTCTGAAGACACAAAAAATGGCTGTGTTTCAACAACTAGCACGCTTCCTTGCTGTCTACTGCCTACATGGGCAGCATCCTAACTGAAATTAATCATATAAGTGACTGATTTGGACCGCTCTATACAGGCAGCAACATGAAGAGCAGAGGAGACATGAATCACTAAAGATTATAGAGGCATCTCACTTCGCTTACTCATGCACTACTCTATGCCATTTTGTAGATACCTGTGGAGAATAAAGATATTTGATTCCCTGCTGATTTTGTAAGTTTGCCCACTGACTAGTGTACACATCTCAGGAGGGATTTTGTCCCACTCCTCTTTGCAGATCCTCTCCAAGTCATTAACGTTTCGAGGCTGACGTTTGGCAACCTTCAGCTCCCTCCACAGATTTTCTATGGGATTACGGTCTGGAGACTGGCTCGGCCACTCCAGGATCTTAGTGTGCTTTTTCTTGAGCCACTCCTTTGTTGCCTTGGCCGTGTGTTTTGGGTCATTGTCATGCTGGAATACCCATCCACGACCCATTTTCAATGTCCCGGTCCTGACGGTACATAGCCCCGTTCATCGTCCTGTTAAATGCAGTGCAGTTGTCCTGTCCCCTTAGCAGAAAAACATCCCCAAAGCATAATGTTTCCACCTCCATGTTTGACGGTGGGGATGGTGTTCTTGGGGTCATAGGCAGCATTCCTCCTCCTCCAAACACGGCGAGTTGTTGATGCCAAAGAGCTGGATTTTGGTCTCATCTGACCACAACACTTTCACCCAGTTCTCCTCTGAATCATTGGCAAACTTCACGGGCCTGGACATGGCTTTCTTGAGCAGGGGGACCTTGCGGGCGCTGCAGGATTTCAGGGGGAGTCTTTCAGTTTATTACCAATTGTTTTCTTGGTGACTATGGTCCCAGCTGCCTTGAGATCATTGACAAGATCCTCCCGTGTAGTTCTGGGCTGATTCCTCACCGTTCTCATGATCAGTGAAACTCCACGAGGTGAGATCTTGCGTGGAGCCCAGTCCGAGGGAGATTGACAGTTATTTTGTGTTTCTTCCATTTACGAATAATCGCACCAACTGTTGTCACCTTCTCACCAAGCTGCTTGGCGATGGTCTTGTAGCCAAGATGGTCTTGTAGACCAGTGATGGTAACTCCAGCCTTGTGTAGGTCTACAATCTTGTCCCTGACATCCTTGGACAGCTCTTTGGTCTTGGCCATGGTGGAGAGTTTGGAATCTGATTGATTGATTTATTCTGTGGACAGGTGTCTTTTATACAGGTAACACGCTGAGACTCCCTTTAGAGAGTGCTCCTAATCTCAGCTCCTTACCTGTATAAAAGACACCTGGGAGCCAGAAATCTTGCTGATTGATCGGGGATCAAATAATTATTTGATATAAAATGCAAATCAATTTATAACTTTTTGTAAATGCTTTTTTTCTGGATTTTTTTTTGTTATTCTGTCTCTCACTGTTCAAATAAACCTACCATTAATATTATAGACTGATCATTTCTTTGTCAGTGGGCAAACGTACAAAATCAGCAGGGGATCAAATCATTTTTCCCCTTCTGTAAATAGACTTCAAATACCCGGATGAAGTGAAGTGTGCAATATTGGATACTTGCATAGTAGAGAGGAAGGGCACCAGTGTTGGATGGCAAAATAACCTACATATTAGTACATAGGGTGGGCATTTGTCCGGTTTTAGGTAGGACAGTCTGGTTTTGAAAAACAATGTCCGCCTACCAGCGCAGCCCTGAGCCGCACAATCATTGTCCTCCTTTTAAGATCATCACTATTTATCCAATTATCCAATTATTTATCCAATGGTGTATAATAAAATATATAAATACGTTAAAAATAACCTTTTTTATAATATTATATAAATAACCTCAAAATAAGTTCTAAAAAGAGTCACGGCAGAACGGTTGCATCTCGGATGGTGTTTTGTTCCTGAATGATTCAGAACTTTTGAACAAATCAACCCACGATTCAGTGATCCGTTCATAAAAACAGTCATTTGTTTAATTCCTGAATGAATCAGTTGTTTTAATCTAAACATTAATGAATCAATGATGCACTAATTAAGGTAATGACTTGCCTCCACCTACTGGCATTTTAAGTTTCATACTTAAAGCATTTTTTTTTTTACAACATTTCATATTTCTATATATTATTTTAAATTGAAAAAACAATCGCATAATAATTAACGGTAACACTTTATTTAGTGCAGTTTAGACATTCTACTAACAGTAAGTAACTTTGCAACTACATGTCAACTAGCAGTCATTAGTATACTGTCTGCTTAATATCTTCTAACACTTTATTTTGATGGGTCCACATCATACAACTGACTATGAGAAACTTTGCAAGTATATATCATCTTATTCTACTAACCCTAAACCTAACCTAACGGTCTACTCTGAGAGTTAGTAGACATGTAGAGGCAAATTAATGAGAATTAGTTTTTTTTTTCGGTTGAGATGCCTCTGGGAAAAAAACGCTTTGGTGGACACGCGGCCTTAAATTCAACTGACTGAATTAAATATACATTTAAACTATAACACATTGTCATTTTGTACATAAGTATATACCTTTTAAGGTATATTATATCTGTAATAAGCAGTCTTATATAGCATACTATTTCTTTTTTTATTTAAGTGTTGTGCTTATATGGGAACAAGACTTGATCTTTTTGGTAGTGTTAAATGTTATAACCCAGAATGGCAACCTTTTTGTCATTGCAACAACAATTATTCTTAAACTTTGGATAGTGTGGATATGCAGCACCTCACAGAAAAGGTGAGATGAACATATCATTTTAATGTATAATATCCTACATTTAAAGGGCTAGAAAATGCGCTCTTATAAAGGTAATACAATTTTAATTTCAATTTAAAGGTGGGCAAATATTCTACATTAATGGAAAAGTTAATTTCTATCTAGGTTTGGGATTATTTTTTCCAGGTTTGATGTTTTTTTCTCGCTTTCTTCACCATCTTGGACAGACTGTTTTTTATAAGGTTGTCGGATTGTATTCTGGGATTGCCTTTTTCACTGCAAATGGCCAAATGTTTCCTACCTTCACAAACAGCCCTTGCATTTGGAGAGCGCCCATGATTTATCCATTTCTAAACCCCGTGTTATTTTGTGGGCTCCGATAAAGAAGTACCGCACCTCATCAAACAGATCACAGGCTCTATATGGAGGTCCTCGTTCAGACACGAATCCCGCAAAGGCCATGCCATCCAACACCTTGGTCAGGAAGTCATTTTCTATCAGGCCCCGCTGGCCCAGGAAGGCAGCCTATCAGGGGAAAAGAAGGTCAACCATCAAAGAAAAATCATGGCATCTGCTAAAATTCCACTTCAAATCAGCAGCCAAGTTTAATTCAAATGTTGCAGAGAGATTTTTCTAAACAAAACAACTTCCAGAAGAAACAAAGTCAGACGTCTGTAATCTGCATCACCAGATACATCAAATGAGATGGGCATGTGTATATTTTAAACAGATCCCCCGCAGCATCAGCCAGTAAATTAAGGAGCATTTGGCAGGACAAGCGGCTCAGTTTCGAGATGTGAAGCATTCTTGTGCTATAATCTGAGCCATGTGGGGTGCTTTATGAGGGTCGTATTGAGACGTTGCCACAGAGACATCGGCCGACACAAACAAAAACAGGTTGGGGGGTGAAATAACACTTGCAAATACAAGTTTGATACTTTTCATCTGGCTCATTGCGAGGACAATCTGATGGACCAAAGTGTTTTAAACAAACTAACCGCGATACCATCGACATGAGCGCTTACGTTTGCATCGAGGCACTTCAAAGCGAAGCGTGGACGAGGCAAAGCTCAGTGCTTATCTAGCGAGTTCATTGAGATTATTCTTTCATTCTCTGGCTCTGACCCAAACCCACGGTGTTTATGAAAAAGCAGGTGTTTGTACAAGTGCAAGCTGCCTTGGGTTAAGGTAAGATAAATAATGCTGTAATGCAAACCAGTCAGAGTTGTTTGTACCGTCTGGCAGTCTATATAACATGAGATTAATATTTATTCAGAGCCTAAGAAGTTCATATTTACGAGTTGGGTAGTCGTAATTATGATGTCAGGTGCGTTCAAATCATTGTGTTCGTAGCAAGATGGCAATGTACCTTTTCTACAACACTGTAGTTATAATGCAACAAAATGAACAAACCATGCACATCAGGTGTGTTACTGCTTTTTTTGTTCAGTTTACTAAGGTGATGTTCACCAAAGCATCATGGATTTTTTTCATAATTGCATTAATTTTGACATCCACCCTGGATCTCCTAGGAATGTTAACGAGAGAAGAAATGATGTGCAATGCATTAATAAATCAGTGTTTTGATATTTTAGTAGATCAGTAGATCCAGTTCTCAAAACTGGCCTATGCTTTGGTTAAAGCAGAACACGAAATCAAAACACAACATGTGAATATGGTAAAATAAATAAATAAATGGATAGATAACACCATAATTACCCTGTTGATTAATCACTGAACATTAGAACAATTGTGTTGTATTTCAAGTTTTATGACGTTGTGTTAAAATGTCATTTATAATTTATAATAGCATTATCTAATTAAATCTATTTATTTGCAAACATTTCCAGAAACAAAATCTTAACAGAGGATAAAGCCAGGTTTCAATTTCCTGTCTCATTTTGTTAAATGTTTTTGATACCTCTTTTTAATCACTTATAAATTAGAAAATACTGTCAACATCTAGAATGTTTTTTAAATATTATATAAATCAGGAAAATGAAATAAATAAACTCCCCTGTGTATGTGCATGTATCGGTGTGTGCATGTGTGTGTGTGTGTGTGTGTGTGTGTGTGTGTGTGTGTGTGTGTGTGTGTGTGTGTGTGTGTGTGTGTGTGTGTGTGTGTGTGTGTATATATATAAATAAAAGTGTTACTCAAGTGGGAATTTCAGGCTTAGTGAATGAGAAAAAACTAATTTTAGGGGAAAAAAGATATGTACTGTAATTGAAATCTACAGATGCTGATAGATAAAGTGTAATAAAATAAACACTTAAATGTGTATTTTGGATGTTTTCTTTGCTATTTTAACCAATAATTGTGTATTTTTGTGTTTATTTGGTTATCATGCTACTAGCTTAGAAACATGTTAATGTCAGGCTTTGAGTTTGAAATAAGTCAAGTTATTGATGCAAAATAGGCCAAAATCTCAAAATTTGACCAGTGCCTGAAAAAAAACTAAAAAACCTACTATGGATTTTCCTGTAATGTCTTGCTTTAAATTTTGGCCATAGTATAAAACTTCATAAGATAAATAGCAGATACATTGTTTGTTTACATTTTAGTATTTTCATGGTTTTGGTATTTTTGGTATTTTCATGGTTTTTCCATCCCTATGCTTGAAAGCGCTAGTTCCTATTCACTGAGTGACTAATGCTTATCTCCTTTTGTGTTCCACAGAATAAATTCATACAGGCCTTGAAACAACATGAGGGTGAGTAAATGATTTTGGAGAGAAAAGGTCATTAATCTACCACATTTAGAAATACATTTTCAAATACATAAAATATTAATATCATACTGTATATATGTCCACAAACCCCTGCTGAACTGTTACAGACCCCTCGCTGAAAACCCTGGACATAATTAGCAAGCAGATCCTTCTTGAACAGTCATTATGCAAGCACTTGAGTTTACTGGACTGATCTGGCATGATGACAGTAATTGCTCTTAATCGCTTGTGGGCTGATGGGCCTGATTACTCTGCAAATGAGGTTTAACATCATAAAGCTGCAGATCAGCGCCCTGCTCTCACCTTATGAAAGTGAATCACAGGTTCGGAATGGATGCGAATGAGTTGCAGACAGGACCTGTAGCCCTGGAAGAGTTGTGCAAACAAGCGCAGGAAGACCGCCCTCACCTCCTTATCCTGTCAAAAACAAGAAAGCCAGAATAGACGCGACTGAGAGACATTCCAGATCAACACATGAGGATGGAATGAGTCAGAGTGAAAATTTTCTCGCCTCAAAATAAACTGTGTACGTGATGGGAGTTTGAAATGAACAGATTTTTCAGCCCCCTGAAGACCCAGTAAGAGACTCCCATGTCGGCCACATGAGCCACACATTCCGCACAATTCACATGTAACCTTGCGAGATTGTAAAAGCGAAAATAGACAAGCCAGGCTCTTACCAGCAGTTTGAGGTTGGATGGAGCAGAACGAGGGGCTGGGAAGGCATTATCTGCTCCTTCCAGATCTGGGTGCAAAACCTGAAGACAAAGAAGGTATTTACACAGTGAGGATATATCCTGCTATCTGAGGGAATGAGACAAATGGTGCAAATATAGCTTATGGAATGTCTCCAGTCAGAATCATCTTTCAACGCTATATAAAAAACACCACTTTATTAAATCGCAAGAGGTTATGTATATGTAGAAAGTGCAGATTAGCTACTGAAGAAAGATTATGAATTATGATGATTAAAGGCGAAGTCTGGAGAATTTATACACCAGTAGCGAAAGCAAACTGAAATAGCTAGTATTTTTCAATAAAATGTAAATGGCAATTCCTCTGCAAACCTGGCCACCAAGATTTTAAGGTGTTGTGGGTTGTCACCAGGGCATGGATATGTGCTTTCTAGAGCTCATGATGGTTTCTAGGTGCTTGTTTAATTGACCCAAATCAAAAGACCCCAGTCTCACGTATCTATGATCTGGCTCATATCATTGCTGTCAGAAGAAAAACAACATATCTCCAAAAAAAAAAAAAAATTCTCAAGAGCATGGAAAAGTATTTTTTTTTCTCATAAACAACCTTACCAAATGAATAAAAACAATATAATTTGTCCCTTTGGCATAACAGAATTCTATAATTACACATCTGTTAGAGATTTTAATTCGACTATCGATTGTTTGAGAGTTTATTTTTGAATACAATCTGATCTTTCACTTACTATTTTAGCTCAAAATCAGTTTGAGATATGGGTTCTGGTGCAATGCATGAACTACAGTCTATAGTTGAGACAGCCTGACAGCTAAGAAAACCAGAACATAAATGGTTTTGACTCACTTTTCAAGGCCAATGGAGATATTATATATAAATAACCTGATTAAACATCCTTTTAATGGAATTTCAATGCACAGTTAAAAACAGTGTGCAGTCCATCTGTGGTAAAAGTCAACAGAGGTGAGTGTTTTCCATTGAACTGCAATTATATGTAAATCTAAAGGTCATTGCACACGGAGTCCGAAATCTTTGCATGTTAAAAAAATAAATATGACCTCATGTTGTGTCAATCACATTTACATGCAGCCTCCGAAACTTTCGTCCGTCATAAAAAATTCGGATCAGGTTCGATTTTCTGCATTTTCTCATCCGTAGCAAGCAGTGTGCAAGGATCTTTATATCGGATAATCTTAAAAAAAGGAAAAGCTCCCTCCTCAATGTCTTTAAGATTAACTTCGTTCCAACGCACTGTGGTGTAGGACAGGCGAAGCTTTTAGTGTATATTTACAGTTAGGGGTTTCCTCAAATGTTAAAATTTTACCATAATATATATATTTTTTTACAAATGTTTTAAATAATAATAAAAAAACATCTGCATGCAATGTCTACTTAAATGCAACCCAAGTTGTACAGTAAATAAATTACATGACACCATGTGTGTGTTTTTTGGGGGTATTTTTTACCATGGACAGTGCTTTTTGAGTATTGTGCAACAGGGGTTCGGGGAGCTGGGAGAGGTGTATACACTCCGGGACTTTAATTGTTCCTCCGTCAAGGTCAGCAATGATCACATCGAGCTGTAAACAGAAACCAAAACCCAATCAGAAATTACCGAATGAGTCATGGAGCAACGTTACCAGAATCTGACCACCTGTTTTAAGGCAGATTGAAAAATGTCTTTCTGTAAGGCCTTGAGCTCACCAGCTCTTGGATCTCGCTCTGGAACATGGAGTGCACTCCGATGATAAAGGGCGTAGGCGAGCTCAACACCTCTAGCAGTCGAGATGGGAGGATGGGAATGTAGGGGTAGCTGTGGTCCAAATCAGAGTTAGGCAACCACCACCATCATCATCATCATGTCAAGCAATCAGCAGATGTTAACATCAGACTGTTCTCATTACATACCGAGCACAAAAATAGTACATACTGTTGCAATAGACTCTAAAAATAGAACTACTTGCAAAATTAGACTCTTATCATTTCTGAAGAGGACATATTAATTCAAGCTTTTCTTGGCGCATTTAAGCTGTCCTAGTTTTTGTGCAATGCACTTAGATTGAACTCGATTTGCTAATAATGTAGCTAATGAAATAAGATGCTCTCATCAAGGCAACTGAAGGTCAGTTATTCTGGGTATTTCAGTACGAGTCGACGTTCACCCACCTGTACTTAAGAGGAAACATGAGGGACTCTAAGGCCCGGCTGGCCTCTCCTAGTCTCTGATAGCTGGAAGAGTGGAACAAAACCTTGTGCTCTGTCAGAACCGCACAGAAGAGACTAAGAACATTCTGGATCCCTGGAACACATCAAAACCACACAAACGCACAATTACTAATTACATTTTTGATCAGCAAAATTTGGTTCAAATGTATTCAAACACCTTTTCTGAAAACATGAGAGGTTATAACTAGGGCCAGGTATTGTCTGCAATGTCACGATATGATATTTATCACAATACACTAACACTGTGATATATCACAAACCATCATATTTACATTATTAGATCTTTACTGTCCCTGCTTAATTTTTTGTACCATTTAAACTGACACCCATTCAACCAAAAAATTAAGCAGGCAAGAAGACAAATTTAAGACTGATTTTATAATGAGTATACAAATCTTGACTGTTGATGTTTAAAAAAACAGATGTTTTTTAGTGTTTAAATTTAATAACAGTATAAATTTAATTAAATTAAGATCTGAAAATACTTTGAAAATACATTTGAAATTGTGAAACATATTCAAAACAGGCAAAAGCCAATAATTTTTACTAAACAAAATTATAAAAAGTATAAAACAGTGCAAGTAACAGATCTTGACTGTTACAATTTTACCAAATAAATAAAAACTGTTGAAATTTCTTATTTCTAATACATTTCTAATTTCTCATTATTATATTGCTGCACTCTTCATCACCCTTCATCACTCTTCATAATGGACTGTGTTTTTAGGAGGACTTTTAAACGAATCTACAAGTAAAATAATAAAAGCAATATTTTTATTTGGCAAGTAGCTGTAAAATAACCAAGATAATTTAGAAGCTGCGGGTTCTTATCGGTGTTCAAACCGGGATCTGATTCAAATCTGGGCTTGTTTCCGTTCTTTTACATAAATCCATCAGTGCATCTGGTGCTAAAACAACACCAAGAATGCATGCAAATAAACAACGCTATCAGCGGGTGCGATTCATTTGCACATCTGTCTTTATCACGATGATGCAAAAGAGCCTAGAGAATGGCAAATATGTAATGGGAACATAAATTATACAGAAAACTCCTCAACGGGAGTCAGAAAGAGAGCGAGAGATAAAAGTTTACAGTTCCTGTTGTTTTTGTTTGTCATCAACATACCACTGAGGTTATTAATCACACGCTCGGCAGAAACAGAGACAGTCAGCTATTAACAGACGTATCCGCAGCGCTGCAGGGGTCAACGTTCCCATTATGTCTGTGTCAAACTCTGATATGCACCAATAAACAGGAACAAGATATGAAAATTCACACTGACTGTCCTGTTGACCAAATACCTGAATCCAACAATGAGCAAAGAGAGGATGAAATGTTCAGGAACATGAAGTCAATTGCATACTTGTCATTCCATTCGACCCATTTTAGAAATGCAGTAAGTCGTTGTAAATGTCTGACATGAATCGTTATGGTCTGAGTGGTTTCTAGCATTTGCTAGGGTCCTGCAGTAATGACAAGCGGCTCCTGAACGTTCCTTGGAATCTCAGTGTCATCTTCTGACCCAAAAATACAACAACACATTTCATAATCTTGCATCCAGAAAAACTCTTCCTGACCTTGTGACATTTACTTATCTTTTGGAACGGCTACACATTTCTGAGTCTGACCCATGCACAGAAAGGGACAGAAAAAGCTGCAAACAATAAACACTGAGCCTCATGATGGCAAACATGTTCTTTTTCCTTGATTTTTCATGGTGAGAGACAGGTTGAGTGGCCATTTCTACAACACCAACATGGAAGACACTTTGCAGGATAAAAACTGAAAAATAATCTCAAACCTAGAAGCAGTGACAGTAGCTTTTCCAGCACTTTTGCATTAAAGGGTGATCTTTAAATTGATATTTTTTACCTTCATAAAGTTAACTTTATAACCTGTGTCCCCTTTCATTTAATTTTTATTTATTTATCCAATGCATCGAGAATAATAAAACATTATAGGACTGCTACTGATCAAATTATATCAGCTAAATATATTTATACAGACTGTTAACAACTGCATATACTGTATAATGTTAAAAAAATATTTTTTTTAATACAAAATATGTTGAATACACACTTGGTAACGGTTTTACAAATTTGAAATGGGGAAAAAATTAAATTCTACTTTAAATGCTCCTAAAACCACCAGTAGGTGGCAACAATCACGGTCCTAATGAATGAATCATTAATTGATTGATTGGATTGATTCAACAAATTTGTTCTAAATAGCTGACTCGTTCTAGAACAAAGCAAATGACTATCTTTAGAAATGGTTCACCGAATCACTAATGAGAATTGTTAAAAATGCCAAATTATTCAAGAGTGAAAGACCACCGTGTTGATCAGAAACCAACTATTTGTTTTGTTTTTTATTATTATAAGTCATTGGATAAAGTATAAAACATGATCTTAAAATGTAGAAAAATGAGCATCTGGCTTAATGGACATGGCATTTAAAGGGTAGTTCACCCAAAAATGAACATTAGGTCACCCTATACTCAGCCTCTAAACCTGAATGAATTTCTTTCAGCTGTTGAACACAAAAGAAGATATTTTGAGGTACATTGGTAATCAAACAGTTGGCGGTAGCCGTTCACTTCCATACTATTTTTTTCCAATACTATGGAAGTCAACGCCTACCAGAAAAAGGAGACAGGCGACTATATTTTGACAGACAATCGTTTCTGTTTTCCTTTTGAAAAAGTGTGATTTTCAAGATGTTATGCCACATAACGAATGAAACAAGTGCATGAATCCTTGGTAAAGCGTAAATGAATGGCAGACAAGAACAGCATTTGAGAACACAGCTTTTTATAGGTCACTAATGTCGATGTAACCCATCTGAAAATACAGTCTAACCCAAGGACGAGCTCTGAGCCAGATAGGCCTGGTCATTGATAAATCTGTTGTTGATTCACAGAGGAGAACAATGGAGAGGAGGTAGAGTGTAAATTATACAAAGAAGTTCAAGATGACATTTTTATTAGCTCGTGTAGGTCGGCGTGTTGCTGGGATATTACAGGCTTGGGTAACCTCAAGATCAGTCCCAGAAGTACTGCGTATCTGGGAGGATGAGACATTGACATGATGCTCTTATCAGAGACCATGCACACAGAATGGAATTTGGGATGGTGTTTTCTCCTCTGTTGGGTCAAAGACTAAGGCTGCCTTACAAACCCACTTGTGAACTTTCCATTGCAGGATAAAGAGCAGGTACTAATGATCTCGACAGGCTTGCAGGAAGATCGGTTTGTTTCTCACAGAACCTCTTGAGACATCTTGGAAAGCAAGAGTTTTTGCTTGAATGTAATTTGAGAAAAAGCAGAATTTCCAGTAAAACTGATAATTGTTTATTATATACATTATTATATATTAAAATATTAAACATACACTGTCATTCAAAAGTTTGAGATCATTCTTTTTTTATATATAAATTAATACATTTATTCAGCAAAGATACAATGAGAGATTTAGATAAATTGATCACAAGTGACAGTAAAGACATCTATAATGGTTTTTCCAATTTCTACACTCTAAAAATTACTGGGTTAAATACAGCCCAGCGCTGGGTAAAATATGGACAAACCCAGCAATTGGGTTGTTTTTGACCCAGCGGTTGGGTTACTGCCCAGAAGGTGGGGTTAAACATTTAACCCAAGTGTTGGTTGAAAACAACCTAAAGCAGCAAATCAGCACATTAGACTGATTTCTAATAGACTGATATTCTAATATTAGACATTATTCTTTTATTCTAATTTTATTCTGCATTCTAATATTATATATTATTCTTATATTAGACAGAGTTGGGGCAGTCGTGGCCTAATGGTTAGAGAGTCGCGGGTTCGAGTCTCAGGTCCGGCAGGGATTGTAGGTGGGGGGAGTGAATGTCCAGTGCTCTCTCCACCCTCAATACCACGACTGAGGTGAGACCCTTGAGCAAGGAACCGAACCCCCAACTGCTCCGGGTGTGTGTTCATGGTGTGTGTGTGTGTGTGTGTGTGTGTGTGTGTGTGTGTGTGTGTGTGTGTTTGTTCACTTCTCACTGCTGTGTGTGTGCACTTGGATGGGTTAAATGCAGAGCACAAATTCCAAGTATGGGACACCATACTTGGCCACACGTCACGTCACGTCACGTCCTTTCCTTTCTGAAGGATCATGTGACACTGAAGACTGTCATGCTTAAACCTCAGCTTTGCATCACAGGAATACATTAATACAAAAATATATTAAAATAGAAAATAGTTATTTTAAATAGTAATATTTCACAATATTACTATTTTACAGTATTTTTGGTATAAAAAATGCAGACTTCTTCAAAAACAAGAAAATCTTAATGACCACAATTGTTTGAATGGTGGTGTATGTATAATGTATGTTTATATATAAGGCTATGCGAATTGGGAGATTGGAATTTTTCTTAATTATCTCAAATAAAAAAAGAATATCACAATGCAAAAATATCTTAATGGTCCAAGAAATGATCTTTCTTAATTTTCTTCACATAATTCCTTTTTCCTGTTTGGGGCAGATTGTGTAGTAAAATATGATCTTGACAGGCTTAGTAAGATTCACCCTTTAAGACGACAAGGCGACTGTTGCTCATATCAAAGCTCTCAGAGAGACAGCCACGTGATCAAATAAAAAGCCCACGCTGCTTTAAAGGTCATCAGGTTTATAAAGAGACTCTGAAGGGATTGTTTAGTACGAGTATCATTAATCAGAGATCTACATAAATCCGTAAAACATTAAAAACCTCAGTGAACTGTAATGAAAAACTCCACATTAGCCCGCATCGAAGTTGAATAGTTCAAGTCAGATTCTGGCCAAAATAAATCATAACCAATCTTAAAAATAGTACACAATATAATTACAACACAGATGATATTATATGACATGAAACGGGGAAAAGGGTAGATCTACTTTCACCAGTTGCACATCACAAGGTAAAGAAAATACTGAGTGCTGAATCAGATACCCTGATTTTATTTGACAGATTTATAACATGTGCTCTGTTTGTTCAATCTGAACTCTAATCTTACATGCTGACAAAAGCCTTAAGGACATTAACGTGGTGTTAATTAGCACAAGACTGATTTGCAGCTGGACGGTAGTATGACAGAATGCATCTGTTATAAAGTGGTGCGTGCACATCTGTCCAAATGCTTTGTGTTGTGCTCCAGCTGAACATGGGACAGCACGCACACCATTAGTACGGTCCTCTGCAGGTCTCTACTTAAGGTTGTCATGCAAACGTCATTGAAAACGCTTCATCAAAATAAGACAGCAACATCTTTGCAACTTCTGCATAAACAGGTGTAATCGCAGTGTTCAGGTTGAAATGTCTTATGTTTCAAATGTCAATTGACATAATTTGAGTCAGAAACACTACCCTTTGCAAAAATCATCATGTTCTGCCCTTAATCAAAAATCAGTCTGTGTGCTTGCTGGTTGTGGAAAGAGCTGCAGTTTTATGGTGTACTTCTGCTGTAATTCTGGTGACTGAAAGGTGTGCGGTAAAACGCAGTGAGCAGTTAATGTCAGAGCACTCTGACATCATCAGAGCAGAAGATCATCATATGCACTGCACTTGGAAATCGACTTTACATTTCTGTACAAGAACAGAGAACAAATTTATCAACATGTCTTCACATACTTAATTCTTCATTCTGAATACAAATGCTTCAATTAGCAATTGTATTATCAGCATATCAATTTGAGTCAACGAGTTGAACTGAAAAAGGAACTTTTTTTTGTATTTGGCGTGTCTCCCGTTTGATTTAATGACTGAAATTAACTGCAAACGTTTGTGTATTGCTGGTGATCATGTTCACCATACTCAGACTGACCCATACTCAGAATTTGTGCTCTGCGTTTAACACATCCAAGTGCACACTAACACAGTAGTGAACACAGTCAATGCTGCGGTGCCCGGGGAGGAGTTGGGGGTTCGGTGCCTTGCTCAAGGGTCTCCTATCCTCTCTATCCTGCTGGACCTGAGACTCGAACCCATGACCTTCGGGTTACAAGTCTGACTCTCTATCCATTAGGCCATGACTGCCCCTGTTATATATATATATGTGATAATATATACTGTTATATATATATATATATACACACAGCATACATATATAACACCAGGTGGGTTTGTAGTTGTATTTGAGTTGTCTATAATTTTTTTCTAGAAATTGCCTCTGTTCTCATCTATTATCCTCATATGAGTCCTCTCTACAAAAACATGTTTACAGGAAGGGACATTAAGCAGAACTATAAAGGACAGGAGACGTCTGCATAAATATGGAAAAGATAAAAAAAATACGTCAGAGTCCAAGCATGAGCTGACATGGAAAAGTATATTATACAATATTCACTGTATATAGTATACTACTGGCCTACCCCTATAAAAGTCAAAGACACCCACCTAACTGCTGGAAGAGGAGCGCTACACTTTTACCGCTGACTGGCAGAGAGTCATTGAGTGGAGTCTGGATGAGCTGCCGGTCCCCTGCTCCCAGTGAAAAGAGCTTCTGAAAACATCAACACAAACATTCAGGTTTGGACAATCGCATAAGATACATTAACAATGAATACCAAATACAAGCTCGGAACTACACAAGCAGCACATTTGAGGCTGAAGCATATTAAAAATATATTTTTTTAATTATTAATTTGATCATGTTTCACTGACAATTACTTAAAATGTTATTAAGGTTATATTTTTCAGCAGTAACACTTTATTTTAAAGCCCAATTCTCACTATTACCTACTTGCTTATTAGCATGCATATTCCTAGCATATAGGCTGTTTATTAATACTTATAAGCACATACCCCATTACCAACACCTAAGAACCATCTTACTAACTATAAGCAGCAAATTAGAAGTTTATTGGGGCAAAATTTGTAGTTAACAGTTATAATCTAATAGTGAGAATTGATCCCCGAACTAAAGAGAGACCGTTTCTACAACTATATTTGAAAACACACTCCATATAAATGACCCGTGTGACCTTTTCGCAAGCGTTACTCAACAACGGCATGTTGCTGAACACTAAATACAGTTTGATTTGTGAAATATGGGCACTTAAATCTTGATGTGCTGGTAACTGTAATGAGCTCTAAATAACCCGTTCTTGCAGCTCAGTCTCCAAAATTGGATGAACTGGGAAGTTAAAGGATCTGTCAAGTTCAAAATCTGATCATTTTATATATTGTATATATATACCATTTGTATTTTTATATAATATGCTTTCATGATACACAGTATACACACATACACCCCTCTGGAAGCTCTCTATATTTTAGCAAGTTTACTTGTTTTTGATCTTGGCTAAGAACTTGGCAGACGTGCGTTAAACAGAGCCAATAAGATGCACATGGACTGCTTCATGAACAGATGCGCGCTGGAGTCTGATGACACATTCCAAGCGGATGGAGTTAGACTCACACTGAAAGATGAATATATACCTCTCCTGAGGTCTGTTTATAACTTACACCCTGTTTGATCGCCATCAAGCCACAATCCAGCTGGGGAAAATAATGCTTTCTGGAGGAATTTTTAAATGTATTGGTGAATTACATCAAAAATAACATGATTTCAACACAAAAGCCTACAAAACTCTGCCGTCTGCATTCATTTAATTCCCTTGAAACCAATTTCTAGAGTCTTTAACAATATCTATTTGTTGATTTATTCATTTAGCTTGATTTATATGAGTGCAGTGTACAATAAAGAGTGGATTTAGAAACCGTGTTTAAAGAGAAAACATACATTTTAGGGATAAATCTGCTGTTTTAGGAGAATCAGACACCAAAAAGAAAAACGAGACACAAAAATGAAGGCGCTTAAACCAGAACATGAGAGCTACATTTAGTAATATTTTAGCTCTAAACAAAACAACGGGCTTCTCTCACTGACCCCTAAAGCCCTTTCTACCTCTCGGGAGTATCCAGTGAAAACAAAATGCAATATGAGACACCCTGCTTTCCTCAAGGTACACAGGTACACAAATGAACCCTGGCTAACCCTCTGTGTGCTCAAGTATCCACAGGGGTCAGGGTTCGAGACAGATGAGGAATTCGTTGGTTAAGTAATGTCTGACCTGGGAACCTCCAGCCACTGGGACCAAGCATGTGAAGAGGTTTGCCACCAGCCCTTCCAGAGGGAAGCTCAGATTGTCAATGTACACGGTGTAGATCAGACCCAAGCAGCCCTAGGATAAAACAAACCCAAAAACAATCAGCTAGTCCCTGACACACAAACACATGTAAAACACATCTGAACACAAAATCAGACTCAATGTGAGTGGTGCAACAATACTGGTGTTGACCTAACAACTTGTTTCTATTGCTACAGTTGCAAAGTTGTTCTTAATGGTTGATATGGTGTTGCTAGAATTTTCTGGGGGAATGTTGTGGTGTTGCATTACTGTTCTGGGTGATTTCGGGTTTTCTGGGTGGTTTCTAGGGTGATGCTAGTGTTGTGGGTGGTTGCTGGGCTGTTGCTAGTGTTATGTGTGGTTGCTAGGTGTTGCTATTTAGTTTTTTGAATGATTTCTAGGGTGTTGCAATAGTGTTCTAGGTGATTTTTATGATTTTCTGAGTCACTGATTACAGTCAATTAGTCCATATTCTGGTCCCTCCTACAAAGAAAATCTAAAGATTTTTTATTGTATGCTCAAGTGAAAATCATAAGTCTGACAAGTCTTATCAACAATATACACAATTTAAGGCATCAGTCATGTTCATAGAACAAACTATTTAAGTCCCTAATCCCAAGTAATAGTGATAATAATTATGAGGACTTGCATAGCAAACATCACTGAATTATATTTTCTTTGAATAGTTTTTTAGAACATAAATCTGGAGATCTATCTATCTATCTATCTATATATATATATATATATATATATATCAGGGCATAAATGTGCCCTCTTAAACGGGTACAATGAGAGACTAAGAGATATGGTCTGTGACCATAAACATTTGTTTTTTTATCAAGCAATACATCTCAACTAACTTATTCCCAGGCATAGCTCATGCCAAATTCATGAATGTAGGCCAAAAGTACAAAACATTGAGACAGGCAGTCTGCATAAAACGTTGGATGAGAGGATTTCATGCTTTTGAGCTCCTGTGATATTCCTCTCGGTCTCTGTAATCAGTTTTTATTCCATCAACAGACATAAATCTTTGACTTTAATGATTTAAAAGCTGAAAATCAATATAATTCTCAACCCAGTGATGGTTTTAATTATCCTAAATCCAACTACAGCTCATGCATGAAACTTCCTAGTTATGTACGGGTGATTCACATCAAAAATGAGAGTAAAAATGTATTTAGCTGAATAACTAATGTTACTGGTCACTTAGATACTGCATGATATGCTAAAGAACAGGTCAGTCACTAGCTGGCTGCTCTCTTCTGTATCTTAAGTCTTTAACAAAGACAATCATAAAGCTGTTTATTTTAACTACACATTCCTTAAATCACTCAAATATATTAGGAACAAAATGCTTTTTTTGAGAAGCGGTGTTTCAGAGATACTACACAAAATGCAATGGACAAACAGATGGACAGAGAGACACATTTTGAATTACTCTAAATATTTCTGGGTAATCCAGCCTGGAGATGAGAATCAAACTTTTGGGTGCAAAGATTTGAGCTGGCTGGATCAAACCATCCTCCTCCTCCTCTTCCTCGTCCACATCCTCAGCTCCATCCCCATCTGCCTCCAGCGTCTTTGAGCCCTGAAACCGAAAACAAACAAAACATATTTTTAAAGACTGGAATAAATCAAATTCCATGCGGCTGAGGTACTCTTCAAGTTGGTGGACAAGTACAGCGTATTCATATGAGATAAAGCCTGGATGTGATTCTGGAAGAACCAGCATCTGGGTCAGATTCAGTCATGATGTCTTTGAATTAAAACAGACTCTAATCAGCTTGTTTGTTATTAGTCTTTATAACAAACCCCTAACGACAGGGATGTGTGGTGGCTTCTGAAATTAGGAGTTTTCGATTTTTCACGTACAGTGTAAATTGCTATATTAAATATGTTTTAATTCTGGTTTATATTTACACAGATTTTGGGTTAAAGGCATTCACTTTGTGTTATCAAAAAGCAATCATAACACTATTATAGCAATTATTACATAACTCTAACTTTACAATATATGCATTTGTATTAAGGCTGTAAATTTAACATGCTAATTAGGTGTGATCAGTTATGGAAAAAAATAACAATAAAATGATTAATGCAGTAAATGCACCAGCCTCGGATCTGTACGTCATCTTACACTGCATGCAGTTGCTGTCGAACATGACGTAAGGCGACAACTGACTACATGATGCAGCCTATTAGAACGCAGTTATATGCCCCTAAAGTTCAGGGTATGAGGGCAATAAAATGCCACTTTATGGGTTTTTGTCTTATATATTATAAATCTGTCAAATACATATTTATATCATATGATATAGTTTAACAATATCATGCATGCAAGAGTGTGTTTGTTTCCCTGAATATCTGCAATATCTTTATACAACAGTTTAATAAACTACGTTTTAGACACAATATTGTATGTTTTGCCCCATTTAAACAACGAAAATACTTTCAAACAAAGCCATGACAAAGCTATTCAATGCTTTTTTCCATCTAGCACAATAATGGCTTCAAATGATCTTTGGGGAGTAATTTATCAGCTAAAATTGATGTGTAATTAATTTGTGAATTAATACGATTAACTTATTGGCACATCATGTAATTAATTAAATAAAAAATGTAATTGCTCAACAATGAATTTCTAATTCATATTTGAACTTATTATAACATTAGCAGACTCTAAAATGCTTCACTCACAGAGCATCATTTCAAGTTTATTTAGATTTGTGACAAAAGTAGTGCTGTCCGAGTAGACGAGTTGTTTACTGCCTGACGAGTGGAAAAAGATCAGCAAAGAGCGAACACCGAAAATCCTCTGTCCTCAGCGGAGATGGACAGAGTGTCTGGTGGGGGATTGCATGCTCTGTTTCTTAATTCTTTGTTATTCACCACTGATAAATATCTGAGTTGAGGAGTTGAGAGAGCACTAGATAATAACGCATAAAGATCACACGATTATATGTTCTCAGAATTACTGATAAAGCTGAGCTTATGTAGACAAGCTTAGTCTGTATAAAGTGACTGTCGCTCGGTATTCAGGCTCGATCCGGTTTCCTCAAAGAAACTAAATACAGCACTGCATACATCAAATGTGATAATGGTCATGAGGTCAGCCGAACAGCGCTGCCTTTTTTACAACAAGCAAGAGAGAACGATAACAGGAGCAAATTAAGTTAGGGGGTCCTGCATACCTATCAGACGAAAGCGTGACAGCGCGTTGACAGAGTTAGTGTCGCAAAGGACGGAGAAAGTTAAGATAGGCCTCGCATGACGAATAAAGGAGTGACCCATGCTGGTTGTTATGAAACCACAAAGTGAACCTGGAGTAAAACTGAGGTGCTGGTCTATTTATAGATTTTGCTTTTGGAAAACTGGCTGGGTTTTGGGTTTGTTTTGTGCAGGGGTCTTGTCCCAAGGGCTGAGATGCTATTTGAACTCGTTTAGGCTCACATTACAAGTCCTGCTTTAGTGAATGAACTAAATGTGTGTAAATTGTTTCCATGTGAGTATTTGGAAAAATTCAATTTCCTAAATAATCATGTCCAAAGATGCAATCAGCGAAAAAACAAATGACAGTAATTACAACATGTACAACCCAAACTGAGTTATCGGGGGGATTAAGTCAATGATAAACTATAAATTTAGGCAAAAATGTAGGGAAACTACATATCAAAATTAAATCAATTTAAGGGTTATTAGAAATGTACTCTTTGAATTCATTTGGGATTCTTTTGGATTAGATTTCATTTTCCACAAGAACCATTTTCAACAAGATTACATAAATGACAAAATACTAAGTGGTGTAATAATGAAGTGAAAAGCATTAAAAGATTTTTGGGGAGTCACATCACAATAATTTACAACATGAACTAACTTTGCTTAGTTATAAAAAGTCAAATTACCTGTTATTGTAAGAGCTAATGCTCTTTTTAATGTCCTCTCACATCAAAATCGAACATATTTGTTTAGAACTGCTTTGGACTGTTAATGTTTGTAAACTTTCGCTTGATCTGTGCATATTTCTCTCCTGATTCAGATGAAAACAGTTGTATACAAATATGTTGGTGGACTTAGAAGTGAGAGGACAACAGGGGATGGATTTTTTCACTGGAAGAAGTGTTATTATGGATTATTATGGACCATCATTTTGGCCAGAAGCAACAGTTCAAAGATAAAACGCTTTAATGGATTTGTTTCATACAAACACACAGTTTTTCACTTCACAAAACCTTAAATTATACACTTTAGTCATGTGGATTACTTGTGGATCACAGTGATGTTTTTAATCAGCTATTTGGACTCTCAATCTGACGGCACCCATTCACTGAAGAGGATTCATTGGTGAGCAAGTGATGTAATGCTAATTTGTTCTGATGAAGAAACAAACTCCTCTACATCTTGGATGGCCTGAGGGGTGAGTACATTTTATGCTCATTTTTAATTGTGGGTGACCTATTCATAAAAACATAGAGACTTCATTATCTTACACCGATAAGAAGGAGAGGTTTTGCCTGAGTCAAGTCCCACTGCTCACAATCTGCTTCTAATTGTCTCGTTTGAGTCTGCGTCAGCCATGCAAGCTCATAACGATGCCCACCTCTCAAACTCTGCCGTCTAACCCCCTGCGCAGGAGCTCATTTGATTTGCTCAGACAGTGAAAACATACCACAAGATCCACCGCATCTTATCAGTGGGAGCACAGGATTAAAATACCCCCACTGATGGGAAACACATTTCAACCTTATTGGGAGGATTTGGTTCAATTATGAAGAAAAATACATTCCAGTGCTGCCTCTTCCAATCTGATAAAAGAAAAATATATTTTAGTGTGTCATGATTTTTACATTAAGTGGGTTAATGTTGTAGCTTTAGGCAAGTACACAACACCTGAAATTCTTGGTCCCTGCAGATGTGTTAAAAACAATGAACGTATAAAAACAAGCCTAGTAAATAGTGTGAAATCAATGGAGAGAATCTTGCACTTTCAATGACTACCACATACAGTTCAGGTTGCCTATATGGAAATGCTTGCATTTTTCTTCCTATGGGGTACCATTTCCAATGGATTTGAGATGTCTTCTGATATAGCGTAACCATAGACTGTAAAAAAAAAAAGATGGCGATGTGCCCCCACTTCTTTCTACAATAGAAAAGTGAAGCCAATACATCCCAATGACGTAATTTGGAGCCCGAGTCTTTACAGTAGTTATCATGAGGTGAAGCTTCGGTATTAAAGTTCCACCCAAACTCCCGTAGACCCAATTGCAAGTTCACAATCATATACACCACACATCAATACCATAGCATATATAGTTTTATAGCATCAAATAACTAATTAAAAGCAAACTTACTAGGAAAAACACTAGCATCACCGTTAGGGATGTCAATGATTAATCGACGATGGAAGAGATGCAATCGATTAAAACTATCGATGGACGTTTAAGCAGTTTTATTTTGAACTACAAACTTTAAAGGTGCTGAATGTAGAATTGACACTTAGTGGTTGAACTAGGTATTGCAGTCCAAATTCTAAATATTGGAGACCTCCTCCTCAGACTTGACACACATGCAGGTGCCAGATTAACGACACCATTAGAAACGAGCGCACATGACGATAAATTAAATTAAAATACGCTGTGTTTTCCGCCAACTGGCAACCCGGGGTGCCGAAATACAATTGGGTAAACTGGCAGGGGGCGGGTTTCACAAACCATCAGAAACACAGACATTCCGCCCCGGAACGCACATTTTCAAAGGAGAATAACTGATTGTAGCATTGTTTTTCAGATAAACAAGTATGTTAACTTAGCATGTTTCATAAATATCTGCAAACATATGGTATTTTTATGCTTTAGTAGAGTCAAACTCCTACATACAGCACCTTTAAAAGTACATTAAAACAGAAACAAAACAAGGCTCTTTGTATTGAAATGAAATAACCAATTCATGTTTAATTATAATTTCCCCATATAATTGTTTCAGGGCAGATTAATTCCAACAACTAGTTAATTAGTTCATACAACTTTTACTTTGTGGCCACTGTCCATGTTTCATTCATTTGTTCCTACAAAACCCATGCTTTATAACTAAAAGGAGGGAAAGAATTAAGTCATAGAAACAAATTCTTAATTCAGGGCAACTAAATCTTCCACCCGCATTACTGCGTGAAAGGGCTACAGCTGTTTTCTGAACACATATATCAAATAATAATAATTAATTTGTTGCATTTATATAGCGCTTTTCTGGGCACTCAAAGCGCTTAATATAGTAAGGGAGATATCGCCTCATCATATCACTTGTATTTTCTCTGGGCACCTTGTGTTTCACTATTATAAGTTTCCTAACAACAATGTTTGACAGAAGTTTTGAATGATTTCTTTTAAAAATGTGTAAAACTATTCAAATTTTAGATAAATTTACTCTAAAGACATTAAATAAAGTTTTGAGAAAATTACTGACAGCAACAATTCCTATGGCAGGACTGGTCAATGACATAAAAGCACTTTTTTCAGCATTAATTAAACACTTCTAAGTGTAAGTTGCATAATATAGTTATAATAATTTGTGCTTGTAATTAGCATAATATATTGTTATAATATTAGCTTTCGAGTGTGCATGGAACCACATTTTGAACTCTCAATGGAAATAGTTGACCATTCTGGATACCTTTGGGATATTTGAACGAGTTGTGTTCAACCAAGTCACTGCCTTTCTCACACAGAACAACCTCCTGGACAGTAACCAATCTGGCTTCAGAAGTGGACATTCCACCGAAACTGCCTTGCTCTCAGTTTTTGCTTCAAGTCTTCATTATTTTGCTGGATCTGTCTGCTGCTTTTGATACGGTCAACCACCAGATCCTCCTGTCAACCCTATTGAGAAAGGGCATCTCAGGAACCGCACTCCAGTGGTTTGACTCTTACCTCTCAGATAGGTCCTTCAAAGTATCTTGGAGAGGTGAGGTATCCAAGTCGCAACATCTAGCTACAGGGGTGCCACAGGGCTCAGTTCTTGGACCACTTCTCTTTTCTGTCTACATGGCTTCACTAGGTTCTGTCATTCAGAAACATGGCTTTTCATATCACTGCTATGCTGATGACACTCAACTCTACCTCTCATTCCATCCTGATGATCTGACGATAGATGCTCGCATCTCAGCATTTCTTGCGGGATGATGGACCATCACCTTCAACTCAACCTAGCTAAGACAGAACTGCTTGTGGTTTCAGCAAACCCATCGTTTCATCACAATTTCACCTTCCAATTAGGCTCATCAAACATAACTCCTTCAAAAACAGCCAGAAACCTTGGAGTTGTGATTGATGATAAGCTGAATTTCACAGACCACATTACTAAAACTGCCCGGTCCTGTAGATTTGCATTATATAATATTAAGAAGATCAGGCCCTTTCTCTCGGAACATGCAACACAACTCCTTGTTCAGGCTCTTGTTCTGTCCAGACTTGACTATTGCAATGCTCTCTTGGCAGGTCTTCCAGCCAGTTCCATCAAACCTCTACAATTAATCCAAAACGCTGCTGCAAGATTAATCTTTAATGAGCCGAAAAGAACGCACGTCACACCTCTGTTCATCAATTTGCACTGGCTACCAATAGCTGCTCGCATTAAATTAAATTTGCATTAAATACAAGGCATTAATGTTTGCCTACAGAACCACCTCTGGCTCTGCACCCCTTTACCTAAATTCATTACTTCAGACTTATATGCCCTCTAGAAGCTTGCGTTCTGCAAGTGAACGACGCATTACTGTACCATCCCAAAGAGGCACAAAATCACTTTCACAGACTTTTTCATTAACTGTTCCCATCTGGTGGAATGACCTGCCTAACTCAATCCGAGCAGCTGAATCCTTACCCATCTTCAAGAAACGGCTAAAAACACATCTCTTCCATCTTTATTTGACCCTCTAACTCTAGCACTCTCTATTCTAATTTTATTTTATCTAATCTGTCTTCTTTTTATAAAAAAAAAACACAAACATTTGACCCTCTATCAATTGCATATTTATTCTCTAACTGCTAGCTTTTCTTGTAAAACTAACACTAGGTTTCTATATTCTATATACTCGTTTTCTTAATAAAAAAAAACAGAAAACAAAAAAAAAAAACCTTCCTACGTGTACTGCGTTAGGCTAACCAGGACTTATAATAGCACTTGCATGTTGTTGCTCTTTTGTTGGTTTTGATTGCTTCTATAATGTCCTCATTTGTAAGTCGCTTTGGATAAAAGAGTCTGCTAAATGACTAAATAAATAAATAAAATAAATAAATATTTACTTCAACATACTACAAGTTGGGACTCACTAACTTTTGAATATTTTTTAGGATAGATAGTATAGGAATTTGGACGCAGTTTGCTGGGTCAGAAGACGGTCTAGTAATTCCTAAAAAAAACTGATGTAAGAAAACCGTCCCGAGAGACATACAGAATAATGAGGTAATGGACTATCATAGTCATTACGTGAAAGAAGCCACGCTGCTTTACGAACCTCTGGATAAGTGTATCAAAGAAAAACAGTGAGGTTGAGACAGAAGCAGACAAATTGAAAAAACCTTTCTGGAGACCTTAAGACACTGAACCTGCGATTAAGAACGATGCTTCAGTCTTAATGTGCCTGATGACACTGTGAAGTACTCTTCATGGGTGGCCTTCTCTCTTAATCTCCCACGAGGCTCAGTAGTGAAGGACGCAATATAAATAAAGAAGATTAACAGTCTCACTGTGAAATTCAGAGACCGAAAGCAATAGAGAGACACAGTCGACTCCATAGAGGAGAACAGCGCCAGCTGACAGCTGGGGGTCATCAAAGCTCAAAGACATGACGTGCCAAACAGTTTTGTAACCTTCTGGAACCACCATCCTCTAAAGGCAAAGAATTCCTCCATTTATTGACCATTTAATTACACATTCTTTATCCTGTCATGATTTGGTTTATTTGTACTCAGCCAGGAAAGCAACAGGAAGTTGACAGTAAGTCTGCATGCTGGCATCCATGTAGATGTTTGTGGTAAACGGGCTGATTCATAGTGAATCTGCAGAATTAACCTTCTAGGCATTTGAATGGTAAGTGGCCTGCTTAACAAATTAATGTGACTCAGAGCATTGAAATGCTTCGTTTGGGTCATGATGACCACCACATCCTGAATACTGAATTAAGTTAATTACAAGAAATGCCACATTGCCGGCACTAGGATACCGCTCTCAATAGATGTGGAATGTCGGGATGTGATGAACTGGTTCTTATCATGTTCACATCATGATTTCCACAGGTAAAAAAAACACAAATACATACCAGGGCCTCAATTTCAGCACAGGATTGTGATTATTGCAAATAATTTCCCGCTTATAATGCAGGGAAATCCCACAAACATTTATTCACTATGAAGGTTGAATGAGTAAATTAATCAACACAGATGTGATCAGTCTGCGAGACTATAATTTCACAAACAATATGAGTGTTTCTCTTAAAATGCTGCATTAAACGGAGTCACATCACTATGAGGAAGGAGGATACAGAGGAATTCCCCCCATTTTCCAAAATCACATTCAGGCCCTGAATTCTCTAGAGTGTTTTGGCGACACTTGGAACTGGCTGATAATTAAACTCTCAAAAAAAGTCAAATGTCATTCAACGGTCTCTACAAGAGTGATGGTTCCCATCTGACCTGCTTTCTGAGGAACAAGCGCCTGTTGCAACATTCTAAATGATTCAAAGCTGTGGAGCCAATTTCCTTGAGCTCTTTTGAAGGCATCCCTGATTTTTTCTCCTTAAAAAAACAGTGCGTTGCATTTGTCTACAGTGGAATGAACTTGAACAGAGTAGCTTGTCTAATTAGGGCTGGGTATCGTTAATTTTTTTTAGATATCGATACCGATGATACCGATACCTTGACTTCGATACCGGTTCCTGAATGATACTTTTTTTCGATACCAATTTTATGAAATCAATTTTAAAAGGATTAAATTATCTAAAAAAAAAACATTTGGTTTAATTTTTTTCAGCTTCTTGATGTTTACAGACTCGAAGACTCCTGAGCCACAGCACAAAGGAACAAAATATATCCAACACAATAATTTTAATAAAGCTCAAATAGTTTTCAGTTTACACATCTGTTAGGCTATGTTTAAACTAGTGCAGGTTCGTTTAAAAACGCATAGCTCAGACAGAATCATAATTTTTATTCATTTTCCACTAATTTACTGATAAGCATTAGCACCTTCCAGCGCTGTCAGCCGGTATGTATACGTTATATGCCTTCTCTCTTCCACAATTGCTATTCTGACTCAGAGGACTATATACATATTTCAGCAATGGCCAAAACACACTTTAGACGGCAAAAGGAAGTTATTACAAAAACTCGATGGTGGTTTAAAGTGAGTTTTGAGTAAAAGCGGAATATAAATGTTATTTATTGTCTTATGTAGCATGATGCTACAGTGTGAATGAATGGTCACGTAACACACACTTTCGGTCGTGTAGAATGGACGGAGATCTTTTCTGAAATGCCAGAGTATGGACGAGGATCATTTTCATTTTCAAACAAAAACACACCAGTGTAAACCTATACTTAGATTAGTTCTACGGGGGTTAGGACGTTTTCACGCTACAGCCTCACGTGTGAGCCACATCTCTGAGTGTAACCGGTGTAAACTAGTAGGTGTGTTCGACTTGACAGCACAGCGCAGGACCAAGAGAGCTATAGAGAGCAGCAGACTGCTTCGTACGCTTTCGAATCGCTCTCGTGGATGTCAAACATCAATCGATCTGCACGGCGCCGCTTCTAGTCAAACACACCTAGTGCTGCAGGCTTATTGGCTCACTGACGTTGATGAGATTAACCCCTTAGGTATCGAAGTGTGGTACCGAACGACAAGACGTTTTTCGATACTCGATGGTATCCAGGCAATTTGGTCAGTGCCTAAACAGTATCGAACTCGATTCCCAGCCCTATGACTATTGTACATCATGAAGGTGCTCGGAATCTCACCATCATCTTATGAAAAACCTTTTAGGCACAGTAAGCATGAACGTGGCAAGGTTTATTGACATGACACACAAAAAATAATGAAGTGCAAAGCACTGAGGAGAAATATAGATGGAGGCAGCAATATATGTACTGTAAGTATGATGCCAAGAGCCAAAGAACAACAGAGATACAACTCTGAAATGACCTTAAGTGGGATTTAAACCTACAACCTTTGGGATACTAGACCAAACCTGTGCCACGTCACTGCACTGCATTGGACAAACACTGTGACAGTAGAAGCAACAAAAAAAGATAAATATGCTGAAATGATATTTATCCTCCAAACAGATCTAGGTGCTGCCATAGACTCCCAGCCAGAGGAAGCAGAACAGTACGCCAATTTAAACAACAGGAGCAACACACCTTCTACACTTGGCTCCTAATACAATCCAAAAAAAGTGCTTTTGGATAACAGTAGGGTCACACAGCTGTGCTCATTAAAATCTATGTGTGCTATCAGAAAGACAGTTGATATGATGATATACTCATAATCCAGCATCCTGTAAGTCCTGGTAAGCAGGATGCAGAGTAATTAATGACAGTTACACTTCATGCTCTGTGACTGCAGAAGTAAATGACTGTCAAACACTTATAAATATAAAATATAAAAATAAATATAGCCAAACATGACAATAAAAACAGTTCAAGCAGTTGGAATAAGACGAATGTAAATTGGCAAACTGGCTGCTGTTGTTCCAGTTGGTGTCCAACAGTTTATCTCAAAAGATGCTGAGACGTTTGAAGCTGTTTATACTGATCCTTAGTGAGGTCTGCAAGAAATACACATGGCTAATCAAATTGAATAGGCCACCGCAATCGTTCTTGTTCATCTGTCCAACTGATATTGTAGTATATTAGCACTTTTAGCAAAGAAAAAGCGTGTCAAATTTTTACTTCCTTACTCCAATAGTTTTTACGAGATTCTCCTTGTTACAGCCTCCCTCTAAGCGTGAAACTTGGCATGCGAATAACCTGGTGTCCATGTGTAACTTATTTGGGCTTTCAGAAGATGTAGGTCCATTAGTCAATATAGGCCTATTGGCAAAAATGTATTGGCTTGTTTCTGCAGAACAATCAATGAACTTGAATAATCCAATTTACGCTTCAGACTATACTCTGGTATTTATCCCGAAAATGGATACATCAGAAAAAGGCATCAGTGTGCCTTTAACAGCCTGAGGAAGCCCCCTGTGGTGCATTGGTTTGCCAGATTATAGAGCAAAGCCTTTGCGATTAACCTACCTGGAGTCGTGGTACTACCTGCTTGGCCAAAACTCAACTCTTATTGCCAATCTTGACCTAATACAGTAGATTATCTCAGTCAAAGGCACTGGTGCACTGGTTCCTTGCACTCTAGGACTTCCACTTTGTGCTGAAACAGCTCAACATAGGGAAGAAATGTGGATGCTCAATATTTTTCCTCTCACAGTGTGGGACAGCTGAAAATGTTCTACAGGAGCTGTTACTCTAGCCTCATTATCACTGGAAGGGACTATGGCTGGAATCCTGATGGGTGCTGGGTAATAGTCAGAAATTACATCTGCATTCTTTACATAGCTGTCCTCCAACCCCAGCCCCTTGCAGCTCCTCTTCTTTCCTTCTCCACTCTGAACAGTGAACTTTAGGATGCAGCAGTACATTTTGCCCCATCTTGATCACAGCTGCCATTACTAAAAGGTTCTCAATATGGTTGACTGATTGATAAACTTTCCCAAATATCTTATTTTATGTTAAAAGTACTCTGGTCTTTCTGAGGCCATAAAGACCTGTGAAAAGTTTTGCTTGGCCATGCCACTGTGAGCATTTAATTGACAATGTATTGCTCCTCTGATTCACTATTTCCTTCAAGTGTGCAATGGAAATGTCTGTGATTGGTTACAATCAGGGCTCTGAAACCGGAAACAAACTAAATTTTGACTGGAACAGAAACGAAATCAAATTTTATAGTTCCGAACAGAATCGAAAATTTGAAAAGGCCATTAACCGGTTAATAATGTTATTTTATCGTTCCATTTAATATTTGAAATTTGCTGTCAACCAATCAGGAATTCAAGTAGTATGGACTATGCAAATGTGATGCTCCAACGAGTGAAATGCCCGCACTCATGTGAACTCTTGGTAAGTCGCAATGGCAATGCACCAGTGTTAGAGTTTATCTGAGGATAGTGTAAGATGGATTCAACAGATCTTACACACCTGCAGCGCTTCTATGAACGGAGAAAACTGAATAAAACTATTGGCTTACATAAAAATGAATATATATGCCAATACACTAAATATATTTCACTTAAATCATTGACAGATTAAAGAAACGAAAGAAAAAAATGTGCCGAGTAAGGCCTACGGTAATTGTGACGCATTCCAAAGTTCTCGGAAGGGAAAACGAGACGGCAGAGAGTGGTTTTCTTTTATTTTCTTGACAGTTTTGAATGATGTCTTGCATCTGTAGATATAATCAAACAGCATTGGTATGGCCATATCTAAATACCCAGAACACTTAAATACCCTGTGTTCCTGTGGCTCAGTGGTAGAGCATTGCATAAGCAGCGCAAAAGGTTGTGGGTTCAATTCCCAGGGAACACAAATACTGATAAAAAATGTATAGCCTGAATGCACTGTAAGTCGCTTTGGATAAAAGCATCTACTAAATGCATAAATGTAAATGTAAATAGACCTTGTAATAAAAACATGGCCTTAATCTCACCTGCAGGTTGACCTCTGCCTCAAAGAAGGTCAGACAGGAGCAGAAGTGTCGTTCTGAGTCTATGTCTGTCAGCACCACTGTGAAGAATGTCGGGATTTTCCTCTCACGGGACAGTCTCCATCCACCAGGCTGGCAGAACTGTAAAAGCACAAACAAACAATCAAACGCTGTCAGACTTGACTCTACAAGAGCCTGGCATTACCGGAACATTCAGTCGGCACAAAAACAACCAGTACATTTTGGTTATCATAAGAGATGACATCACATGCACAGAGAAAATCACAGGAATTGAATTTGAGGTTGTTGAAATTCATTTCGAACCCTTTTCATTGTTTTGACAGGGCTTACTGGAATCCAGTATGAGGCTGTTATGGTACGTCATTGGGCAAATGGGCTAGTGAGTGATCATATGCAGGATGTGCCACTTCAGATAGTACATCCTCTCATCAGAAGGCAGGAAACGCCGCAATGCCCTTCAAAAAGCCCCTACACATCATTTTGTTACACAAAATATCCTAATAAATAAACCTGGATAATATCCTGTAGCTGACTAACTGTCCTGCTGCTGAATCCATGATGCCACAAATTAAGTGCCACAGCAAAACAAATTATTTATAATCAGTTGTAAGTTTTAATCTGTATTGAATGTGATGCAAAAAAAGTGAAAATCAAAGCTTTCGAATTGGAGTTGAATCGAATCAAGTGTTTGAATTAAATCATTTTGATAATGGTGTTTTCCTGCACAGCAAAATTATCAAGATTTCAGAAGCACAGTGGCTTTCCTGTAGCTCAAACTAGTGTTACGGTACCCAAATTTCAGCAGTTGGTGCCAAAAACTATTATATAGTATAGCTATTTTAACAGTTACCATTTACCTATTTGAAAATACAAACATTAAATAAATTAAATCAGTTAATTCTATATAATATAATAATTATTGATTTTAAGTAAATAATAAAATAAAACAGCATGTAGGCTTCAAATATTGTTCAGTAATGCAAACATTGCATTAAAAAGATCAAATTAAAAGTTGAAGAAAAAGAAAAAGTGGCAGGTCTATTGTACTTTGCAACACTTAATGCACAGATCTATTTTGACATATCACAATTTTTGTCCCGTCTGCTGTCATGGTTATCTCTATGTCAAACGTCAGAAGTTTTGACGGCACTAGGTCAAAAAGGTTCGATTCCCAGGCAAAGCAAGAACTGAAAAAAATGTAAATGTGCACCTTGAATGCAACAAAAGTGGATTTGGATAAAAATGCATAAATGAAAATGAAAGTGCATGCAATGGCTAGACGCTGCTAAAGACGCTGCTCTCCTGGTTAACGGTAATAAGATAGCAGAGAACGAGACATCAGAATGTGAGTAAATCTGCTGTGTTGGTGATCAAGTTCAAAGTGGTTTGACAGGCACAGTGAGGCTGGATCACAAATGGTGGTCTGGCAGGAGATAGACGAGGAAGAGCAACAGAGGAAAGTCAGGAACAGAGATGAAAGAAAGAGTTGCTGAACTACTGCACACTGCACGAAGACTAACGTTAGACAGCTTTTGACTCACGGCTAGGCAAAAGCGATAAGGTGAGTGGGATGAAACAGACGATAAATAGTGAAGGGAGACGGAATGAGTGCCAGAGGGACAGCGAGAATGAAAGACAGAGCTATACAGAGTGTGTTGGATTGACCTCAGGGCTTGAACCCGAATGTTAGCATCCCGCTGCAGCCACAATAGAAGGCAGGAAATCTGGAGTGCTGGCAGGCGAGGACGGAAGAGTGGGATGCTCCTTTCCCTTGTCAGATTGGGACAGGTTCCAGGAAAATTACAGAAAAATATGAAAATATTCAAAGTATGCGATAAATTCCCAGCCAAATCCAGATAAACAAACAACGAGGGTGCGTACGTGGGGTTGATGATGTGGGACGGCAGTGCCACACAGACCCAAAACGAAGCCATACATTTGACGCAAATGACAACCTACGGACAACCCACAGTGAACGTGCTGTGCTCCTATCCCTCAAAAAATACAATTATTCCCCTTAAATTGTATGTGACTAGGTCTACAATTGTGGAAAATAGGTTGTGTATTATTACACTTAAGCTAAATCAATACCCTTCGTTCCTGAGGCTGTTATTATTTGAGCGGCCAAAGGCTCTTAGGTCTGGCGTTCAGTCAAATACTACAAAACCCAAGCCTCAGACTGAACACTGAAGTGTTCTGCACGTGTTTGGTTAAGTTCACAAGACATACACGATCCAGACATACAAGAACTGCAGGAAGTGTTACAATGAATAGTTATTGGATTCTGTTATCTGATGACAAAAATTAAAATGAAACACTATGGAGCCCAAATCAATTCTCTAAGACTGTGATAAGATGTCTGCTTCTGTATGCTCCAAACAGACGTTAAGTACAAAGTACAAAAGGACAAAACTGTGAAAATGAACAATTTGGGTTCATATTCCGATTCATAATTGCCGTTCGTAATGGTTTCATTAACTCTTTCTGTACTGTCAAGGAAAAAATATTTTAAAATAGTAATGTGAATAACTGGCAAATTTGCTTTTGATCATTAAAAAAGTAAACAATTCTTGCAAAAGACTTAAAGTGCAACCCCAAAAAAATTATAATAAACATTTTTATGTAACAATTAATTTATTTTCATAAATATTACTGACAAAACTCGTAATGTGCAAGATTTAAATCTCATGAGCCACAAGTTGTACGCATGTCAACAGTCATATGTTAGGGAATCACCTACACTGGTTGAAAAGTACTGTTTTTTTTTGATTCAGAAAAAGACAAATATTAATTTATTCAGGAATCAGACTGGCTACACTGGTCACACTGTATGGTTTCGATTTACTGAAATAAAAGTATCCTACACCTTTTGACCTCAAAAATGCAAATACGAAGCATTTCAAAGGTAGTATACTGATAATACTATTGTAATATTTAATAATTTGCATAGAATATTCAACATGTAATATGCTGATTATTCTATGATAATTCCCTGAAGTCAAAATATAGCTCGTATGTAGGCCACATCTACCTCTTCCATCTTTTGACATTTGAACTGGCACCAACAAATATAAATTTCCCTCTTCCAACCTCAAAGGAATTCTTCTACCTCCACCTGAAGATAACCGATGTAACGTCACTTTATTTACCGCCATTTTGGAATTGACGTCAATTGATACTTCACTGTATTCAAGGTTGATCCAGTGGTGATGTTCATGTAAGAGTTGGGAGATTTCCAAGTTTGCAGCATTAATGATACACATAGAATAACAATCATGGCTGTACTTTGAAACGTCAGTGAAAACAGACTCAGAGCTGAAACTATCTGGACTTTGAGCTTCACATTACTGTGCTTCACCTGCTGACAAGTTAGCTTGCCGCTTCGCTCCAATGGAGGCACAAGTCATGTGAAAGGGTTTCAATTGTTCTCCAAACTGTGTGTGCGCTCTTGCAACCGTGAAACAGCAGAGTCATATCAGCGAAGGCAGACCTTTTCCTTAAATTAGCTCTCAGTCAAGTGACAATGGCACTCCATAGTGTTCTAGCAGCCGTGATGTCAGAGGGCTTTCGGTTACACTGCTGGCCTGTCAGCGAGAGTTCCTCATCATGTGAGAAATGAGTGGCACGTCCACTCCGCAAACAAGACACAAGATCTGCAGCTTGACCTCTTAAGAATCAGTTCAGCGGCTGAAAGCATGGAGGACAGAACAACCGTATTAGATCCTCGTCTGCCTTGTGCTGTGTTCCGTTACTTGCATCTCTGTTTAATGACGGCCATAAAAGGCAGAGGACCGCTGCCCCAGTTAGAGGACAGAGAGAGCCACCGTTCTGATTGCTGTGGGTTGCGTAACAGTGCCAGGCTGGTTCATAAGGTGCAGTACATAAGCGGTCACAGCAGAAATGTATTCCTTGAGATTCAAACTGACCTGATTTCTATGGGCTACTTCGTAAGGCTATACAATTAATCAAATATTGAAGATTATGATTAGAGATGCCTCAATTAAAGTAGTTCAGCCAGAAAAGACAAAGCTCTTTCTAAATCATGGTGGCCGCCACTGCTCTTCTTCATACTCCATTCCAGTAGGGGGCAGATTCTTCTTCCTTTCTGGTGTTTCAATGGAAATTGGCCAATCAACATTATGGACTGGAGTGTGAAGCACCGGATGGTGCACAGGAGAGCAATAGAGCACTACAGTGATGACGTATTTTTACAGGGTGTCTACAGATATGAACAAGTTCAATTTAAGACTTTTGTAAAATTTAAGACCAAACCTGTGAAGGATATACACATTCTATTACATACGTTAATGTAATATTTAATGTGTTTTTGAATTTAAAAAGAAAACAAAATATCATTGCAGTCAAAAATGCTATTTATTATTATTACTATTTATTATAAACGAAGCAATATTACGATACCATATTTAAATCTCGTGTTTTTAAAAAGTTTTTATTTACCTCATGCATCTTATTAAATGTAGTCATCTTTCAATATTCTTCGTGGTGTAAACGAAGTCCTCTTGCAATGTTATTTTCATGTTATAAATAAATCAGTTTTCTATGTTTGCCGTTTTTCAGCTTTTCACAGAGACGGGCACATATTTAAATCTACATGTTTTTAATATTTACTATAATTTTTTGTCCTTAAGTTTTAATCAGGTTTTTATTTACCTTCATAAAGTCCAAGATTTTTTAACCTTATTAAATGTATGCAAATCTCTCTCGTCATCTACAGCGGGGAAAAATTCATTCCAGTCAAATTCTTACAACTGATGAAGAAATGTAATATACATTTTAAGACTTTTTAATAGAACAGGGCTGTCGGCACCGATAGCAAAACAGCAAAAATCCACTCCTCTTGTCACGGTATGTTATCATCATCATCATGTTATAAACTGCGCGCTAAACGCTGCCTAGTGCTGCTGAACATTTTAAAACACAGACAGCGAATTGTTACCTCAGTATGTTTGTACTGTGAGTTTCTTTATGTTTGCCGTTTTGCTCGTTTGATTTGATTTCTCCATGGTTAATTAATATAAGTGTTTCTGTCTGGAACGGAACTCACAGAAAACAAAGACGGGCAGCATGAAACGCCGTGCCTCAACAGCGAAACATTGATACCAGAATCCTTTTTTTTCCATACTGAAGTTGATAGTGTGGGGCCATTTTGGGTGCGCCAAGAATCCATTTAAATATTATAGCAATCGCTGTTTACGCTGAATGTGAAGGCAAGGAATAGAATCATTCAGAGATGAAATAGAGAGAGAGAGACACACACACACAGAGAGAGGGAAAGAGAGAGAGGTGACGTTTCGATGCATCACATTTGAGTTTAGTCATTCTTTGTCTATTTTATTAATGAAACTTAAGTTTTATGTTTGTGTGGGCATCAGGCTCACAAACCAAAATTTGTCCCATATGTAAAATCAGATTAATAAATATTATTAAAATGAATAAATGGATGGGCAATAATAGTTCATTTTTCAGTGTCCTCTGTGGTAAACTTGCATTAGAGGCAAGGAGACAAAAAACCCATTTAAATGCCTGTGCGCAGCTGAAAAAAATAGCTAAAAGAGGCTGGTCAGCAGAGAAGATGGAGCTGGTGGTATTCCAGAGACAAAGAAGCGACCTGCCCACTTTATTCTGCTACTGCAAATCTCTTGAGTGATATTTGTCTCATTGAAAGAAGTGATGACAGAAAAATGCAGATTTAAAACACTTAACTACAGCTTCCACCATCCACGGGGAAAGGGTGTTCAGTGAAATGCTTTATAAAATCTGGACACCATGCACACCAGCCGTCTGTCCAATGATTGTAAACAGTCACTGTTACGTTTCTCCTGTCCAAGTTAAAATTAGTTGTTATTTGGAGAGCCTTTTTTATTCATTTTGGAGACTTTTTGTTTCTGGTGTCTTTAATTTACCTCAATATTTCTTAATATAATCATATTTATTTAATAAACTTTTGCTGTACTATTTTAATGAGTCTTTATTTTAATTTTTTTATCCAGATATTTACGACCCACTGTAAAATTCAAATCTGACCTCTACTTTTTAAGGCCTTTTTTAAGACATTTTAAGACTTTTTAAGGACCACCCTGTTTTAGGTTAACCCGGAAGTTTGCATCACCCTGGTTCCTTGATAAAAACACAACAGGATTTTTCCATTGGCCTTTGGAGCAAACTTCTGCAGTCTGATTTAACTACTTGTTTTTTAAGAGAAGTAATCATAAGTGGATAGTACTGAAAAAGTAATACCCCCTTGTGATTTTTTTACTTTTATGTTTTAGAATAAAATATCTTGAAAATATTTTGAACTTGTGTTAACCATACCCTTATTTCACGATGGAACTAAAAGTGCTAAATTGCTGAATTGTTTTCAGGTTTTGGCCATCAACCTCATTCTGCAGAACTCCTTTTGCTGGCCACAAATTTACTTTGCAACTGCTTAGATATTGTGTTGAATTTGACCAAATCCAGCCGGAGCACTCAGGAAACAATATAACAAGCTGCAGCAAAATCAGACACCAAGCCAAGATATTCATTAAAGGGATTTACTTTTGTGTTATGCAGAAGAAAATCAAATAGGTTTGGAATTAATTACACTGTTTAATTTTGGCTCATTAACTATGACTTTTTTATTTACCTATTTAGCTGCTTAATAATTAGTACGGTAGCTGTTAAGTTTAGGCTCATAAGGCATTAATATGTGCTTTATAAGTACTAATAAACAGCCAATATGTTAATAATAGGCATGCTAATAAGCAACTAATTAATACAGAGTAATGCTGTCAAATGGTTAATTGCAATTAATTTAGTTTACTGTAGTATGATAAAGATACACACATACAGCATGCAGAATATGGTCATGCAGAAAAAGGCATTAATATGTGCTTTATAAGTACTAATAAACAGCCAATATGTTAATAATAGGCATGCTAATAAGCAACTAATTAATACAGAGTAATGCTGTCAAATGATTAATTGCAATTAATCGCATCCAAAATAAAAGTTTTTGTTTACATAATGTATGTGTGTGTACTGTGTATGTTTATTATTTATATATAAAGATACACACATACAGCATGTTTTGAAAGGTATATCATACATTGTACATGTGTTGATTGATTATACATATACATTTGATATATTATATATAAAATATATTTAATCAATATTAACGTAACATTTAATTTAACATATTTTTGTTAAATATATACATGCATGTGTGTGTATTTATATATACATAGTACACACACATATACTATGTCAATAAAAACTTTTATTTGGATGCGATTAATCACAATTAATTATTTGACAGCACTAATACAGAGAATTGGTCCCTACACTAAAGTGTTACTGAGATTTATTCTTCAGAACAGGCATCTGAAGCATATGATTTATGCAAAGCTACATTAGAATTTAGCCAAAGCACAGTATTTTTAAGACATAATTGAGCCTTAGCACTGGGAGTGAGCATATGATGCCTCAAAAAGCTGTCCAAGTTAAGCCGCTCTCTATATTTTGAAACACAACTTTTAACAATGTGCGAGGAAAAGAGAGAGGGTGTGTTTTCATAAGGTGTGAGAATATAGGTTATAAATGAATACACAGTTCTTGCCCCATTATAACCTTCACGTCTTGATGGACAACAGCTGAAAATCTCTCAGGAAGAAGAACAATAACACAGGGGAAAGAGGTGTCAGCACTGCTCCTTCAACACTGTGCAGTTTTATCAGAACGGACAGCAGCTAATGCAGAATCCAAATACGGGACAGTCTATTTCAGTCACAGACCAAGGGTAGGAAATGCTCAGCTGGGCCAAGATGGAGACCCTATTCTTCTGAATGTGTTGAGCTGAAGGAAACCTGGAATAACCCGTGATGAAAACACTTCCTGAGAACATCTTCAGGGTCAAAGGAAATTAAAAAAGTGATTTTATGAACACTAACAGATCTAAATGATCCACAAAACTGAGGTAACACATGCAGTGTTCACATTACCAATACGACATTGTTCTAAAATCAGCCACGGTCAGGATATTTCATATGGTCAGTTATGCAAAACCGCACATATGGTTCACTTTAGGGACAGATATTTTTAGTTGGTCAACAGGGATGCTTATAATTTAGCAAAGTGGGAGGGTGAGTAATGTGGAGATGCTAAAAAAATGCCAAACGAGCAACATATTGACAGCGTCGCAATTTCATGACCTCTAATTTATTGCGTTGATTACAATTCATGCATGTCAGAAATGCTGAGGAAAAGGCAAACGGCATGTCCTCAATCTGTAACGTGTCAGCCGCACATTTCCCGCGAATGGCTCAAACAGCTGGATCTGTCGTGCTCTTCGCTAGCGTGCTTCTCTGGGGAGATTTCCTCACTTGAGATGAATTTTTCTGCTTTCTTTTTAAAAACAGTATAAATTGAAAACACACTGAGATTTTAACGGGTGATTTTTAGCCTATAATATTTCGATCCTAACAACACAAACATGCAGCTGTCCTCAGAGAGTTGAGTGATGTTTCACTCTAAACATTTTGCTTTCAGTTTGTATTCCCAAACCAGAAATAGGGGAAACACTTTAGACATCCTCGTAACTTCCCAGCAGGGCTCGGAATACTGCAATGAATTTCACTCATGTGTAAAAAATGACAGGGCAGGTGTTAGCAGGATCTTTAGGAATACAAAAGGTCAGCTAAGGTCTAATGGGATGTTTACTAGCTCATTTCATTCTCACTGATACAATACATCAGTTTTGTCTTGTAGGTGGAGCTCAATCTGAACTTACCTGTTTGGTAGTAGGGGTGTAAGGATTCATCGATACGGATCGATGATACATCGATACGATATTTGGCGAAACGATACATAGATGCCATGCATAAAATATCGATATCTGTAGTATAAATAGGCACCTATATATTGGCACTGTCCACATTTTCAGATAATGTATAATGCTATAACGTGTGGGCTCTCGTTCAAACTCACGTATCAGGACTCGATATAAGGACTGCCCGAAGGCACGAGGCGAGCATAAAAGACGCTCGGGATTGTTGGCGGAACGCACATCCACTAAATTGAGCTCTCTTCCGCTTTTTTGTGCATCAATGAATAAACACAGACAAAATTACATCAAAATGCGTGTTTTGGCGAATATCCTAGAAAATACAAATGGTTAGGCATATGTCTTAACGTAAACAGTTGAGAAAGAAAACGCATGTGTATCAGTAGGCTATATTAAATCCATGCTTTCGTTCTTAAAGTGAAAGCAAAATAATAAAAAATCTAATGCTGTCAAAGAAAAATACTCACTGAAGTGCTCACTGCTTTAACATGTTCATATGTGGTTGCTATGGTGTTCTGAGTGTTTCTAACGTGCACTAAGTGGTTCCTATGGTGATCTGCATGCGTTAGCATGTGCTATGCGGTTGCTATGGTGTTCTGGCTGTTTTTTAGTATGTTGTTATGGTGCTCTTGGTGTTTTTATCATGTTGCTAAGTGGTAACTATTGTGTTCTGATTGTTTTTATCATGTTGCTCTGTGGTTGACATGTTGTTATGAGGGTTTTTAGCATGCACTAAGTGGTTATTATGGTGTTCTAAAAGTTTTTAGTTTATTGTTATGGTGTTTTTGAGTATTTTTAGGATGTGCTATGCTATTGCCATGGTGTTCTGGGTGTTTTTTTGTACTTTGCTATGGTGTACTGAGAGGTAGCATGTTGCTTTGTAGTTGCCATGTTGTTCTGAGTATTTTTAGCATGTGCTAAGGGTTTTCTATGGTGCTATGTGTTTTATTAGTATATTGCTATGATTTTGTAAAAGTGTGTTTATAACATACTAATAGGTTGTTTGCACATGACGTCATTGTTGTGGCGCAAAATGCCTGTGAATTTGGCAGAAACTCAAAATGCCTGTGTTTTGCATTGTTTATGAATGCTCAAATTAGTCAAACAGAGAAAACACAAGGAGATTTTATCGTGTACGAAAATATGTTGTTCATAAGGGGGAGAAAGTCAAGAAATTGGCTGAAAAACGCAGGAAAACGTGGCTTGTAAACCTACGTCTGCAGTCGGGAGGAGCCGATCGGATAGTGCTTGTGTGTGCTTGTATTTCTCCCCCTTATGAACAACATATTTTTCATACACGATAAAATCTCTTTGTGTTTTCTCAGTTTGACCAATTTGAGCATTCATAAACAACGCAAAACAGGCATCTTGAGTTTCTGCTACTGATTCCTATGGAGCTGAATTTCGCGTGTCATGTTGCCAGCTGCACATTCTGAGTGTGTTTAATATGTTGCTATGGTGTTCTGAGTGTTTTTAGTATGTTTCTATGGCGTTCTGAGATTTTTTAACATGTTGCCATGTGGTTGGTATGGTATTGTATGTGAGAATTTTGGGCTACACTGAATTTGTGTGACCAACTTGAACATGAGCAAAATCTCTGAGGAGAACTTCTCCCTCACGTGAGCAACGGTAAATGTGATCACACATTTAATGATGTAATACAGTCAAAATCCAAGCCAATCAATTCAAATAATCGCACTGATTAATTCAAATAAGGCACTGAGTCTCCTGGCAATTGTAATGATTCCTCCATGGACTTGGCAGTCCATTCTTTGTGAATAAAGCTCTTTATGAATTACCATATCACATGCAAACAACCAAACATCAACAATAACATCAGGTCTGTTGAACTTCACAAGCGAAACAACTACTGAACAAACAGTAGTTCCATTACAGTGTGCTTTGACTAACCGAGTGTAAACACCTTTGTCCCAGTACTGGACTCAGGCACAATATAGGTCCACGTCACACTGCAGACCCCTGCCTGTGAGCGCAGCGATAGTGAAGTGAGCACAGGTGTTTCCTGTGGTTTTTAGAGAGTCAGTCACCACCCACATTTTCCTCCTTCCAATCAGCTATCCGTCTTCTGTTTATGTTTTTCAGCTGACTAAACAACAGCTTCATGCTGCAGGTTTGGACAGTCACGTGAGTCGGCCACTCTTCACTCTCAGCAGGAAGGAGAAAATGTCCCTACTTTTCAATGAAGGGAGGGTTTCCTTTATTCTCAACACAATGGTCGTTCATTACAGAGGACTTATGGATCTACACTTACTATAGGTGTCGCACTGATGCTGATGACAAAGATTTTTCAAGAAGCAACTGGTTGCACAAGAATATCTTGACGTTGCACTGCAGTGCCAGGCTGTGTTACGTGGCACTAGTAGTGCAAGATATCTGATAACCATCTTAGTTTCATGTTGTTTGATTTTGTTTTGATTGTTTAATCTGATCGTTATCTGTTTTTTTATCTTTTGTTCCGTGTCCTTGTTTGATTTTATTGTTTTGTTCTGTGTTTGGTTTTGTTTAAATTAGTTGTGTTTTGTTTTGCTGTTTGGCTTAGTTATGTATTTATTTATGTAGCATTGTGGTAAAGGTTTAGATAGACATCTGATTGTTTTGTGGTGTTTCGTTTTGCTGTTTGGCTAACTTCACAATCTGTTTTGTTCACTTCTGTTTAGTTTGCTTTTGTTCTGTTTTCTTCTGTTGTGTTTTGTTTGTGTTGTAGTGCAGGCATATGATTACTATCTTAGTTTTGTTTTCTGCTGGTGGTTTAGTTTATTTTTATTTTGTTGTGTTGTTGTTTATCTTAACTGTTTTTGTTTGTGTTTTCTTTATCATCATGCATTTTGCCAAATTGTATTTGCTTTCAAATTAATTTAGGGGTTACAACACTGTTTAGCAGGTCTAGTCATAGGAATGGAGGGGGGGGGGGGTATGGCACACCCAGCAGTGAGTGGGCCAACATAATTGGTGGCCACTTAACCACATGTCAGAGTCAATAATGTTCACGAAGGCACTTCAGTACTGAATGTGGAGAGACTAACTCTCAAGGGGAATACATTTACAGAGTTAAGGGAGCAAACATTCTTCAGCAGAAGTGCACATATACAGTAAAACAGTATGTCATGGTTACCTGATTACTTGGTTTTAATGGATGCTTTTTATCTGAAGCCACTCAAGGTTCCCAAATAACACTAAAATACAGTCTAATTAGAGCAGCTGGGGGTTTATCATTTGCTTATGAAAAATGTAGCTCATGATAGTTACCCTGTTCACAAATTGTGTTACAAAGACCAATTGCCACACAACCCAAAGTACCTACTGGCATCCCCAGTTATCCGAAGCATCCACCATCTTAAAGACATTTTACACAAAACACAAATGGCCAGGGCAGTCATCCAGAGTGTTTCCTTGCCTATGACCCAAGATGCTGAAATAAGCAACCTTACATAGGACAAGTGGTTTGGATAATGAATGGACTGATGGACTAATGTGTTCCTGATGTACTTGCAACAAATCTTTCTACAAAAACATGATAGAAATTGCACCAATGTTTTGTTCCTTAGGTGAATTCTGTTGACAAGCATATTTTCTGTCAGGCAAAAATGACTAAGTGTGACTAAGTAGTTGATGTAAACATTTATGGTAACCAAAACATTTGACAATGTTGTTGAAACGTTCCTTGCATACATATAATTTAACAGGTTTAGTATAATAATTTTTGACCCCCAACCTCTTGTTTTGACTTTATTTGGGGGGACTTAATTAGCAGGGTAAGACCCTCCAACCCCTTGTGATTTCCCACCAATCCACATGTGGTCCATACCTGGGATCTGTAACCTTTAAATCTATCTCAGACCCTTAATTACCTGCCCTCAGCCAGAAACTTGAATAACCAGGAATTGTCTGGGTAGACGTCAGCTATTTTTCCTGTTCTGTTTGAATGATGTCAACCAAGTCGCCCCCCCCCCCCCCCAGTGAGAATGAGACATTACGGGCTCGCCAGACAATCCGGAGCACTCGAGCTGCAGAGCCAAATAACTTTTTTTGTTTGCATGCATATTTATCTTGTTAAATGCTGGGATCTCATTGGCTGGTTTTGAATTTGTGAGACTGGTATGGGTCCTTTGTTAACAGGTTTTCCTTTGGTAGCCGAGATGAACAGAGACAGCAGGAAATAACAAAGCTCTCGGAGTATGGCTCAGCTCCCTGGTCCTTTGTTTCATTATGCTTTGCCTGCCCTCTGTCAGGAACTCCAGATACTAATCAATTCAAGGGGGCACGTAGCTCACAGAGGTCCTGTGTGCACTGTACACTGTCAAACATTTCCTTTTCGTATTTATTAGTCAAAACAAGTCTAAATGTTTCCATTAAATCAGCACCCAAATATTCTGGCAATCTCATTTTCTTTAAAAAAATGACTACTAATTTTCTTCCTGGTTCTCAGCTTCCTTCTAAACAAAGACCCAAAGGAAAGATCTGGATAGTGCCGGATCCACTTTAGGGCAAAGCTCACCTCTGACTAGCTCTTGGTGATGCGTTTCCTATAACTTCCAAGCAGACCACAAGATGATTAGTCATGAAGAGATCGTTCTGACAAACACATCATTCTTTTTTTCCAAAATCTGGACGCATGCTGGGATTCGGAATGTTTTGTTTTCTATTTTCCCCTCTTTGTTTTACAAACACTGACTGAAACAAAACACTGTGAGACGTGAGCTTCAGCCATTCGCGCATTTGCCCCGGTGACACAACCGGAAACCAGCAAAGCAAACGGAGAAGGTGAAATCAATCACTTCAAATCCTTAAAGGATAGTGACCCAAAAATCAGGAGTTGTTCTAATGCTGTATGCCATTCTTTCTTTTTAGGGTCACAAAAGAGGAGTTTTTTTTTTTAAGTGTCCTGCTCATACTTGTGCATATAAGCTTTTCTTAAAATGCAAAAGTATCACAGAATGGTGGTATACAACACGTCTTATACTCCAAATGTGACCCTGGACCACAAAACCAGTCATAAATCGCAGGGGTATATTTGTAGAAATAGCCAAAAAAACACACATTGTATGGGTCAAAATTATAGATTTTTCTTTTATGCCAAAAATCATTAGGACATTAAGTAAAGATCATGTTCCATGAAGATATTTAGTACATTTCCTACTGTAAATATATCAAAACGTTATTTCTGATTAGTAATATGCATTGCTAAAAACTTAATTTGGACAACTTTAAAGGCAATTTTCTCAATATTTAGATTTTTTTGCACCCTCAAGGGGGTCGTACACCGAACGAGAAGCACAGCGCCGCGTCTAGGACAACTCGAGGTATCGCACACCAGACGCGCACATTCTATACTAATAAATTACCTGAAGTGTGTTGTAGCGGTTGTGTCCTGGTATATCCAGTAGGTAGCAACCGACGACAGTGAATGTAATCACGACAGACAATTGTTACATAGGCCTATACTGTAATATTTTGCGTATGTAAAAATGTCTCAAGAGAAATATAAAAGATTAAAAGGATTACGTTTATTATACATTTAATTATATATGTTTACATTTTATTCAAGCTGTAAAACTAATGTGTACAGTATTTTGCAGCAGTGGTACCTTGGTATAATGTATTAACAACAGTTTGAGCCAAATATGATGTTATTTAATATAAAACAATGCAGATGGCGCTCTGTGGCGCGGCAGGAATTTAAACCGTGTCCGCCGGTGACGCCGGTGTGCGTACACGCATAGAAAACAATGTGTTCGAATTTTAAAGACATGGCACGACGCAACACGACGCTGCGCTGCGCTTCTCGGTCGGTGTGCGACCCCCTTCGGTTTCTAGATTTTCAAATAGTTGCATCTCGGCCAAATATTGTCCTATCCTAACCATACATCAATGAAAGCTTATTTATTCATCTTTCAGGTGATGTTATAAATCTCAATAGCGAAAAAAATTGACCCTTATGACTGGTTTTGTGGTCCATGGACACAAATGTTCTGGAGGTAGGCTATATGATAGAGTTTGTAAGAAAAATAAAAAAACTAAAATTACATTTTAAAGTCTTATTTAACAAAAATCCTGACCTTGGCTGCTGGTTCCTGTGCATGACTGCATCTCTATTAACACCACAGTTCAATCCAACTTACCCAAGAAAACACAAACAAGTTGTGAGAAAGATTAATATAAACGCAACATTAAATAAAAGGCCTAGAAATCCACAAAACAAGTGTACTAAGTTGAATATCTCTGGACCAGAACTCCAGTTGTCAAATAACAGTCAGAATAACAGTTGACAGATGTGAATGTGATAATGTTGTGACTAAAACAACAGATATATTTAACTCAGAGAAGAAAGGACATTGGCTGTATTTCATGTTGCATTTTATTCATCTTGATTTCTCACAACTTATGTGCTTTTCTTGATCAAGTAGGAGTGAACTGCGGCACCAATAGAGTGTTATGACTGCGCAACTATTCACAAAACCAACTGCCATGTCAGGATTTTCATTCAAATATATATTAAATGCATTACATTCCAGTTTGTTCTCCGCCAGACCCTACTGTATACCTGTGATACTTTTGTGTCTTTTTTAAAAGTTTGATGCTGGTTGCTATTTATTGCAATTATATGGAAAAGCTAGTTTTTTCAAATTCTCCCTTTGACACCCCCCCCCCCCCAAAAAAAAAAACGGGCGAGTAAATAATGTCTTAATTTTAATTTCTGGGTGAACTAACCCCTTAAACCTTAAAGCCTAATGTCACGTCACATCTAGTGTTCCGTTAATAATACAGTAAATGATATGCAGTTATACACAATACACAATATTCATGCTCCAAAAGTGCCTCTGTTAGACAGACAGCAGACCAGACGATGCTATTTACACATTTTCTGAATACTTCATGCGTCCTTCCCGGAAGTACGAAGCACATTCCAGATTACAACAGGGATTTGAAGGAAAGGGAAGAGAAGGTCAAAAAGTCAGAGCAGCAGATGAGATAGATGACACAAATGGTTACGACCCCCCATCATGAGAGGTCACATTCCTGCATTATAGGATGTCGGGCTCTGATGAGGAATTTTTTTTTATTTCATCAGTACATAGCTCTCTCAAAATAAAGCAAACATACAAACATTAAAATATTCTGTTAGTGGCCATAGTTTTTATGGAACAGGGTTTCATTCATCTCTCGTATGTGTGTGTGATGAGTGAGTGAGTGAGTGAGTGAGTGAGTGAGTGAGTGAGTGAGTGTGTGTGAGTGAGTGTGTGAGTGTGTGTGTGTATTTAAATATATACACGGACGGACGGATGGACGGACGGACGGATGGATAGCTTAAAACTGACAGCAAAAACTTTTGCAATGTTATAAGTCTAATAAATACTGTTAAAAAGATTATTTACCAAATAATCCTTAAAAAACAGTTTCTACAAAAATATCAAGGAACACAACTGTTTTCAACACTGATAATAATAAGAAATGTTACTTGAACATCAAATAAGCATATTAGATTAATTTTAAAATACATTTAAACAGACAAGTTATTTTAAATTGTAATAATATTTCTAAATATTACAGTCTAGGAAAGCCTAAGAGACATCTTTCAAAAACACAAAACAATTTGAAAGGTTACGTGCATATATACTAAAAAATTATATTTCTGATCAAGTCACCACTGCTAAATAAATCAGGTTATTACCTAAAACGATCTTAAAGACTTATGATGTTTATCAGCAGATTTCCTTTTTTAAATGCAAACATATTCAAAATATTTTTTCTCAACTATATAGAGGAGGAGAGGAAGTATGTTTTTCCTCAGGCTTACAAGATTACGGACATAATCCATTTGATGCAGTCAGTAGAAATAAAGCAGAGGATTCTGGGTTTATTTGCTGGAGACATAAAACACGCATTGCAGCCAGCAGCAATTAGGCCAACTGGCTTCAGGAGGTGCCAAGGGTCTATGTCCGCCTCAGTCCCAGCATGCTGGGGAAGGCGACGCTCATGCAGTCAGCACTGCCAAGTGGCTCGTGCTTTCGTGGGAGGTTAGATGAATGGGCCTTGTTGTTAGTTTAACAAGAACATTTCAGTCCATCATTCTGGCCATAACGCAAAAGCCTCCAAGCGTGCCAGAGAATGAAGATATCTGCAAGAGCAAATATCTCCAGAGACAGAGGTTAATGGTAAGCGATCGTGGTGACAGTGACAAACAGGTAAAAGGGTAACGCTATCAGAAGAAGAAACCCATGCACAGTCTTGAGATGTTCATGCACTGACTAACGTCAATGTTTATCGGACACTTGAATAAGTGATACTCAACCTCAGCCAGTTCAGGAGTCCAGCTTTAATACATCCTCTGAAAACATGCTAAAGGTGTTTAAGTACATATCTCAAAATGTTTCAGCCTCTTGACATTATTCACTATATACATTGATATATTTTTGGTTACTTTGTTGTGGAGAAAGCTGCTTAGTGAATGAACTGTACAGGAGTAAAGCATACACTATTTAACTAGTAGGCCTATTTTACATGTTAATATGATTTTAAATGAACGGCTTGCTGTTGTTTGTATATGCTGACTATATAATCTGACATTAATGGTGATCTTGTATCGATTCATTACCAGAATTGAGTATTTCACCACCTACATGACTTCATTAACCACAGTTGTATATTGTTGCACCATGTGGTTTGAATGACAGATATGACTATGTTACTACAGTTTCAGGAAACTGTCATGACAACCAAGTTAATTTCTTCAAAGATGCATCATACTGTTATAGGAATAGCTCACCTAAAAAAGACGACTTGCTGAAAATGTACTCGCACTCAGGCCATCCAAGATGTAAATGAGTTTGTTTTTAATCAAAGCAGATCTGGAGAAATGTAGCATCATATCACTTACTCAACCAATGGATCCTCTGCAGTGAATGGGTGCCGTCAGAATGAGAGTCCAAACAGCTGATAAAAACATCACAATAATCCACAGTCCAATAATTAATGTCTTGTGAAGTACTGTTTGTAAGAAACAAATTCATATAATTAAGGCATTTTAAGTAACATTAAATAATCCCTTCTGGTCAAAACACGATTTGTCCATAATGCATAATAACAATTTCTAGAGTAACAAAATAAATAAAGAAAAGAAAACCTGTTTCCCTCTTTCATTGGAAGTAACAGTTTGAAGTTAAACGTGTCTTAATGAAGAATTTATTACAAACATACAGCTTTTCGCATCAAAGACTTGCAGACTGATAGATTATTGTGATGTTTTTTTATCAGCTGTTTGGACTCTCATTCTGACGGCACCCATTCACTGCAGATGATCCATTGGTGAGCAAGTGATGGAATGATAAATATCTCCAAATCTGTTCTGATGAAGAAACAAATGTAGCTACATCTTGGATAGCCTGAGGGTGAGTAACTTTGCAGCAAATTTTCATTTTTGGTTTAAATATACCTTTAAGCATCAAGCTACATTGTTGGGAAAATAAAAAAAAACTATGGTTGTCAAGTAGATTAAAGCATTTTTTTAATCAAGTAATATACCGCAAAAGTATAGGTATCACTAAGCAAATGCATGTATATTTTCACAGTATTTTTCATTAAAATATCAAGAATAATATCATGATATTACTTAGTATACTCCAATGTAACAGATAACATTGACTAAAATATTTTGCCATGTGGGGATTTCCATGAACATTTTTTATTTATGAAAACAAATTATTATTTTGTAAAGTGTTTCGCTGAATCAGCCTTCTCTCAATTGTTATGTTTTGCTAATGAAATTGAAAACAGAGGCACTGCTAAATATATCTTACTGCGTGCTTTCTGAAGTCGTGACATGAGGAACAGGCAGGAAACCGTCCTCAGGCACAGTCTTTAGACAACTTAATGGCTAAAGAAAATGCATATTAAAAGCAGTGTGATGTTAGCAAAACTAATACTGGATAAATCCTAAATATTTAACATAATCCCCTAACTCTACTTCAGTACTCATCATTAAATCTCATCATAGATATCTGGAACCAAGGGTCTGGAAACATTTCTACTGTTTATTTTAAGCCCTCATTGCTTCAAGAACAAAGCAAAAAAGAAAATGAATGAACAAAAGGCCCCATATGACTACCGCAATACATCATCTACAATTTATTCCAGTTGAATGACTATCAAAGGTCATCTCCGACACGGAAGCTTTCTGGGATGCACCTGACCACACGCCATCAGCACTGGCACATATACAATCATAAATTGAGCTCGTTTGGCAGCTGCGCGGCCTCATCTAAAGCATCCCACGTGAAAGACCAGGACACCCAATCTGATTTGACATTTTAAAACACACAATAAACTCATGACGCCTTCAGAAATCAACCAATTTGACCTATTACAGACAAAATGCATCTTTTCTTGATCCCATAATAAAATGCAGCTGCGGCAGTGGCAGTGGACTGTGCACATGCTCTGGACTTATAAGAGCGTATGCTTTGAAAGTTTGGATCATGAGGACCCAGGTCTGAGTACGAGCTGCTCGGTTTACATTCTTATTTCCTAAAAAAGGGTAAAAAGCCTAAAAATAAAAGAGCAAAACCAAAGCAACATCATTATGTTCTATCTCAATGCATTTCTGATAACATTTTATTTTCACGATATTAAATGAGTCATTTTACGCGAGCGCACACTGCAATCGAGTGACCCTGACATTCAGCATTGAACTTGAGGCACAGAGGAATGCACGGGACTCTTCAGCCCTTATAATGTGACTAATATAGCTGCAGACTCCGAGTAAGTGCATGCTTGTGTGCGAGATGAACATCTGTGAGTCAACATACTAAAGTTATCGTTTTGGCTGGTTTATTAATGCAACATTTTGATAAGAATGACAGTAAATGATCTAGAAACTCCAAAAGCATTCAGCTACTACAAAATCTGCAGATCAAAGAGGAAACCCATGAAACAATGCCAGTCATTCCTTCGCTATCCGTGAAGCATGTCCACTTTCCTCTGGTTGAGGCTCTGAGAGTAAATTCATGTTGCAACAAAGATTTGTGACATTTAACATCACATTCCAAACAAAAATTACCATGATCACAGTCAAAACACAATATAATTGTGTAACACATTCTTTTCCATAATCCACAGAGCATGAACCAAGGAGAATTAAAGCTGACACTTTTCCTAAACGGAATCGGTGTTTGTTATGAATATGATAGTAAGAAATATTACATGAGCAAGAGAGCGTGTGTGCTGAATATCATCCCGGCTGTGATTCAGGTGCAGGTTTTCACATTCCTGCTACAGTACAAGCAAAAGCACGGTGTGTACTTGCTAAAATTGTTTCATGTTAAACATGACAATGTTTTCCCCGCTCAAAGTGTTCTGTAATCACTCTGGGTTTCCATTTCCTGTCCACTAGCGAGAAACCCCACTCGAGCGAGAAAACACTGACACTCTGACATTCAAAACCATGTTCCTCACTCCAGCCAATCAGATCAGATCAGAATAAAGGACTATCATTGTTGTATATGGTAACAAAATATCAAAGCAAGAAGTATCTGCAAACAAATTATACCAGGGCTCCACAATAAGTGGCCAGCGCAAGAGTGTTTTAAGGCAGAAAAGTTCAGTAAATAAAATTCAATTCAGTAAAATAAAATACAATAATTTAAATGTAAGTGGTTCGATGAAGACACTAAATTGGGTCAGCGCCGATAGCCTTGTGGGCAGCGTGCTCACCAGAATTCAATCCTAGCTAGAGGACCTTTCCCTTTAACTTTCAGTGTATATATTACTGATTAATCCATCATGTTTTCAACCCAGTTACACACTTTGTGTGTCCTAATTCATTTCTTTAATCTCTTTGAGTCTTAACTGTGTGAGACCTATAACTAACCCAGCCAGTCATTGTTATTTATGACTCTTATTTTTTGATAGCATTGCTCTAGTTGTGGACCATCTTTAGACGAGCTGTTTAATGTCCCCTCAAACTGTTGTCCCTGTACTGTCTTCCCAGAGTGATCGAAGCAGTAAGCAACGAGTGAATTTGCATGAAGCGAGCTGAACCTTCATGTGAGGCGGGGTTAAAGACAGCACGCAAGGAGAATAGCTGGCGAACTTCCTCCAAGATTGAAAACACCTTTGGAACGAGAGCTGTAAACACGATGGGGTGTTTTTCTATCCTTTTATACTAGGAACATTCCTCATCTGTGGCTATTTAGTTTGCTGGGGGTTGTTGTGGTACAGAAAGAATTTCTGCTGTTCCGAAACTAAAAACAGAAAATCTGTAGAAATCTGCAAATAATCACAATTTGCATACCAAGACGAAAATCCAAACTGCCCGGCTGGTATATTAAAAACAATATTCAATAAAACTACAAAGATGGGACGGAAGCTATTACATTTTCGTGTGCTGGGGATGTTGGGGACACTTAACCCCAGCAATGTGCTTTTATGAGTTTGTTATTTTCCTTATTTAACAATCAGTCCAAAATAAACGGCTGAGTATAAAACCCACACAAACAGACCAAACGGATCCTTCATGCAATTTGACGGAAATGCAAAAATTTGTAACACTATAAAAGGATTACAGTCAACATATTTGTGTGCTCTGCTATTAATAGTCACAGATGCTTGATAGCAACTGCGTACAAGCATCAAAAGACCAGATAAAAGTGTGCGTGAGTTCAGTAGAAGAATCTTAGATCACATGAACCAGCCAAAAATGATGCAAGGTCGGGTCACAGCATAAAAAAACACATTGGACAGGGAGATCAGTAGAAACATGTGCACATACTGATACGTTTGAGTACACTGACGGAGCAGAAACTATGCTGAGGGGTCCTCCACGTGTTGCTGAATGCTTCGGAGATGATGCTGTGTAGATGAACTCAAGCCATGTTTCCTGAAACCCAGCAAAACACTCTTCTGGTTCGATTCTGCAGCCCGCTGGGAGTACTGGCACACCCAATGACTAATAAGAAATGACATACATACAGCGCTGGTCTATTTTTATACGATAAATCGCCCACCCTATGCACTGTGCTGTCCCCGCAGTGTTCAAAGAGATGTGAATGTGTTTGATGAATGTTGTTCTAGAGCGCTTACTCAAAAACAACACACGAGATAAGAAAATGGAAAAACAGCACCGCAATTAATCTTACATAAAACCACTAATAACCTTTCAATGGGAATAATTCACTACAATGCAAACTATAAAAATAACAACATGTGCAAGTGCTAAAGATGTTCAAAATATGTATAACAGTTATAGTACTGCTTAAGAAATTGGAAATTGGTACTCAAACCTTGCTATTCACATCTAGTTCATTTAGAGATGCCCACAAAAATAAACAGTTTGCGTTCAAGCAGACTCTGGAATGCTTTGGTGAGAATACAATCTAATAGTGCTAGGTATTGACACAGATTTTATGATTTAATTAAAATCCAATTCACAAGCTCTTGATTCGATTTGATTTAATATCGATTCATTTGGATTAGGGCTGTGCGATATGATGATATATATCGGATGGACGAAATAAAAAGTCTATCGATTCATATTATGTTCTATCGTTTATTTTGTGGTGTCGCAAAATACATTGTTTCCGGTAATACCTTTTCATCATTTGAGTGACTGCGATCTTTATACGCCGCCCACCACGGGGCGTGAAGGGGAGACAGAACGACCAGCCAGGACACAACCAGGAGCTCGTTCCTAAACGAGGGACTACATCTGTAGCATGGTCACGCGTTTTTAAGCACTGCAGTTTTAAAACAACCGATTTTAAGCCGTTGAAACTCAAACAACAGAGCTATATGCGTGCGCCGTCTCTTTCTGTGTGAGAGGAGCGCGCCTTTTCTTTTTTGCCGACTTTGAACAATTACATAAACACACTTATATGCGTCAGAATCCCCGTCTTTGCAAGTATCCTCATAAACACGGTGATTTAGGTCTTAAGAGCGAGTAAACGGCAGAAAGAGAAATAGCAATGTAACAGTAACTGAGCTATATTAGATCCGGACTTCGGTCTTAAAGGGGAAGCGTTCCAATATTCGTTCATGTTAATCATAGCACACTGCTAGAACATCTCTCTGATCTCGACTAAATCACTTTTGTAACTTTAATGAGAATAAATAAAAAAATAACAATAATAATGATATATTTATAATATGTATAGAATCTATACATAATACACGTGTTAATTATTTCTATCATATAGATAGATAGATAGATAGATAGATAGATAGATAGATAGATAGATAGATAGATAGATAGATAGATAGATAGATAGATAGATAGATAGATAGATAGATAGATAGATAGATAGATAGATAGATAGATAGATAGATAGATATAATTAACACAGTGAAGTTTCTTAATTATTGTAATTGCTTAATTGTACACAATGTATGTATTATTGTTTGACTTAATGAAAATTATTGTATCAAAGATTTTAATATAATTTTTTAAAAGAAAAAATCACTATATCGTGATATATATTGTTATTGACTTGGTCATATCGTGATTATTTTGGTTATCGCCCACCCCTAATTTGGATTTATCAGTTACTAAACTACCTTCTGATACATTACTATAATACTATAAGGTATTATAAATCCAATAAATCATGCAGAATAAATATTTTAATTGCGATCATGATTTCAGCTTCTCTCGATTTAAGCATAATCATCTACGATATTTTCCCACTGGTTATATATATCCTAGGAATGTAAAAAAAAAAAAAAAATATTTGCATTTGTAAAAAGGCTCCACAAGCTTTCATGGCCGTGGTGACCAAATGTCAATAGTTGAAATCCTGCCAGTCAGAGCTGTTCTCTTAAATCGATACATTTTCTGCCAAGTGCTTTTACTTAATCTTCCCAGCCTGGCAACCATGCACACATGCTCTCTCTACATAATGTGCTGAAAACACCGGCAAAATGTAAACTGGAGTTTAGTACTGTATAAGTTGAAACACACATCAGCTGAAAACAGCATAGACGGAAAGATATATCTTGGGATTTTGGTTCATCAAAATGTTTAATCAATATTGGCAACCAAGCCCTACAATCTATCCAATAGTTGACCAAATTAACCAACCGATATCCCTGATAGTGTCTAGCAATGCGATAAACTATGAACATAAATGTGTCTAATGAGGGACAATGTGACTTTTAATAGCAAATTTTGGTTTGTGCTTTCAATTTGAAATGTAACTCTTTTGACCATGATCACTGGTGCCAGACTTGATGGTTCCAACATCTACAAAAACATGGTGCATCAAATAAACAGGAAAATCCAGTGAGTGATAAGCCGCCCCAGTTGACACAAAGAACACTGCTACTCAAAATAAACACTTTACAACTGCTGAAGGACATTCCCTAAACTTGCAGGAACTGTATGAAGCCATTGAATCGGTACTGAATAAACCCCCTATGGAATGTTTCCAGTGCTTCTCAATACAAGCCTTCAGATATACAAGCAGTTCTTGAGGAAAAGGACCTATACACCAAATAATGTGACCGCTCAAACCACGGACATGGAGTAAAATCCAATTCCACTGTCTCTGACAGACAAAACAACCATCATTCCTGGAGCGGGAAAAAGATCATGTCATCTTAGAATCACAAACATAAATCAGTAAGAATTCATAATGATAAAAACAACATCTGAGCCCGGGACTGACCCAGATTGTGTAACCTGTTGGCTGACCAGAGACTCAACCACCTGCTGGAAGATAGTGAACCTGTGTCTCATTAGCCGATTTCTAGAGGACTGTATAGATTACAGCCTCTGCAGATTCAGAATCAGTGGGAGACGGTGCTCGTGGCCATATCTCAGCAGGTGAGTGTAAACAGCCAACATGAGTAAATGACTGACTGAAAATCAGTCCTCGCCGTGAACAATGAGACTCTTCTCACAATAAATAGCCAATGTCCTTCATTGATCTGAAACAGACTTTTTCTACAAGCAAATGCGAAGCCACGTATCATAAATGCAGTCGTTATCCAAGGATATTGTCAAGCATATTTATTTGGTTCACTTACAATTAAATGACTAATAAAACAAGAAAGCAGAGGGAGAACAGCTTGTGTTTGGCTCAATGTCAAATAAGAGTGTCTATGACGTGCCAAAACACACGTCCCAAGTTCTCAGAAATGTCCTCTTTGTATTCATGTTGGTTCATAAAGGGTTTTTAATGACTCTAAAAATGTCATGTAGTGTAACCATCGATTAAAAGGTAATAACATACAGTATTTTCTCTGCACCTTGAACACATGTGAGTGTCCACATCTTATTAAAAACTTTTTGAAAGTTTTATTAATTGTAATTAATATAATTTTGGGAAGTCGTGCCACATGACATTTTACAACCATGTCATGAAAAGGACAAACTATCTGATATCTTAAAAGACTTGCTGATCTTGACACACAGTCTTGAGATTCTTCAGGGGTTCTCTGTATTATATCACATTATCCCTGCATGTTTTTACCGGTGGTTGCACCATCTGACGTTTTTATTTAAAATAGCAATGAAAGATTTTGTCACACTACTTAGGTTTTTATCTTCAAGAGTCGAATTGCTCTTCTTCATTATGAGGACAGATACATCACCTTTTTGAGACATCGGTGTATCAAAATGAATCTTTATTCAGAAATTTAAAGCAAGCTCATCAGAAGATGTGTATTTTATATTACAGTTGAATCTTTAGTCCTACGATTTCATGAAAAAGATCAAGATTTCAACCGGGCCACAACCCAACAGCTTAAGCTAGACATTTGTAGCTTCTTAACTCAAGAACCAGGACAACTTTAAAGCCTCTGCCATTAAGGAGATATACAACATGTTCTTCTTCAGCTCAGATAAGCAAATATTTGCTCCAGAGTCAAGTTGATTTGTGTCTGTTAATTGGGCCAGAGTGTGTAGAGCGATAGATCGGACAGAAGCACAGAAAAGCATTTCTGCATGCCATTTAAGAAATGGACAGGACATGGGATTGGAATTCTCCAATTAGAGCAAATGGAGGCGACTGGGATAAACATTTAAGTAAACAATGATTATGCATTTGTTGACAAAAGGAAAGGCTGATATCAGAACCACATGAGTTTCCGAGGATGTGGGTAGATGCATTCACAGACTTCAGGAACTTTGAGGAAAACCAAAAAATCAAATTCATATTCTCCAGCAATGTCACATTTATTATATTTTAATGACTGTATAAAATCAAGTGGGCACAGCTGACCAATGGCAAAACACTGGAAACCCATCACAGAGAACAACTGGGAAAAACAAAGACGTGTAATATGTACAGTTTTTCTTTCATTCAGCTACTTCCAGAAGGCAGCTGTTTATGAATAAATGACTTGGGTCTACTTTTAGGTTTCTATTTTCAGAAAACAGAACAAAAACGACTCCTTACCATCTCCACGCCCTGGGGAAATGCCGTGCCATCCCAGTCCTTTTTGGGGAAGCGCTGAATGATCTTGCCACATCCTTCACCGGATCCTAAAATGTATAGAGAAAAAAAAGAGAGCATTAACTGAGATGTGCAATTTCAGTACAGTTTTTTTTATTATTATTACATTTTCAAAACAGCATGGGGCATGTCAGAACAATCCTGAACATAAAAAAATTGTAAAACGTGATCGCAATACCAGGTTTCCTAAATGGTACAATTACTCCTCATGCATTCCTTCTGGTCTTTTTGGCGTCCAAAACCATCTTTCCTGGCCCATTTTGTTTGTGACAAAGAAAGCATTGTATGCACAGGGCCAAGAGGGTTTCGTCAATTAGCGTTTACTAGTGTAAACATTGTAATGTGACAATACCAGTCCTTGTGAACACAAATACCCCTGGCAGACAACCAAAACTAGAGAATACAGCATATTTTAATGGAGTAGTCTCTAAGAGGTCAAAGTGACTGGGCCTTTAACAGCAACATTTAAGGCTTCATATCTTAACACAGATGTGGAGTTAAGACATTATCAAATAATCAGTTAGAAAAATGAAGTAAGTACTAGATATCATTCTTCAATTGCTTATCTGGGGAATACATCACTGCCTGTGTTTTGGATAATATCTGGACCAGGGAATTGTAACTTGGAGTATATAGTGGGTCAGGGGACGTTGGAGATCTTTATAGTTTATCATAATGTGAGTTTGGAAAGACCATTGACAGTATGTTATTACAGATAGACTAAACAGGCCAGATATCTACTGGATGAACACATTGCTGGAGTGTCACATTTTTGGAGTACATGACTGATCAGATGACAGACAACTTCATAAAGATATTGCTCTTGGAAATGGGCTGTTAAAATTAGACAAAATACATTTTGACTGTTTGGGAAAATGTTTGCCAAGATGTGCAAATGTGTGTATAGTAGAAATAATGAATCCTAATGTGAAATGACATTAAATGGATAGTTCACCCAAAAATTGTCATCATTTACTCGCCCTCATTCCGTTCTCAGTGGGGTCCAATGAGGGTGAGTAAATCATCCCTTTTGCGTAAACAGTTAAACAATAAAAATCAAATCTTCTCATTGATACAATCATATATTTATTTGATTCAGACGCGTCGCTTTTTTCTTTGAAAACAGTAGTGCTGACAGGCAACCTGCATCTAGATAAAATCATATCTTTAAAAGTCAAAACATGGGCTTGAGCTACACTAAACACACTAAGCACCTCTCATGGGTTTATATAGACTGTGCAGAAAGATACAAGCTGTTTTGATTCCCAGTGTAGTACTCTGCAATGTCATCAAACACTTGATCTGCCAAAGAGATCAAGGTATTCAGATCATGGATAAGGGATATACCTTCATACACATTTATGAATATAACATGACTATAATAAACCAAAGCATATTTAACTAAAAATATATATAACACTTTATATAGGGACCAACTCTTAACTATCAACGTGTTGCTTATTATCATGCCTGTTATTAACATATTGGCTGTTTATTAGCTCGTATTTATAAAGCACATATTCTGCATCACTAATCCTACCAATACCTAAACTCAACAACTACCCTAACTAACTATTAATAAATTAGGAGCAGCAAATTAGGAGTTTACGGAGGCAAAAGTCATAGTTAATGGTTTGTTATTAGACCTAAAAATAAAGGGTGACCAATTCAGATCACCTCAATTAAAATGAAAATAAATGTACATAACATATACCTTCTGTCATCATTTATTGTGTTATTCCAAATATGACTATTTGAAAAATGTATTTTCCATCCAATGAAGGTCAAAACGGTTCAATGTTGTACGGATGCAATTTAGTTTTTAAATACCTTCGTTTGTTTTCCACAGAGAAAACAAAGTTATTTGAAACGACATGAGGGACATGAGTAAACGATGACATAATGTTCTGTTTCGGGTGAACTATCCCTTTAACTGTTTGTAATCCATAGACACAATAATGAAAATTGGCTTACATCTTGTGTATATTATATTTGCACACAACAGCCTAGCAATCACTTGAGGTTGAATTAATCCGAATAAAATGCTGGTTTCTCGACTCCTTTTCATGTTTGTTACCCAAGCTTTGTGTATTATCATGTGCACACTTGAATCTTACTGAATACCCCTGTGAAGTCCACTATGCTGAGATCCATAGGGCAGAACGGTAGCTTTGATGCTGCTCTGTCAGTGTTTACCGGCATATTAGAGAAGCTATCAATGTCTGAGCTGGCAGCTTTCAGCCAATCAGCACTTGAGAAATCCTCACATTCCAGAACATTTCACTCTAATTAGTTCATATTTCCCCCACCGTTCATCACCGCATGACATTACCATTAAACGTAACTGCCGTGTCCTGATTCTGAACCCCACAACATCCTGTGAGAAACACTGTCAAACGGTATTTTCCACTCCATATCTCATGTTGTAAACTTGTTTAAAGAACATTTCAAACAACTGAAGTCTTAAGCAACAGTCATGACACAAACATCAAACTCAGCGGGGTAAAATCTGGTCCTGACATGTGCGTATCTGCACTATGACCTGCAAACACATCCTACAGCACATCCAAATCTTGTCGTGAGGTGTGGTTCTACTTCGCGTTGGAGGAAAGACAAAACAATGATTCAGTATCCAAAACTGGAGTCTGACATTTACACAAACAAATAAATGTACTCAATCATATTTTTCTGAACAAAACCCGAGTGGTGCTTGAACATGCAACCCATGCCGCCACAATGCCGAGGTGCTGTAGGTGGTTGCAAGGGCATGGCTATGTAGTTTCAACATCAATTGTAGCTATTTTTAGCATGATGTTATGTTATTGCTAGGTGTTCTAGATCGCTGCTGATAGCTGTTGCTGAGAGAAAGCAGGCAAGGCGTTGCAATATATAGCTATTTTATTTTGTATTAATTATTTGCATATCAGAAAACTTCATTCTGATTGGTCAATTATGGCATTCTGTTGTCAAATACTTGAGTATATTGAAGTTAGCCTAAACTGTGTATTTGACCTCTGTCTCTGATATATTTATAATATGTATATAATCTATACATAATACAGCTCATACTTATTTATGTACACTGTGTTTCTTATCCTTATTTCATCAAGTTTATTTATTTCAGGTTATTTTTTCTCTCTCGCATTTGGCTTGTAATTATTTAGGATGTATTTGGTAAGCAGTTTTGTTAAAAACAGTAAAATGATACAGTCAGCCAATAATTATTGCAGATAATCCTGATGTGGTATTATGACTATCTAGTAGTGCCTTGCATTTTATTTGAGAAAAGTAAAAATATAATAAAAATTATTTATGAATATATTTTATATATTTTACATAAGCATGCCCTGCGACTTTTATTAATAAAATAGCCTAGATACTACATCGCTACATTATATTCCTCAGCAACAAGGTAGTAAAATTGTACAGCTTGTTTAAAGAAACACGCAGATGCAGACTCACACAACCGTCATCTCTTTCGATTGATCGATCGATAATTCAATCAAATAAATGTGATGTTACTGCACTATTTCATCTCTGTGTCTGATTTGAAGATGGCAGAATGCTAGCGCTAACAAGCCGTAGCTGACAAAAATAACCACCATTTTTACCCTTCCGGTCAAATATTGTGCATCATTAACAGCTTTAACTTGTCAATGCTGGCAAATGACCATGGTAAAAGTGGGATAATGCATGGTTAGCTGTGCATTAAACCATTTTAATGCACTTAGCGGAGGCACTTCTTGGCTTCCACGTCGTGCATTAAATTTGTTTAATTCACAGCTAGCTATGCATTATCCCTTTCCCTTATATCTATGGCATTTGTTTCCCAGTTGCACTCACATACCAGAAAGGCAAACAGGGTCCCTCCAACAATGCAATTCTATGATATTTTGGCTCTTTTTTTCATCCACCCAGAGTTTGATAACTGACAAAAAGGCACACCTCACCTCAAAACCTTGCTTTTTTTGTGGAGTTATATGGCACGCTTTGGGTTAAGGGTGTGTTCAAGTTCAACTAGAGAAAATAAAAAAAATACAAAGATGTTGTCCAAAAAGAAAAACAATCATATTCAAACATTTGCATCATCAAAACTCCTGATTTATTGCTAAGTTTCTTATTCACTGGAAAAATGTAATCCATCTTCAGGCATCCTGATCTAGATCAGACAGTGCAGACGGCTGAAAAGTAGGGAGCTGGCTTCTCTTTGCGTCACCACCACGTTAATATCTAACCTGAACTGGCTCATTACACAGGTGTGCAGAGGAGACGAAACACATCCCATCTGTGCTGGGCTTTGGAACAATTCTGATGTCCCAGTTCTGCACTATATCAATTATCTAAAGCAAATATTTTGCTTCAAAAAAAAAAAGTGAGTGTTTTTCCAGAAATCCCAGAGCCATCCCACGATCGGCCTTCACAATGCTGTCCAAAAAACAAGATATGCAAAGGAATATGCTATCATTTGCATGGTAAAGGGTATGAAAGATTAGCAAATTGGTGTTGTCAAAACATCCAGATTCCAGGAAGCGCGCCAGTAGCCCAGAGCAGCTGCGTAACTGAAAAATAAATGTCCTGAGCAAAATGTAACTCATAGGGTTTTCCAAAGGGTTGATGTGCCAGAAACAAATACAACAAATAGCAAAATGACATAAGTGTAATTTATTTTGGCTGTCTGAAGTCAACCACACCACCGGGTGCTCTGAACAAAGGTGCAAAGCAGTTCAGCATCAAAGATCCTCAAGCTCTTGGTGATGATCGTATTGTGACTTCTTATTACAATTGGTTAAACAAAATTACATAGAATAAAACATGGTTAACAATGTCAGAGAGTTGGGGTAGAGGTCATCCAAACCGCTTCAGATATTTCCATATCATCACTTATCAAGAAACTGAAAGTGATCAATCCAAGTTCATCATCAGTTCATCAGTTTAACCTTTCACCAGCTTCGGCGAGAAACAAAGAGCCGTTTAATGCAGGCAAATCATTTGACAAATTCAATCAGCTTTGTTTTTCCATTTTCAAAGAACTTTGAAGACACTTGCATTCATTTTTTTTCTGTCAAGCACATTTCATCTGCTATAATAAACATCTTAATGGAGAATCCGAATGATCTCGGCCAAAACTGCAATCTCTATTGCAAAACAGCCTAGTTCAAGAGACCAATTCCAGTCGATATCACCACCTTATCTTTCCATGAAACAATCAGTCCTGAAATCAACATCCTATTATCCATAAAATGTTAATAGAGGTGTTAAAATGAGATCGGTCGTAATAAACTTCAAAGACTGATATGGCCTGCCAATTGGGTTTTCCACTGTCCAGTGGCAGCAAAACATTTCCTCTGTACATCAGAAGAGTCATCTCTAACCACAAGACACTCATTCACGCTAGCAATGTTAGCACTTCACACGTATTTGTGATTTTGCCAGGAATTGACTCTTTCGTTTAAAAGGAAATCAAAGCAGGAAGCAGAAACCAATAACAAAACAGACATAAAAATGAGGAGTGTCCCAACTGGACGATGCTATGGCTTCTTTTGCTGCAATGCTACAAAAGCTTCTTTTAGTGACAAATAGCCAGTCATGAAGACATAATTCTGATGGAATTTTGTAAATATAGATCTTAGAACATTAAAATATTTAGGCACAAATCACGGTTCATTTTTAGAATGTTTATTAAAAGTTGACAAAACTGATACAAAGGGAAACTGACTTCACAAATGCAGATACTCCAAAAATAACCAAATATCAATAAATGTATTAACCTTTTCGCACCGTAATACCAGTAAATCGCAACATTTAAAAATGCACTGTTCACTAAGGAAACAGCGTTCCATTTTTTTTCCAGTAAAGCATCATTCATAAATGCATTTCAAAATACAGGTCAATTCTATGACATGATTATTCAGAAATGACCTCTTAACGGCTGCGCCTCCCGGTATTGTGTTTGTAAACATGCACTGAAAACAAAAACAATAAGTAAGATTTACTTCAATTTAACATGGCCAGTTAGAGGCTGAAGAGTCATTTTTACTTAAAGGATTAGTTCACTTTCAAATAAAAATGTCCTTATAATGTACTCACCCCCATGTCGTCCAAGATGTTTATGTATTTCTTTCTTCAGTCGAAAAGAAATGAAGGTTTTTGATGAAACACATTTGATCACACATTATCGCTTTAAGGTAATTTACCAGTAAAGTATGTGTGTGAAAAGGGCTAATGATTCATTTGCAATTGCATCATCAGTATCCTCATGCAGCATATGTTAAGTTTTAGTAAAAATATAAACAATGTAAAGTATTTATTTCTGAATTAAAGTGATAGTTATAACATTAATTCATACTGAATAGCAGTATGAATAGACATACTGAATAGCAGTAAAACAAATGTTTGGGGGGGAGGGGATCTCAATTTTCTTAGCTAACATGTCTAAACAGGGTTTTCACTTTACTGTATGCCTACTGAAATTATGCCAATACTTAATTTTGCATATTTATAGAATATTAAACTGGAAACGTTTAAACAAAAGACATATCGTGTTGAAAAACTAAACATTTAGAAAGTTTCATAATTGAAACTGAACATGAGTCAGAATCTTGCTAATGTTAAATCACATTCGTGTGGACCATTGTGGAAAGCAGCCTACTTCTTAAAAAGACTAATCTTTAGACATTGCAGACATTCATTAAAATAAACTGACGGAAAAAGCCAATAAAACTGCTCATCCACTAACGCCAACAGCTAATTGTTGCAAGACTCCAATCCATGGACCAGCTCACCAGAAACTGAAGAAATCTCCAACATTACGGGCCATACCACATGCCTCTATTCCCAATGGTTCACATCTGCCGTGTATAAAAAGAGATCACACAAACATCTACACATGGAAATGCTTAAAAACACCCTGTTTTGTTCATGATATATTTAGTGTCCCACACCAGGTTTTACTTACATTATGTAATTCATTTTTCAGCATGCAGGTTCAATCAATACAAAAAATCTGCAAGACACCACTCAATCTATGATGATGAACCAAAAGGCTTTTCTTTGCCAATGACTATTTTTTGTCCATTATACAGCAGCAGGATAATTTATAGCCAATAAAATGGTCACCCATTGTGAGATTACACTCCAAAAAATATTTTTTTTATAATAAAAATTGATTAATCTATTTTTTAAAAGCATATACATTTTTTTTTTTAGAAATGACCGATCGTTTCGCTAGATAAGACCCTTATTCATCGTCTGGTATCGTTTATAGCCCTTTGAAGCTGCACTGAAACTGTAATTTTGACCTTCAACCGTTTGGAGTCCATTGAAACTAACTATATGGATAAAGATCCTGGAATGTTTTCATCATCATTCTACTCAAATATTTAATTTAGGACGAACTAAAGCAAACAGAGTAAACTCAACTAATATTAGACATGTCCAAATAACTTGACTCAATCACGTGGAACCACGGTCCATGATTGAATCTCATTCAACCAAAAACACACTCGCCAATAAGACAAATACATCAGAACTCTCTCTAAACAACTTGGAACTTAGGCTTCTTCTGTGGAACACTAAAGAAGATATTTTGAACAATGTTTTGTCTATTTAACGATGGTCAGTGTGGTCCAAAACAACATTTTGACACATTTCCTATAGAAAGTCATAGGTTCGAAACAATGTGAGAGTGAGTAAACGGTGACAGGATTTTAATTTATCTTTATAAAACCACGTTAAGTATTTTTTTTAAATCAAGACTGAAGAACTTTTACTGCTGTCAGATAGATTTGTACTTGTCCCGCTGCCAATTTAAATGGACACAGAACAAAAAAACATATTTCACATTATTACACATCTGTGGATATGTCAGAAAAACAATCAAATGATTTGCAACAGCTGATATCATAATTTACGTCAATAACACGAGAGAGCCATCTCTGAGCAGTTCTTCTAAATTAGGAATGTGTGATGCCTTCTCATTCATTATCTTTATCTTAAGGGGATACAAATTCCAGCTGTTCCAGTGAGGATGATGTGTGAATTCACGCTATCCCCACAGACGTCAGGAACACCGAGTTCCCCAGCACAACACAGCCATTTATGCACTGGATATCTGCATGAGCCGAAACAGGGGACACTGCTCACCTATTCATATGCCACGAGTGACAGAGACGATTCAGCTAGAGCAGCCCTTAAAGACTGAAGCCAACTTATCTGACGCCCTCAGTAGAAGCTAGTCAGTGTCTTTGAGCTACTGAAAGAAAGGCCTCACTCATTTGAACTCTATGACGCTTATCAATGCTAAGAAAGACACTGCAACATCACCAAGACTCCTTCAAAACATAAACAGTTGTCTATTCAAAGAAGACACAGGCTGGAGTTCAGCTCATATTTTAAGAATTTATGGGTATGAGTGTTTTCATACTTGAGTCATGGAAAAATTTAATAAAACATTTAATAAAACTTAGATATAAGTGGACTAAAAAGTATGTTTCCATTAGTGATATACCAACGTTTTTTTTTTTTTTTTACCAAAACTGAAATTAAAGCAGGAAAAAACAACATTGTCAACACAGCTCTAGCATCCACACAGGTGACATGTTTATTCCGTTGCCATCCACGCATTAGACACTGACACACAAAACGTGCCACAGAGAATGCCACTCTAGCCTAAATGTGAGAGTTTGAAACAATGATTTTGGCTAAAACGGTTTCTACAAAATATTTTCGGCTGTCAGAATGTTGATGCATCATAGTTTTCTCTGGCCTTGAAAGTCGGCTATATATTGAACTACATATAGTTTATCATCATAGCTAGCATGCAAGTTTGCAAGGTGCTCCCGCATGGATCCTCAAGCCTTCATTTGTGCTGAAGACTTAAGTAATTTTAAAAGGGTTCAGTTCACCTTACAGTCTGTTTGGACCATATATAATCTAAAATGATTGAGAACCGCTGTAAAAAACCTGTGTAAAAACCTCAAGAGTGAGAAACTACACTGTTCCATGTCACCTTTAAGAAACAAACCATGAGAGTCAAAACTTCTTATAAGGAGTTGTCTGACCCAATCAAAAAGGGTTACTCCACCCCAAGACAACATGAACATTTTGTCATTAATTCATGCTATTTATAAGAAACTTAGTTTGATTTACTTGGGTATTTTGGATGAAAACCGGGACTTGTGACTGAGTCTGACTGCCAAACAATTAATACTGTCAAGTAGGGTGTATATCGGATGGTTTCACGATATAAAACTTATTCTCATACCAGCGATACGATATTTGCCGATACCTCAAAAAATTTCTACAATACGATTCGATTCAGGAGTATATCGATCTATATATCGATATTATCATAGTGATATACCAACGTTTTTTAAACAACCATTTACATTTTTTTTACCAAAACTGAAATTAAAGCAGGAAAAAATATATAACATTGTCAACACAGCTCTAAAAAGCATCCATGGGCACAGCTGCTAAACATGTTTACCCTGTTTTATCCACGTATAGACACAGTGAAAACGTGCCATCAGAGAAGCACTACTAACTAGCCTAAATGTGACAAGTTCAATAAACAATGATTTTGGCTAAAACGGTTTTTCAGCTACAAAAATACATTTTCGGCTGTACGCCACAGAAATGTTGATCAAATGTAAAATAATCATAGTTTCTCTGTATAAATTAAATAGCCTTTTTTGTTACAAAGTCGGCTATATCAGGAGCAGGTAGACTTGTATTTTTCTGACACATATAGTTTATCATCATAGTTTTCTTTCACTAGCATGAAAGCAAGATTTAATTTGATACAAGGTGCTTTTCCCGCATTCTCCTCAAGCCTTCATTTGTGCATATGCTTTTCTTAACCTAGTTTACTAGGATTAGGGATGCAGATATTCGGCCACCGAAAATTTTTCGGCCGAAAATGGCCCAAAAGCATTTTCGGTTCGGCCGAAAGACTTTTTCACCGAAACAATACGGCCGAAATGTTGTTGACGCAAACAGAAACCGCGACCTGCACGTGCTTGTGAAGCGACTGTGCGGTTGGACGATTTCAGTATATGAGAGAGACCCACGGACAGCGATGCAAAACATAATCGAAATTTAAAAGGGGGTGCATCTGCAAAGACTTTCTCCACGTCGGGTTTAATTTATCACCTGAAATCCAAACATTCCGACCTACGCTGAATATAGAGAGGAACGCGGCACAGAAAAGGAAAACGCCTCCGAACGCCCCACCTGTGGCGGACGCTTTGAAAAGGCAAAAGTTTCCCTCATGGGCTAGAGTCTTTGTTTTGATACACTATTATGTTGAATACAGAGAAAATATTGTTGTACTACAGTTCATTGTTCTGAATGCCTTTATTGTAGTAGTCTACAGAGAAAAAAAATGGCTTGACCTAATGCACTTTGTTTTTATGAGAAACATTTAATTGTACACCTTTGCAGGCAGTACATTATTATTTAAGTACACAAGTGGGGTCAAGTTAAACATTTTAGTTTTAATTTTTATTTTAACTGTGCAGGATGTGCTAAATACATATTTGCATAATTTGTAATTGATTTACTTTGAAACTTTAATATTAATTTATGCAATTGCATGCCTTGATTTTAGTAAAGTTAGTACACAGTCATAGCCATACAATGGTCTAATAATTGGCATAATTTATTTCGGGTTCGGTTTTCGGTTTCGGCTTGGTTTCTCTTTTTCGGTTTTCGGTTTCCCAAAATTTTCATTTCGGTGCATCCCATAGGATTTGCCAAAACATCATTTTGATTAATTTGTCTGAATTTATTCCCATGCTCAAAAAAGCGAAGGAGAGCTCAATTTAGTTCGTGCAAGTTGACGCGGCTGTCTGTGTGCGCACGCTTCAATGTGTGCGTGTGCGCTTTAATGTGTGTGTGCGCTTTCAGTTTGAAACTTCACACAGCGCGGACTGTTACTCCACATCCCGAGCGTCTTATGCTTGCCTTGTGCGTTCGGGCAGTCCTTATATATTTACGTGGATGAACGAAATGCACGTTGGCAGAAATGGACGGCATTATGTGAAAGTGTGAGTGCCAAAATAAAGGTCTTTTTATACCATTGATATTTTACTGCATCGAATCGATAAACGTGAATTGTTAACCCCTACTGTCAAGGCACAGAAAAGTATAAAAAACATCTTCAAAATAGTCCATCTGCCATCAGTGGTTCAACCATAACGTTATGAAGCTACGAGAATACTTTTTGTATGCAAAAAAAAATAAAAAAATAACTGCTTTATTCAACAGTTAGTCTAATCTGTGTCAACGTAGAGCCATTTTGGAGAATATCCACTGGACGCAAATAGCATATGCTGCTCGGTGTCAGCTGCACCACACGGATATACGTCTTCTATGTTTCTTTACGCTTTGATTTGAATGAAAACAGCGTATACATGAGGTGCGGCTGACACAGAACAGTGAAGCTTTTACGTGTTTGGAACGAGTGGGGGTAAGTGATTAATGACAAAATTTAAATTTTGGGATGAACTAATCCTTTAACCTTTTGTCACTCTGGATGGAAAGCATCAGCAATATGACAGCTTTCGATTTCAAATTATTGTAGTGTTTCTGAGTCTCTGAGAGAAAAGGCTGCTGGTAGGGATGGGCGATATATTGCATGCGATATGCATGCGCATCTCGTCATAAAGCCGGTTCCTTGATTAGCGTTAAATCTCCATCCCCTGTTTTCAAATGGAGCGGTATTTAATACACGGAGCCGTAGTTCACAGACAAGCTACGCATATATCAACTGATATATCACCTTCGATATGAACGCGATATTGCGTAGCTTGTCAGTGATTTACGGCTCCGCGTATTAAATACCGCTCCATTTGAAAAAGGTGATGGAGATTTAATGCTAATCAAGGAACCGGCTTTACTGACGAGATGCGCATGCATATCGCATGCAATATATCGCCATCCCTAGCTGCTGTATTATTTTGGATAATAGCATGTCTATGCGTACACAGAATAAATACCTCAGTGTTTCAAACTAATTTTTGCTCCTGCTGAAACACAGTATGAGCAGTCCATGACCTATTTTGCACAGCCACTTAACTCCTAAAACAAACACAGTCAATCACGACCACAGTCTCAGCTACAGTCTGACACACAAGAACGTTGATGTTGCAAAGTCTGTCTCTGTTTTTATGCAACACTGTACAATCTGACAAGCAACAATCACATAGAGGCAAGGGGAAACAATGTGCACCTGAATTTAGTCAGCTCCTCCATCTCCCACTGATGGAGATGTGAGATAAATATAAGATCATTCGGTCTCAATGAGGGGGGAAACAAAACATCTCTTTTATTCAGAGGCCCAAACTTCAGCAAAATATAGAGTTTGGTGCATGACTTTAAAGTAAGACAAAATTATGATAGCGTGTACTATAAATCAATTAGATCTCTTTAACAACTTACACAAATTACATATAGTTAGTAAGTATTAGTAAGATATTTAAATGGTCAAACCTTTGTGGTTTTGAATGTGGAGGGCAAAACATATCATGAAAAGAGAGATGTACAAACAATTGTTCCTCAAAAGCCCGGTGGACCATATTAAAACTTCATAACTACTACAGTTACTTCAGTTCAGTAGACTACATGTTCATCATGACAGAGGCGTACAATATAAAGTGTACCATGACCTGAAGGCCAACGCTTTAGAATCAAGTTATTTTAGTTGCTAAAAGGTATGAAGCAATTAGAGGGCAGAAAGCATGCAGTAGAATAAGTCAAACCGGTTTTTCAGTAAAATTTTGATCATGTTGACAATTTACATGCCATATAAATTGATGTATCAAATAGCATACACGTAGGCTTTATAGTGTTAAAAAAAATATTTAGATTTGTTTTTCAACACTTTGGCATTTCTTTGTTGAATGGAAAGACGTGCACGAATTGATTTCCCTCACTACACGATTTTGAATACATTTATATTCTTTTGTCAGGTAAATAGTTAAACGAGTGTAACGTAAGGGACACTGAACAGCATGGTTTTGTGTGCAGACGTGCGCTTTCCAGATGACCTGCTGCTTCCTTCGGCATCTGCGCATGTAAACACGATCATGTGCTGTGAGTGAGAGCAGCGTGGAGCACCTGTAGACTCCGCACAGCTCAGACACGTAAAGTCCTGTTTCCTCCGCATCCGCTTTCCACAACACAGGAAGAGCTCTCCAAAGCGCACACACATACAGAGAGCACCGGATCGCTCTCTACAGACCCGAACCTCGCGGCTAAATGTGGAAATCAATGCAGCGTAGTGCGCTTAAATCGCCGTTTAGAGATCAATGCGTGTGGCTTGGAAACAAACCGTCACAAGCAACCGCATGAGTCACCGCGCTGTTTACGCGACAAACACAGTAGGTGTGTGCTGAGGTTTACTCAGTGAATGGTGCTAAAACACTCATATATCAAACAAAAACACATTATACGGCATGCTATTGTGAAAACATTCGCTTGAGCGGTGTTGTACAGGCAATACAATAACAGAAGGACCACACCATCCTAACCAGCTTTCTTTTAAACCTCCCATTTAGACAAACACGTACTAGCTACTTAATTCACAAACAGCAACGACCAGAGTTAGTTGTTCCCTGTTAAAACCGACACACACTCCCTCTTTGATACCGTTGATAATAATACGTCAAAGAAAGTGAAATCCATGTATTAATCTCTTGAAGCACAACAGCAGCAGTCTTGCAGTAGTTGTTGCTAACGGCCTAAATAAATCACAACACTCCTCCACTCACAAATACAGCAACTTACCAGCCTTATCCGGGTCGTATCCCACCACTGTGAAATAATCAGCCAGTCTAGCCATGGTTTCCTCTTTTGGCGAAATTCTGCAACACAATTCAGCATTTTTCTTTCTTCAAAAGCACAGCCATGTTTGACACCGAGGGAGCTAGTGCGCCTGCGCGGGCTGCGGGTGTCCGTTCATGGGCGTGGGTCCTGCATTCACCGACACCAGCGATAATACTCCAGTGAAAGGATTTTCCTTGACGTGAATAATGCCATGTAAGGTTGTATTAATGCACAATTATTTACTGTTTATTTAGTTAGTCTTACCGTGGACTATGCATTAGTATGACTAGTAAATAGATTCGTGATGAGCAGATAAGCATCATGCCCTCAGAATTTGAATTCGTTTTTGTGATGCAACAGTGTTTCAAATGTAAATATAAAAGTTTCAAAATAATATTTCATATAGTATGTGATAATAATAAACAGTTGGCCACTACATGTTTTTTTTTCAGGTGAGAGAGATGTATTCCAGCTGGACATCATCCAGATATTAAACGAGTAATAGCAGCTATCATTAAAAGGGTAAGACGAGGACCATATGTGATCTCATTTATGCAGAATAGAACAAGAAAGTGTATATCAGGAAACTGTTGAAAATGGCACTGTTCATATTAGCTCATAACAGTGAAAAAAGGTCCATAATCCACTAGAAAAATTAAAACACTCAAAATATTTGTTGCAACAGACCCTCACAAATAATAATGACATTTGAATTTTTGTAATTGACCATCCATTAGTCACTGAAAAACTCAAATAAACATAAGCAATAGTTGATTTATATTCTTTATTCTCGTATCCCAAATGAAAGTGCCTAAAAGCCAATTCATCTTGTTAAAAGATACAAAGTTACAAGTTAGCTACATTTATTATTGAATAATAATGATAATCAGAATACTATTCTAATAAAGTTCTTTAGCTTGTCTGTACAAAAAAATAATGCTGTATAACCTTTACAAATGCACAACTCTGCTAGATATACTGTACACGTGATGATACTTTGTCATTTGAATGATACTTTGATATATACAGTGTTACTGAATGATTACCGTATTTATGTAATATTGTATTTAACAAGGTAGACCCAAAACACCATGGTAATATAATGGTAATATTTGCTAGTGAACTAAATGAGATTCTTAAGGAATGTGTTTTCAAATTTCGGACTATTTTTCATCTGTTTATAAATGATTCACTAGTATGAAATTGCCAACATAGAGATGAAAACTCATCATTATATAAGGGTGTTCAGTGACTCAACTGTAGCATTCCTGAGCATATAACACACAGGTAGACCTATGTCCCACCTGCATCTGTGCGTTCCCTCATCATACTGCATTAAACATCAACAACCCTTGTGATGGCTATGACATATTGATTTAGCAAACAATATTTACCATATATGGGCTGAGAGGCAAACAACTGGATGGTGTCCGTGACCGTGAGTGAATGTTGTGCAATCTTTGACTTCCCATATAAGGATAAACCAGGGTTGCACAGAAATTAACATGAGCTAATTACATTTTTTTGTGAAATACATGCTGCATCTGTTCTATGAAAAATTATCAAATGAATTATTTAGTAATTATTTTGTCAGAAGAATTGAATATGAATTAAAGTGAGGGGAAACATTTACAAACTAGTTGAAGGTCAGTAGGCATTCTCCCAATAATTTTAATGTCCCGTTATCTGTGTTTACACATCCAGAAATAGAGAGTCTTACATAGAAAATCTGACAGGTGTAACTCAAAGGTACTTTAGTAGTCATAGATCAACTGTCGATTAGTAAATAAACACTATCAATATCAGTTTAATCAATGTAAGCTTAAGAGCCCTTTCTAACATTGTTACAATCATTATATTTTTCATTCAATATCAATAAAAAAAATCTCTCATACTAGTTTTATTTGATCTTTTTGGACTATTGATATATTATATACTTTTGTGTAAATCTAAATTAATTGCATTGGCCATTATTTTTATGCAGAATATTCATTTCATGTCAAAGAAGTTAAAGATTTGTCTTTTTGTCTTGTCTGACACACAGATAACAGTTGGACCCCCAGCCAACATCCAGATTAAAAAATCATGAGCAATGTAACAGAAGAAACTAAATTCATTGTAACATTGGGATTTTTTCAATGAATTCCCCAGATTGGCGGTTGCTTATTATTCCCAGAAACTCTGATAACAATCCATTAAGTTATTTCAGCAATAACCCATCAATATCCCCAGTTTCGTTTTCTGATTCTCTTTCATGCTCTAACGGAGGTGGCCACCCTGAACTACAGAAATGAAGAGCTGGGATGAGAGAGCGTGTTACTCGCCCCTCCCATCTCCCTGCAGTATAAATGCACTTACGCCTGCTGTAGAGAGTCAGACTATTAGCAGAGGATCACCGCTGCCACAGCACTAAGAGGAAGTCAAACGCCTCTGGATTACTTTCTTCTACGGACTTCTGAAGCAACCCAAGAGTACTTCAACACAGGTATGCATTTTTAAAGGAAGCTTATTTGTTTCTGTTAGCTTTTCTTTTAGGGTCAAGGCTCATATGCACAGGTTATCTGTAGTTATATAAGAAACTGAGCCCTAGTTTTGCATCTATAAGCCAGGGAACTTGCTTCTGTCTGTTAAACTTAATCTGATTTGAAGGGAATTTGAGTGACTTTTTAAATTAGGTACTGATGGAGACTGTTTTGTAAAAACCCACTGTTTAATACATCATTGTCCCTTTTACTGCTTATCAGGGACCTGAAGCATTGTTTACTTATTCATAGAAAGTGCGACCTCAGCTTGACTTTGTAAATAAATGCATGATGAATGTAAATAGCTTGGATTTTGGACTCTTGTGCAAGTGTGAGCAAAGCATGGTTGGCACAGAGTAGGGGAGTTGCATGCAGGTGATTGGAGGTTTCAGTTTAATTTATTTCAAAGTGGATATCTAACAGATGATTAATTTGCTTTTTCCTTCAAGATTTCAGTCACGATGCAACTGATACTGCAGTCAATCTTCTGCTGCTGCCTGCTGGCCACCGTTGCACCCGGTGTGGACAGTGCAAAGCATGACCTGAAAAGAAGGTAAGCTGATGTGTTGATTTGATTTCAGGCTTTTATTCATGCTTAGAATTGGTTGGAAAGTGTCTAACAAACATGTTTCCTCTTCTTGATACTTAGTGTCCGGCTGCAGAGATCGAAAAGGGATTTGAGCCTTGCTGCACTGAGGACTTTAGACAACAGCCAGTTTGTCAGACCGGACGATGTCAAAGACAACTTAAGGCCACATTCCAGGTAAGAATGACCAAGCAGCTGTAAATTATGAAATAGTTTTCTAAGTTAAGTGTGGTTTCACATGATGAAGTTGGAGTACAAACTTGTCAGCCCAGGAACATACTAAGGCTGCAAGCCAAAAGCAATTGCTCAGGAACTCCGGGCAGGCATTAATGTCCTCTTCCCTTGTCTGCCTTTCCAGCACTGACATCAGCATTAGGACAAAACGCTCCAAGAACTCCATCAACCAGTCCAGGAGAGCGGGCTGCTCGCTTGGCACCTGCACGGTGCATGTGCTGGCACACCGTCTCCATGACCTCAACAACAAGCTGAAGATCGGGAATGCACCCGCTGACAAGATCAATCCCTTCGGGTACGGCCGGCGGCGAAGGTCCGTTCCAGAGAAAGTAATGACACTGCGACAGGAGGGCAGCAGGCTGCGGACGGTGTGGAGCAGCTCAAAATCTCAATCACGGCTGCACAAGCTGGAAGCACTGCTCAGACGGACGTGAGCGCACGGGGTGGGAGCGCTCGGGGACGCGGCGACAGAGGCTCGCCGGCCAACTATGAAATTGTAGAAATGCCTCAGACACCTGCCAATAGTTCTCCAGCGCAGTCTTTTCCAAGCACAGGGGCTGGAAGAGCAATCTTGGCTTCTGAAGGCTGTCCTCGGAAGAGAAATCAGCAAAGAGAAGTGCAGAAACAACAGCAGCTGTTGAAAACGAGTGGGGTGCAGATGGAGAAACTTAATAAGTGTGCCTTGGATATGAGCAAGATACCGTTGCACTGAAGTGGACTGGCCTCAGGGAAAAGCAGAACCTCCTCTCCTGGGACAAATATACTGCCCTCCTGGTGAACCAGTCGGCGGGATTATATCCCCTAGTTTAGCTGTTCGTGTCCAGTGACTGTGTCAGAAAGTCTTTGGACTTCAAGTTGATTCAATGTGGAAAGATTCATGAATCTGGAAAGGAATACACAGAGACTTTTAAAATGCCACTGAAGGTGTTTCTAATCTGGAATCACACTGTAAGCTGGATGAATGCTTTTGATTACGTGAACTGTCTGTGCCAGTCCACAAAGATTGTATTCTAACTTACTTGAACATTGTTGTTGTTATTATAGAGATATGTGCAATCTATTTCATGTTTTATTGCAAGTATATGTATATTTGAAAAATATTGTCAAAGATATTACTATTTAATTGTTTTATATTACTTTATACTACTTACAGAGATAGAGCTATTTTTGTACAGGGAAAAAATTAGGGCATTGAAGGTAGCGTTATATCTATTATTCATTTATGTCAAGGATGTCTCAAGCTGTGGTATAATATAACTTTTTATGCAATTATATATTTGTAAATGGGATCTATTTTATTTGTGTGTTTGTGCGTGAAATGGATTAACGTTGTCATTTAATAAAACCTGCATACAATTAAAGCTGACGTCTTCTGGACCTCGTCTGTTTGTTCCATAGGAAGTGAAGGTAGTAAAAGGAAAGTGTCTCTCCATTGTTCCTCGTCCGGATTGCCGAGTGGCCAGACAGATGATCAGCACCTGGTCTGGGTTATTACATGTTAAAGACACTGGGGTGCCTAGCAAACGGGGTGCCAAGTGCATTCCTTCATTCTGTTTTCCATACCTACTCACTTCATACAAAGTGGGTTATCTGTATTTTAAGGGGGAATGGGCCAGGACTGTGTTTAATGGGACCTCTGCAGGGGGTGGGTTTGTGGGATGTAGAGCAGAGGTGAGAGGCGCTCCATAGGACATTCCACTTAAACACATCATTTTCATTCCTGTCTTAATGAGATTGAACTTCCCAAATGCACTTTTTACTGTTGCTCTCATATAAGCAAAACACCACATGAAACTAAGCACAAATGAACACATACAAGTGTCAGAAAAACACTGAAAATCTACCTTTAAGAACATTGAATACAGGATGAAAAGGTAGATGTTTTGTGTCGCCTTCCATTTAGTAACTATTTCCTCCAAAGCGGCTTTGTTCTTTGTGTTTAAGTGGTTCATTATTTAAGAGTACACAATAAGGCTGGAAACATTCCAGAAAGTTTAAATAAACAGAGACCACATCCACAGAAGAAACTTACAGACAGTTTTTCTGTTTCCTCAATGCTCCATCGGATTATCTGAATGAAAAGTGCACTGTTACAATGGTTACCTCACCAGACCAACACAAGTTCTGCTTGGAGAGTCTGTTTACAACCAGGTACTAATAGGCACTTTGACTAATTTGAAAACTAATCTTGGTGGAGACATTTGAAATATCTGAAAGCCTCAACCAAAGCATATATACTTATTTTTGAATGTGCATTTGATTAAGGAATTAATTAAGCCTTTTTCCACAGTGGTCAGACGCTCTAACCAAAATGTGCTCCTTGCAGCTAAAAATCATATTTTTCATAAGAGGATTACAAGAGCCTCCTCTTATCATATTGTAATGCTATAGCTCCATCTTGTGGCAACATTTATTGGAGTTATCATTCTTTTGGCAAGAATTTCCAAATGTGTTCTGACTGGGACTGATGCACCTGCCTCACTCATTGACACCTCATAAATCTCCACTCCTGTCAGTGAATATGGACCAGCTATCAACACTACTTTTTTATACTTCGGGGCCTACGTATATTACAATTATTATTATTTTTATTTTACTGATTTAGAGATCCAAACTGTTTCAAGTCACTTTTGGTGTACCTTGGATTAAATTAAATCCATATGATTGACCTCCTACAAATGCTAATGCCAGCAGTTTGGGTAACACTTTACAATCAGGTTCATTAGTTCACATTAGTTAACATGAACTAAGAATGAACAATACTTCTACAGCATTTGTTAATCTTAGTTAATGTTAATTTCAGCATTTACTAATGCATTATTCAAATCAAGAGTTGTGTTTGTTAACATTAGCTAATGCACGAACGATTAACAACTCTATTTTTATTAACTAACATTAACAAAGATTAATAAATAGTGTAGGCTAATAAATGTATTTGTTCATTGTTTGTTCATATTAGTTAATACATTAACCATTGTTAACAAATGACACCTTATTGTAAGATTTTGTCTTTCTTGTTTTCATTTTCTTTTGGAAAGTAAGGTGTTGTTTAACTTGAATGCTGGAATCTGATTGGCTGACGAACGTTCTGAGGTGTGCACTATTTTCAGGGAAGCGCACGGCGAACGTAGTTCCAGGCAGCTCTCGACCGCATCACAGTTCCGTATCACTTCGCCGAATGATTTCAGTTATTTCAAAAGGTCTTACAACAGCAATACAACCAAAACCAACAACGACACTGGCCAAATACATAAATATAGTAAGCAATGGGATAAAAACGACAGATATTTCCATGTTTTGCCACAAAATAACGTTCTATTTTGTAATGTTACGTAAAGCACATACTCTATTTCTCCCTCTCTCTCTCCTTCACAGACACACACAACACATGAAAACATACACGCTAATGTTGTTAGCGCTGCTCTGACGACTTTGTCAGGAAATAGTTTAGCAACTTAAAAGTACATGGCATTTCTCACAAGCGAAAGCGAAATAACAACAGCACTGTTCGTGAGGAAATTGAACTTAAAGTTTCACTAGTAACGTTAGGGACGCTGCTGCTGAACACTGATGAGAGACAGACTCAGAGAGGTAACTTAACGTTCAATCTCTCTCTCTCATAACTTAGTTATTAGCTGCATGTGTCTGTTATCAACAGTTCAAGCCTCAGTTACTTGGTCTAAAATGACGTTTTGGAATTAGAAACGGAGGCGATGGATGAGATTCGGAAGAAATAATCCTATTCACAATAGCGATTCAAGTACAAAAACCTGACGAATGCTATGAAATATATCATCTGGGGTCTGTTCTTCGTACGACGCTAACTCGGTTAGCTGGATTTGATTGTTGACGATTTCGCTTGATCTTGGATTGTTTGATTCTTCGAAGCTCATGTTGCTGTCATAGCAACCTGCTCGGGAGCAGGCTTATTTCATGTAAACAGGATTAATGTTAGATCGCATCCTTTTAAGCAGAATTGATCAAGTCTGTCCCAGCCACTGCTACTTTATTACAAGAGTACCCTACTGACCCAGGGACAATAATATAAAATAATAATCATTTACAAATGTATTTAAAAATAATATAATAATGTTGTGTCGTCTATAATACCATAGACACAGCCAGTTTTACTCACTGAAAGATGTATTCGTCATAAAATAATTACTTCATAATTGTATTGGAGTCTTACACACATGCTGTACAGTTAATGTAGAGTCGTGTATTAATGTGAGGGATGGCAGATATTATGGGAGGGGCTTGATGGAGCGCAGGAGATGCAGGTGACTTGATTTAGACCCTTAAGAAACTGTAATTAATGCTGTCAAGTAACTAATCCGTTTCAAAGATAAAATTAAATGAAATGTTAATTACTACATTGAAATAAAAATGTAAAGCCTGTACAAATACTAGAAATCGTGAATATAAATAATTGGGAATCATATAAAACAATTAAAATAAATAAAAAACAGTGCGTATTTATTTATCTATTATAACATGTATGTAGTTTTGTTCGTTTGGCTGTTTCCAGAAATCTTGTCCAGTTGTTCGTCAGGTGTCTTTTTTAATGATATGATGTCATTACGTTGCTGTCTTGCCGCCAGCCAATCGCTGCATTTGATCGTGGTTTCGAGTATCGATACACAGCCCCTTTAAACCATCAGATAACTCAATCCAGCCACACTAATCATCAACAGCAGGTGCGTTTACAACCGAGCTAGCGCGATGAGACCATCTCGGATGTGTCATTTGATCCCCCCCCCCCCCCCCCCCCCCGATCGATGTTTGGTAAGCGTAGAATAAGACTCGGAATAAGTTAATTGACTCCGGACTGTTGAATTATCTCTGGTGTGCATTATTTTTCTAATAATTCAACGCTCCGTCGTCAATTATTCCTTACTTAGTTTGATATCATGTTATCCAATATAAAGACATCCATAAATGTTTGTGTTTCCAAATACTTTTTGTGGCCACAGTACCTTCTTGTGCACATGTGCACATCTCCACAAGGGGGCAATAATGAATAATGACAGAGGAAGACATTTTTTTTTTTTTTAAACCTCCTAACCCCATGTCTACTTAAATAATGCTAAACATCTGTGAAAGGCAAGTGTCTTTGTAACTGTATAGCCCTGTGTTGTGATTTTCGGCGTTAGGTGGTAAACTGACTGAGTTTCCTCTCTTTCATAAGTGATTCCTCGTGCCATATCTCATTCATCACTGGGGGGCAGGACTGAGTGTGTTTCTTTCCTGCGAGAACTTCAAGGGTTTATATTGCAGTGCAGCTCCAGAGAGGACACCGAGTTCTGTAAGATCTAAGGCTGGGTGAGTGCTTCGATAAGATTATAACATCTACAACATTATGAATTAATTACCACATTGATATGCAATTTTCAATGACCTTAACAGTTTTTTTTATCATGATGCATTTAGTCGTTTTGTGTCTGTTTAATGTTACCAGCAATTCTAATGTACAGCTACAAATAGTGATGCCATGTTACATTCAACGTGACATCAAATCTGTTGCAATAATGCTATTGTAAGAAAGCCACCGATTCATTTCTCCTTTGCTGTGGTTTTATCCTGCTACTGCGCATGCTGCTCTGTCTTCTCTCTCCACAGGAAATGACGCAGAGACTCCAGACGCCCACAGTGAAGCAGCTTTCCAGCCCATGTTTGGGAAAGGGTGAGCGCTTCTGATCCGTCTCTCCCTGTCCTGCAGCAAGAAACGGTCTAACATTAGTATTTTTAATATCAGTCATTTTAAAATAGATTTTTTTTGGTGAGATTTTTTTATTGCAGCACTTTTTTATTCCATCCTTGCATTGTTTACTGCAGGACTGGATTCTGATTCCAACCAGAAGGGGGCAACCAGGAATGTTATCCTGGGCCCTAAAATGAGACATTGTAGAAATATTTATATGTGCTCATTTAGCAAATGGCTTTATCCAAAGGAATGCTAGGGCACAAAACAATCCACCCTAAGGAGACGGTAACATGAGAAGTGCTGCAATACAAAACCAATCCTAGTAAAAGCAGAAGATGTAGGCATGATACAGTAAATACAATTAAATACTGTTTTTGTTTGAGACATTTTTAATATAAAGAGGGGTATAAACATGGGTCCTGCGATTCCTATCTGCATCCCTGTCATAGTCTGTCCTTAAACGTATCAACTCATGTTAATTTCGTTAGGAAATGTGTGATTTGCATGTCAAGACATGTCAGTAAATATACATATATAGGCCTACATCTATTTCATATACATGTTAGGGCTGTGCAATTAATCGAAATTCAGTTTCGATTTTGGCCTCCAACGATTATGAAAATACAGTAACGTTAATCGAGATAAAACGATTATTGCGTCCCCTTTCCAGCGGTGCTCTTTGCTCCTCCATAAAAGGCCAATTTCATGTGCAAATCAGTAAAATCATGTAAGGAGACTTAGTAAAATGGGACGTGTTTGATGTATTTACGTTGATTAGATGTATTTTTGTTTTTAAGAGCATGAGAGAGAACATCACTTCCTCAGGAAGATTACTGTATATGTGCTTAGAGACGACACAACACGGACATGTAAAGTCATCTTTTAGCGCCTAAACGCTCAAATACACGCACAAATGTGGCGCTTAGTGATTATTCATGTAAACCCTCGTCGGTTATGTAATGAATGAACGTAAAGAGTTGAGGATGAAAATACTTGTGTAACAGTAAATTGGATCCGTGCGGCTCTTAAAGTGACAGCGCGCTATATTCCTGCTGCGACTGTGTGCTTTATATTAATAATCAAACAACAACAAAAGACTAATTCAAAATCACTCTCTGCTCTTGACTGAAGGACTTTTGTAGCTTTAATAAGAAACAAAGGAAGTTTAATTCTTACAGTGAAGACTATGCTGTTTTATTTTACATTAGGTTATTCAATTTCTCTAGTAGGCTGTTAACTGAATACTTTAGACTTGCATTAAAATAACTTAAAGCACAGTTTGTTTCATTTGTATCTTTTTTATTCTGATGTATTATGTTGATTTTTTTATTACTGGCAGTTTAATTATTTTAAATAATTTTGAGGACCTTGTTTTGTTTTTTTGCTAATATTAGTTACTCTGGTATTCTGCTGTGGTATTGAGACTCGTGACATTTCGCTGGTCTCTAAAATGTAGATGTCATAGCAACCTTATTTACAGAAAATATATATTTTATATATATCACTATCTTTAAATAAAACTTTCATATAAAGTTTTGGTCATATGGCCCACTAATAATCATTTTAAATAATCGTGATTGCAATATTTACCAAAATAATGTCATAATCGAGCAGCCCTAATACATGTACATATTTACATTTGCATATCCTGTTGCTAACATGTCTTAAAAATGAGGATAACACAAGCAATTTCTCATGTGACCCTGGACCACAAAACCAGTCTTAAGTGTCAATTTTTCGAAATTGAGATGTATACATCATCTGAGTGAATACGCTTTCCATTGATTTATGGTTTGTTATGATGGGACAATATTTGGCCGAGATACAACTATTTGAAAATCTGGAATTTGAGGGTGCAAAAAAATCTAAATATTGAGAAAATTGCCTTTAAAGTTGTCCGAATGAAGTCCTTAGCAATGCATATTACTGATCAAAATTTACGTTTTGATATATTTACAGTAAGAAATTGACAAAATATCGTCATGGAACATGATCTTTACTTAATATCCTAATGATTTTTGGCATAAAAGAAAAATCGATAATTTTTACCCATTCAATGTATTTTTGGCTATTGCTACAAATATATCCCAGCGACTCAAGACTGTTTTTTTGGTCCAGGGTCACATATGGGAGGCAACACTATCATCAGGATTTGAAGAGTAAAACAAGAGTAGCACAAAATATGGAAAATAAATTAACCTGTTAAAAAGTAGATAACATTTTTTTTTCTTTTTTTAAATGAAGTGCTATTATTGATGGTTTTGGTGTCTTTTTTATTTAATGTTTTAAAATGTTTAAGTCAATTAAGTTTCATTGACTATACTACTGAACAGGGGCGTAGGCAGCGGACGGGCCTGACAAGCACAGGCCTGCCCACTCTGATGAAAGCGCCCCCCCCCCCAGTGTATTATACAAATATAATATTAGTTAAATAATTGTTGTTTAATCTATTTTAACACAATTAGAGAACTATTATAACATCAAATAACTAAAATAAATAAAGTGTTTTTGCATATTTCTTGATGGGTTTGATTGATAGCAGTGTTAGCCAATTGTTGTCCAGGCTGTTTCAGGCATGTCACGCATGTAAATTTATGCGTGTTCACCCATTCAGTTGGACTGTAATTTGCAGCTGTGTTAGAAAAACAGCAGCAATGCATAATTCTGTAAAAAAAAAAATAGAGAGAGCCCGTCCATCAGTCCGCAAGTAACGGTAAGACTTTCAGTTCCACGTGTGAACCGGTTCATTCTGTGAAGCCGGGAACACACTAGTCTACTGTCAGGCTGATTATGAATGTCATTTGAGCTCAGTCAGTGTTTTCAGTCAGTGCTCAAAGTCGTTTTGTGGTGTCTAGAATTTAAGACCAGCTGTTGCCAGTCGTCCTCACAAAGCTTCTTTTTTAAATTATTTATTTATTTTAATCAATTCTGTGACTGACGCCGGCGGTTAACTAATTTGTAGGCCTATTAATAAAAAAAAAAAAATAAAAAAATGACAGACATTTCTGTATAAAATTATTTTATACTCTTTAGTTACATCTAATTTGGCATTTTAAATTAACATAGGCCTCTTGCATTCTTCTTATTAGCCTATTGGGCCTATTATTATTATTATTTAATTATTATTAAATTATTATTATTACAATTAATTTGCCCCGCAATGATTTCATGACGTGCTGTGAGGATAATAAAGATTAGGTTAGCTTAATCCTCATTGAAAATGTTTTTATACAATGAATTATAGGCCTAATGAAAATGATTAACACTGCAATCATCAATGAAAAAGCTTTAGCCTATTTCAAGCACCGACACGAAATACGTTTCTTTTCTCTCCTATTTTTTTATTTATTTTTTCCCACTAGCCTATGTGTGGGCCATAAGAGAAATATTAAGGGAGTACATTAAAACATTTAGCTATATAGGCTACCATTATCAGCATATGAAGTAGATTAGTTTCTCGTCGTCTCTGAGAGAATAGGCTTGTTTGAGATGCGCCTCGCCTGAAATGTAGTCCTATAGGCGGCTGCAGTGAGGGGAGGAGTGAAATAAACGCAGTCAAGACGGGCCGTTCTGAGCTCTCGGAGTGCAACAGATAGGCTACCTACGAGATCAAAGGCGGATATCGCGTTATTCTCACACATGTGCTGTGCTGCAGATAAACATGATATAATTTCGGTTCTGTTGCTTTTATATGAATATAAATATGATGAACAAGACACTCAAAGTACTTGCTATTTAATTCCATACGAAAGGCGTATTTATCATCCATTTTTACTTTAATTCATGTATTTTTATTTTAATAGAAAATATGACAACAATCAAATATCTCACACAGAGATCGCACTGACATAGTGTTTGGAAATATTCATGCACAATTTAAATGCATAATCGCATGAAATCAGATAACAAAATAAAACATTTGAGATGAGAACGCAGCATCACGGTTGTCTGAACCAATGAGCATTAAGCTGTGTGTCAGTCAGTCGTTCCCATCATGCTTTTGATCAGCGCAGTCGGTGGAGAGCAACTGCGCGCGACTGCTCAATCCGTCACAGCTGCCTCGCCGTCGCGAGAGTTTTTTGGCACACGTCAGCATGACATCAGAGCAAGTCAGACGTAACTCGGACACTTTTCTAACCGGCATGCATCTCGCGGTGATCACCGGTGATCGGTTCTGCATAGATTTTGGCTCATCTCAAACAAGCCTATTATGCGCCGTTAATGCAGCGTCAGATGCTAAAAGAGCCGTCAGTTTATGTTTTCTAGTGATTCTAGTGAATCGACTGAGATTAAGAGGTTCACCTCATAACTCTTGGGCAAAGTTTGAACGTTGCTTGTGTGATATACATTGGCTTGCCTTCCTGGTTTGAAACTAATATTTACAATATTGCAACATACAAACCAGCCCCCTAACCCACCCACCCTTGAGTTCGCGGTTTGGGGCCGCAGATTTGCGCTACGCCACTGGACTCCGTCCGTTAGTTAGCCTAGTGCCCACTCACTTTTGCCCAGGCCAGCCCAAAAATAAAATGATGGCTACGCCACTGCTACTGAACTATAACCTAATACATTGTTTGCAGCTACATTGTACACAAAGCCTCTTGATAGCAAAGCACCTCTAAGCCAGAGTGGTAGTCATTCATTATTTACTCAAGCATTTACAGCCTCAATGTAGAAAGGCATTCAAAGAAACTTGTACAGCTTATATTACAGATCATGGCTCAGTAGCTTCAGTTTAGCTTCTATACTCATCAACTCTGAACTGAAGCCATTAAGACCTGCCTGTACAAAATTAATCTCTCATAAACCTTTGCACCACACAGACCCTCAAAAAATTAGTCACATGATCCTGAACTCCCTCTGATCGAATGGGATGGGGAGATTTTCAAGCTGCACCTTTATTCCGGCCTGACAAATCCACTTCCAGTTCCTCCCCCAGCCCTGTCCAACAGCCTGTAATAATACCCAGCACATCAGCGTCCACGTGACCTGTCTCCAAGTCAGGCTGATAGGCGCACTTGGTTTGACAGAGAGAGCTGGGTAGGTTTTGCTGTTGGAGCTCCAGTTGGATAAGGTATGAAATAAAAGCAGCTTTTACAGGAACATAAAGGACAACAGTCAGATCAGGTAAACCTACTTGCCCTTTGTACCCTCACACTAAGTGTTTATTGTCTGCTTTCCATATCTCAGTATGCCTGTTGGTGCGTAAGTGGATCATGCTGTGTGCTTCAAACAATTACTGTGTCTAAAAAGACAAAGGGTGAGATGGTTTGTTTATTCTATGGTTTCAAATGGATGTGATACAAATAGATGCTGGGCATGCTCCCGTGCTCTGGGACAACATGAACAGCACCCTTTCTGTCAACACCCAGTTTAAGCTCTGAAGCAACCAAGAGGTATCAGTTTCAGGGGTGATTACCTCTGGACTTTTAGTGACATGATGCCCCAAGCAGACCAATGATAATGGCCAGCAGGACTGTTTATCTGGGGTTTAAATTATACGTGTCTAAAGCAAGGTCAGAGCTGGGATTAGAGGCTGTTTTGGGGTTGAGGGATAGTTGAAGCTGTCAAAGGAGATGCTCTTTTGGCCAAAGATTCTGTTCACATGGGCAGTTGGGTTTCGGAGATCAGCTCAGGGATTTATGGGCTGAATTTTACAGGGTAGTGAGGGAGTAAATCCCAAAGAGTTGGGAAACCTGTGTTTGTATGTATGCATTTGATGGGCTGGGAGGATTGGCCAAGGTCCTGCTTGAAAACGGTTCTCGATATAGGATTCAGGGTCACTTTTTGTTGACAGGCGGTGGTGTCATATTCAAAGGATTAGTAGCTCTGTGGACATGAGGCTTTCAACCTCTTAAAATAGAGAGAGAGAGACACTCAAGAAAACAAAACTGTAGTCAGACAACAGCAGTTTCTCAGAGTGCGACTGGACATGGCCCACACAAGACACATGCACACGCAAACATAAACCCAGTAACTCATTTGAAGTGCGGCCACTAAGAACAGCCGAAGCTGAGATGGCAGTGATGGGGGCTGAAGGTAAGAATGGCAGCAGTCGCACAGCTGTGCATGTCAGGTCACCATAGACCATTGGTCTCAAACTCAATTCCTGGAGGGCCACAGCTCTGCAGAGTTTAGCTCCAGCCCTAATCAAACACACCTGATCCAGCTAATCAAGCTCTTCAGGATCACTAGAAACTTCCAAGCAGGTGTGATTTGCAGCTGGTTGGAGCTAAACTCTGCAGAGCTGTGGCCCTCCAGGAATTGAGTTTGAGACCACTGCCATAGACAGAAGTAGAGTGGACTTCCTGGTTGTCCTTGAAGTGTTTGAGTGCAGTGATCCTAAGCAAAGTTTGGATTGAAAATAGATGCAATAGTCAATCAAAACAAAAACAATTGAGAGAAGCTAAGGTCATGGCCTTGAGTCAGCATTATTTTTCAGACAGACTTTGATTTGTGTGTAATGGAGAAGATATTGAAGCTTGTGATCTTGTGGGAAGAGTGATTGTGATTTAAAAATGTATGGTTATTTTATTTCTCAATCAATGGAGCCAGATGAAATATGCTCTAGTTTTGTGCCAGATATCCTTTGGCTTGTTCTCAGATGTCTATAGTAGCTGTGGTTAGACAGCTGGCAACAGTCAGTATGATGGGCACAAACTCTACTTGATATGGAAGTTTCTCAGAATGGCTTACAAGAATGGAAACCTTGACAAAGGGATCTGGTTCTTGCCAAGGATAGCATCTGATGTGGCCACTGTGGACCATGTTCCTAACTGTTCAGGGAGAAGTCACACCCAGGGCTCAGACACTTGATCTATCGTCACACAGACATAACTGTTTTATAGGGCATTGTGTCTGCAGCTGTGCACTGGCCTAGTGACTGGCTTTGCTGGCCTGAATCAAAGGCCTGGGAATGCAAATGGCATCCCATGACTATTTACAGCAAGTGTTTTGATATGAGTCATGAAACATATATCAAAGTGTTATTTTGAGCAGTGACAGCAGCTCAGGAACTAGTATAGGACTTCTCTAAATGCTTGTTTGGTTTCAACAGGTCTTAAAATGAGACCTTGTTTATGGAATTGGTGGACATAGGCCTTAGAAGAGGACTTCATGAATTCAACAGCTTAATGTTACTGAAATGTGTTTCAATGTGCCCCTATACAGATATGCCACGTCAGTTCCCAAAGATTGCTCTGAGTGATGTGGATGAGGAAGTTCGTCTGCTGGCAGAGAAGGTGTATGCCTCGGCACTGAAGGAAGAGGACACAAAAGATGCCCTCTCCTTGTACACTGTCCCTGAGGACTGTCCCATAGGCTTGCAGGAAGCCAAACAGAGGGAGCTACTCAAAGAACTGGCTGAGCAACAGTCAGAGGAAAGTGCCAAACGGTCAGCATCAATTAGTTCTTTAGTGTAAATTACTACCAGTAGCCTCACCCTGCTTGAAACACCAGGTCGTACCAGTCTATGGTAGACAAGCTGGTCTTTGGATGTGAAAGCTGGTTAGCTGTTTGCCCAAAGTGGTCTTTCACCAGCTTGACCAACATGGTCTATATGTTTGAACCCAGGTCCACCAACTGATCAACCATGTAGACCAGGACTTTTCAAACCTGCTTCTGGAGATTCAAGGTTTTGAAGAATTTTGCTCCAACCTGCCCCACCATACCTGGCTAGATGTTTCTAATGTTCCTGAATACCTTAATTGGGTGGCGTGTTTAATTAGGGTTGGAGCTGAACTCTACAGAACAGTGGCCCTCCAGGATTGGAAACCCCTGATCTAGACAAGCTTGGACCAGTTAATGACCACTTTAAACCATCTTGAAAACATGTCAAATCAGCTACCATCAGATGCTGGAATTCATTTTGAATTAATGATACACATGCTTAATTTTTTAGCCCCTATTTGCTTTAATCCTTTATAGGAAGAAGAATTTTAAGATGTTTCGATCCCAATCTATGTCACTACAAATCCCATTAAGTACGGATAGTGTTCGGGGTGTGGTGATGCCCCTCATTTCCCCTTCCTCTACCATCTCACAAAATTTCCTGGAGTATCAACGAGTCACCATAAGTGGAGACTACTGTGCTGGGGTGTGTATTATTACAATTTACAATCAAACAACTTTCTCTATTTTGTCATAATTTGTTGAAGGTTTAACCACCACAGGCGCTTTTAACAGCTAATCATGTTTTAACAATCGTGTTTTGTCTTACAATCACTGTGCTCTTATAGATTACAGTTGAGGACTATGAGCAAGCAGCTAAAAGTCTGCTAAAAGCTCTCTTTATTCGAGAAAAATATTCAAAACTGGCATATCACAGATTCCCACGGACCACTTCACAGTTTCTATGTAATGCAGCAAATATACAGTGGACAGAAGAAGATGAAATCTTTCCAGGTACATCTGTATTTGCTTAGAGTTAATAATCAGACATGACATGGAGACCATGTTTTTTAGTTCTAGGTATATTTTAGGCTCTATAAACATCTCAGTGGATTTTTGTTTACAACACTTGATGTTCCTCTTTAGTACCTGCCTAAAGTCCCTTCGCAAGACATCGACATTGAGCTAATTATAGAAGACATAAGAGCTGTCATGAGTTATATATAGCTCAACCCAGAACACTTGAAAATGTTGTGCTAGTATGGGAACGATTCTTTCTCATCTGATGGGAAATCCAGCATTTGTATGCTGGTCATCAGCAAGGGATGCTGTACTGGTCTACTGGTCTTCTTGCTAACTTAACCAGCAATACTTTCTTGGTCAACCAGCTTCACCAGCTATGTTTTGCTTACCTTTTTTTAATTCTTCTGCTCTCCATAGATATATGTCCCTGCCCTGGTGAGGGAGAGGACCCTTACAGCATGGAAAATATTCCAGACAACCTCAATTATCAGATGAAGATGAAGGATGGCATTATATATGTATATGAAAACACTGAAGCTCTGAGTATGAACAAACCACGCTGTCTGCCTTATCCAGACATGGAAACATTTGCCATTGACATGAGTCATGTGCTCGCCATGATCATCGACGGGCCTACGTAAGTCTCCAACCAATATCACCACAGAAGTCAACTATTCTCCTTATCTGCATATATGAGATCTAATTCTGAGATCTATAACCGTACTTCTTCTTTAAACAGTAAGACCTACTGTCATAGACGACTAAACTTCCTTGGGTCTAAGTTTTACCTACATGAAATGCTTAACGAAATGGCAGAACTAAAAGAACTCAAGGGGGTTCCTCATAGAGACTTCTACAATGTCAGAAAGGTATAATTTGGAACACATCAGTATATGCAAAAGTGATTTTCCCTATTGTCTAAATGTAAGCAAATGCTAACTTACAGGTAGACACGCATATCCATGCAGCAGCATGTATGAACCAGAAACACCTGCTTAATTTCATCCAAACAACCAATAAAACTGATGCAGAGAGAGTTGTCCTGGAGAAGGCAGGGGTTAAACTAACTCTCAAACAGGTGTTTAACAACCTGAATATGGACCCTTATGATCTTACTGTAGACTCATTAGATGTCCATGCCGTAAGTAACATTGTATCTATATGTTGTATATGTTAAAGCACAAGCATATGGTGGTGGCTTGTACAGTATACTTCATGTTTAGTGTATTTACAGGGTAGACAAACCTTTCATCGCTTTGACAAATTCAACTCCAAGTACAATCCAGTAGGAGCAAATGAGCTACGGGAAATCTACTTGAAGACTGACAATTACATCAAAGGGGAGTATTTTGCCCACTTGATCAAGGTACAGTAATTTACCTTGTACAGTAAAGGCCATTGCACACTGAATCTGAAATTTTCGTCCCAAATTTTTGCACATTAAAAAATAAATACGACCTCACGTTGTGTCAATCAAGTTTACACACTGCCTCCGAAACTTTAGTCTGTCATAAAAAATGTGCATCAGGTGCGATTTTCTGCATTTTCACATCCGTAGCGAGCATTTTGATTGGAAAAGATGACGAATACGAAACAATGGGAAAATGCATTCAACAATTTCAGACTCAGTGTGCAAGGACCTTAAGGGTGTGGGTTTGGTTGGTAGGGACATTCAGTCAAACTATAGAGATGCACCATGTTTTCACCTACACAGATTAGATTATTACAAATATTCATGCAAATTTCAGTGTAAAAGTGAACCTTTTGAAACTCTAAACTTAAATAACGTTTGTGCTTAAGTACAGTTTTGTGCCAGAAACACAGAGACTGTCAAAATACCAACTACTGTACTAGTGAATCATAGTTTACCCTACCCTAACCCTAAACCTACCAATACTAGGGAGGTAATAATTTGGCAGGGGTCAGAATTGGGCACAACACCCGCCCGTGGCATAGGCAACATAGGCAGTTGCCTAGGGCGCAAAATCGATCTGCCAGGAGTTCACATGACAGATATCTGACTTCAAGCAGGGTTCAAGCGTTATTTCCAAGTAGGAGGTGGGAAAAATCCTAACTTCGAGTTGACTGGATTGCTGCATAATTTAAACACTTTCTGCATCATGACGTAATTATAATACATCAGCATGGCGCACGCAGTTAAAATAGTTTGCCAATTTATGTGCTCTTAAAGTATAATAAAAACATCAAATTATCAGGGGCACAAGGCAGGAAAAGACACAAAGAAGAGGAGCAGAAAAAAGAGTGATATTGAGGTTAAAATTTTTTTTTTTACAAAAAATATTAATAGTTAGTTAGTAAGAACTGATCCCCAAACTAAACTGTGGCCAAATCCTCTATGCAGGACACATTCATATCTGTTATTTTTGCATAAAGCAGACATACCCCCCCCCCCCCCTGCAATTCAAGGCTTCATGCCACAAAAATGGCCATTTTACAAGCCCTCGCTTTGACCTTTAAACACAAACCAGGCACACAACTAGTCTCTCCACATTCAACGCCAACTCGGAAACTGCGTACGCTCTTCTGTGTCCGCTGAACTGTTAACTCAAAGTTAACGACTGTGTATAGCCCGTGATGTTTATGTAGTATTTTGAAATAGCCTTTTTAGACCATCTTAACTGGCAATAATGACATTGTGGAACGTTTCTGCTTGAGTTAACTGCGTATTTATTCTTACATTATTTAAAAATATAATAATTTAAGCTTCTCTAATGTTGTTTTATTTTCAGTTACATGACAAATGTCTTTTGAAAAATACCATGACCATCTAGCATTCATAAAATATAATTCAAATTAATATGTAATTAATTCATGTGCACTTTGTTTAATTTTTGTGTGGTTCTTCAAGTGACTGTTAGTCAAATGTGTTTATTTATAATCACAAATGATTTACTATTTATTTATGTTAATACTTATCAGTATTTGTTATGTCATATTATATTATAGTAAAGTTAGGAAAAAAAATGGCATTTTCTGAAAAAAAAATTTAGTGGGGGGGGGGGGCAGAAATCCAAAATATCGCCTAGGGCACCAACAAAGCCTGGGTTGGCCCTGCGCCTGAATGGGCAAATACATACAAAAGTATAAAATATACCCGTCTTGGCAAGTAACTTTTTGTAATCAATGATTAATCTATTTAATTTTTGAAGTGGAGTACATGCACCCGTTCGACTGGCCATTTTTTGTTTTATTTTAGAGCATCTTCTATTCCGTGCACACAAACTGCACTGCAATCATTATTACATTGTTATTATTATAATTAGTCTGTAAACGGACATTAATAGAGGCCAGAGATGCTGAAGACTGACGCGAAGAGGAGAAAATACCATAGCAGGCAGAACAAGATTCATGATGCGCGAAATATATGAATCCTATATATTGAATTATATATGAATGTAACTGGTTTTAAAAAAGTTTACATGGTGTTTTCTTTTCATCTTGCTTCTGTATAATGCATCTAAATGAGTGTTAACACAGTCAGCGCTGCTGTGTTTACAGTGGCAACCAAGGAAAAGCTGTATTACTGTTCCATAAGCGCCACCTGCTGTCAGAGAGTGACATTACATCTCATTCAGGCCGTCTACTGTTTCTATTTCACGTAGCATGATTTCACAAAGCTAAAGTCGCACCATTCTGTTCTTGCTTCAGATTTTGAAATTATGCAGTCTAAAATAAATCAAACATTGCTCGTTTTCTTGTTGTTGGATTGATGCATGATTAAAATGCAGTGGTTGCCTTGCCACTAATTTCAAATGGCAATGAAAAATCAAGGTTTATCACAGAGTGAAGAATATGCTAATGTTATTTTATAAGTAATTATTCAATTTCTGTACCTGAACCACCTACGAACATAAAAACTTAAGCAAAATGTAATTTCTATCTTTGTGCTATATATTTCATTTTGCTATTGCTTGCAATTTGTTCACTTGTTCTTATTTACTGGCTGTCAATTATCTTTAATAATGTTTTTTTTTGCTGTTTTATTGAAATTGAGAATTGTACAATTTTATATGTACAGTCGTGGTCAGAATTATTGGCACCCTTGGTAAATATGATCAAAGAAGGCTCTGAAAATAAACCTGCATTATTAATACTTTTGATCTTTTATTTTAAAAAAATCACAAAAATCTAACCTTTCATTGAACTAAAACAATTGAAATGTTTTTCACAAATACACGTTGGGCACAATTATTGGTACCCCTTGAAATTCTTAGGAGTAAAATATCTTTGAAGTATATTAAATTGTAAGTCGCTTTGGATAAAAGCGTCTGCTAAATGAATAAATGTAAATGTATTCCCATTCATATTCACAATTTTGAGCACTCCAGAGTGATTATGAACATGAAATTATCCAGCCATGGCTTCCTGTTTCATAGAAATATAAATAGGAGGGAAAACAAAGCCCAAATTCCCTTAATCATCCATCACAATGAGAAAACCAAAGAATATATTTCTGATGTGCAGCAAAAGATAATTGAGCTTCACAACTTAGTGAAGTGGCTTTAATAAAAGAGCTAGAGCAGTGAAAATTCCCATTTCCACCATCAGGGCAATAATTAAGAATTTCCAATCAACAGAAAATGTTATGAATCTGCCTGGAAGAGGACGTGTGTCTATATCGTCCTAATGCATGGTGAGGAGGAGAGTTTGAGTGGCTAAAGACTCTTCAAGGATCACAGCTGGAGAATTGCAGAAAATAGTTGAGTCTCAGGGTCAGAAAAAAAATTGTCAAACAGAACCTACATCACATGTTGTTCGGGAGGGTTTCAAGAAATATTCGTCCTAGCTCATCCAAAAACAAACTCCAGCATATTCAGTTGTCAGACACGACTGGAACTTCAAATTGGACTGGCTTCTATGGTCAGATGAAACTAACAAATATATATTTTAGCATCAAACACTCAAGATGGGTTTGGTGAACACAGGGATAAAAAGTACCCCATGTGTAAAATGAAATATACTGCTGTATTTTTGATGTTGTGGGCCTATATTTCTGCTGGAGGTCCTGGACATCTTGTTTAGACACATGGCATCATGGATTATATCAAATACTAACAGATAAAAAATCAATAAGTGACTGACTCTGTTAGAAATCTTATAATGGGCGATGTTTGGATCTTCCAACGGACAATAATCCAAACACAAACCTCAAAAACAACACAAAAATGGGTCACTGAGCACAAAACCAAGCTTCTGCTATGGCCAGTCCTCTGACCTGAACCCTGTAGAAGATGAGTGAGTGAACTGAAGAGAAGCAGCACCGTCATGAGCTGTGAATCTGAAGAGAAGCAGCACCGTCATGAGCTGTGAATCTGAAGAGAAGCAGCACCGTCATGAGAAGAGAAGCAGCACCGTCAAGCTGTGAATCTTCATGAGCATCAAGCAGCACCGTCATGAGCTGTGAATCTGAAGAGAAGAAGCACCGTCATGAGCTGTGAATCTGAAGAGAAGCAGCACCGTCATGAGCTGTGAATCTGAAGAGAAGCAGCACCGTCATGAGCTGTGAATCTGAAGAGAAGCAGCACCGTCATGAGCTGTGAATCTGCAGCACCGTCATGAGCTGTGAATCAGCACCGTCATGAGCTGTGAATCTGAAGAGAAGCAGCACCGTCATGAGCTGTGAATCTGAAGAGAAGCAGCACCGTCATGAGCTGTGAATCTAAAGGATCTGGAGTGATTCTGGATGAAGGAATGGTCTCTGATCTCTTGTCAGGTGTTTCTAACCTCATCAGGCATTATAGGAGAACAGCTGTTAAACTGGCAAATGGAGGTTTCAAAAAGTATTGAATAAAAGGGTGCCGTTAATTGTGGCCAATGTGTATTAGAGAAAAATCATTATTTCATAATGATATTTATTCCTATTTTAAATTCTTATTATCCAATGAAAGGTTCGATTTTTTTTTTAATTTTTTAAATAAAAGATCAAAAGGATTAACAATGCAGATTAATTTTCACAGCCATCTTTGATCATATTTACCAAGGGTGCCAATAATTCTGACCACGGCTGTCTTTAAAATATTGGTGTCATAAGTTTATTTATTAGAATACAAAAATCAAAATTGATAAGAGCAACTATTTTAATTGTTTATTTTTTTGTGTGGCAAGTCTAGTGAAAATATTAACAGGGCAAGTAATAGTGTTAACCACTGAAAAAATCCTTAGCATTGAGCCCTGGGCTATTTTTCAGTGCCATTTTATTCCCTTCCCGCTCCTCAGCTGGCAATCACTAAGTCAAATGCAGTCACCAGGCTGTACCGGTTAACTAAGGCAAATATGCCAGTAAATGTAAATTTTTGGGAGCTTTGGCTACACAATTACCTCTTCAAAGACTGAGAAAAAAAAAAAGCATACAAAAATATCAGAGCATTTAATGGTAAAAAGCAAAAGAAGTGCTCAGCACAACAGCGGCCTGTTTTTCCGTTCATTATAGGTCATGGATATTCAGCTTTTTAGTCAGTGAAAGTCAGGGAATTTGACGTTTGACTTAGAGAGGGAACCCTGATGTAAAGATCAGCTAACTTACATTTAATTTTTTTAAATGTAAAACGTGTCTCTGTGTCTCTTGTCAGGAAGTAGCACATGATCTGGAAGAAAGCAAGTATCAGCATGCTGAACCGCGACTGTCCATCTATGGACGTTCCCCTGAGGAGTGGGAAAGTCTCTCCCATTGGTTTATTCAGCACAAAGTTTACTCTCCAAACATGCGCTGGATCATACAAGTGCCCAGAATATAGTAAGGAGCTACATTAATTCTACATTTTCAGAAAGTATTAATTTCTTGTCGTACAATTATATTATGTTTGTCTCTTTCAGTGACATTTTCAAGTCACGTCAGTTGATTCCTAATTTTGCCAAGATGCTCGAGAACATTTTCCTTCCTCTGTTTGAGGCAACAGTGAATCCTCTGCAGCACAAAGAGCTCCATGTATTTCTAAAATATGTAAGTTCAAGGTTCATAATAGATGTAAATAAATGTAATCAACATACTTTAATTGTTTTAAATACTTCATGGCCAGATATATGTGGACATTGCCTTTTAATTAATGGTTTGAGTATTACAGCAATCGCAGTGGATTCAAATCTTAATGTTTACAGCATACAATAACAATCTAGAGAATTGTGTGCTTTCAGGATCTTTTCTGCTCCAGCATGAAAAACGTGACTGGTCTGCACAAAGCCCAAATCTGAACCCCACTCAGCATATTTAAGGATTAGGTCTTATTAAAATGACAACCACAAGTCAGGCCCCATTAGCCAACGCCTGACCTCTGACCAATGCCTGACCTCACTAATGCTCGTGTCTGAATAGGAGCAAATTCCTGCATCCATGTCCGTGTACATCTAGTGGAAACCTTTCGAGAAGAGTGGAAGCTGGTGTCCACATTCTTTTGTCCATTTAGTGTATTTTATATTTTTGTTTTGATTAATTCATAATAATGAATCAGCACATTATTTGATATCACAGGGTGCACTTCATATTGAGAAAAACTTTGCAGACTCTTTTTATCCCCCTAGACTTTACTCATAGGATGTCCCCTCTTTCACAGGTGACTGGCTTTGACAGTGTGGATGATGAATCCAAACATAGTGACCACATGTTCTCTTATAAGAGCCCCAAGCCTGAGCAATGGACAACAGATGACAATCCGCCCTACAGCTACTACCTCTTCCACATGTATGCCAACATCATGGTGCTCAACAACCTCAGGAAGTATGTGCTTCATTATATCTGTTCCACACACCAACTGGAAAATGCCATTATGTGAAGGGAGAGGCTACATTTCCCATAGCAGTAGGATTGGAGGAGGAATTAACCAGAGATAACTTTAATATTTGCTATAAAGATCTTCTACTATGCCCCCAGGCTTTTATAAACCTTGAATAGGTACTGAAAGGCATTTAGGAAGAAAAGGTTTCCTATTGCATGTGTGAGTGTTCCACTATGCACCAGGACATCTATAAATAACACTGTATCAGTAATGCACACATATTGGGTTACAACGGAGATACTGTTAAAGCTACTGTCAGTAGAACATACGGACATTATCTTTCCACTTTATAAAGAATGGATTATGGACTGGGCCAATTACACACGAATTACAGTAAATACTACAGGAAAGAAACTTTCCAGATAGCCTTACTAGTGTGCTTTATTTGGTGACATCTACATGAACTGGCTCTATGTCAAAAAAGACAATTGAATCTGAGTAAATAAAATTACGTGAAAGTAATCTTACATATGTTTTAGTATGCCACCCTAGGATTTTTACTGTGTCCCTCTGGCGCCCACATTAAAAAATGGAAAGCTAGAGGCTGCGAGTTGAGATGCCCACTATGCCCCATTGTATATGTAACATATACACAGATAAACAGCACATGAACATATGCCTGTGACTTTTTATCACAATGTGAAATTGAACTAAGTAGTACCATCTATTTTGCCATCTGAAGCACTAAAAATCAGTCCCTCCAGGATTTTACAAGTGCAGAATTTAACGCAAAATCAAGCAGTTTGCATATTCGTCTTATTTCTGCTATTGTATACAATTCTGTATTCTCAGCAAAGCATAATTATTCATTATTTACTGTATTTTACTGAGTATTTCTGTGCTGCATTGTGTTGTGGGATAAGAACCCCAAATTATGTTTTTTTTTTTTAATTGGAATCTTACAGTTGCTAACTTTAATTACATAAAAACATCATGATTATTGGTGCATTTTTACGGCAATCAATGAAATTTCTGAAGTCTTTGTGGTACTGAAAAGTGCCCTAAATAGCAGCTGTTATGTTGTATGCTATGGTGTATTATCTCTCGAATGTGTTCATTCTTGTAACTGCCTCTTAATTTTCCTCATTTGTTCTAATTTGTTGTTATTTGGACACTATAACTGCTACAAACGGAGGGCTATAATTTTATATTGGTTGTTTCAGCTTGTATATGCGTGTGTTTTACAGGGAACGTGGTCTTAGTACCTTTCAATTTCGTCCACACTGTGGTGAAGCTGGTTCTATCACCCACCTGGTTTCAGCTTTCCTCACTGCGGACAATATCTCGCATGGCTTAAACCTGAAAAAGGTTAGAATCAGAAGATTAGTTCAGACTATTGTGGTCAGAGGCCCTTAAAAATTGGGGGACATTTTTTTTCTTTGTTCGAAGTCTAATGCAATATAATTCTAAAAACATTAAAGATAACTATTCATTGTAAGAGCTTATTAGTCAAATTACCAAATATATTTTACTTTAACTGATGGTGGTCTTCAGCCCAAGTATATTCATGAAGTTGCTGATGAGACATGTTAAATGGAAGGAGCCTGATCAGAGTATTTAATCTCATGATCAACCTGAACAAGCTGTCACATGTAACACATACGCATGTGTATTTTTTCCAGAGTCCAGTGCTGCAGTACCTGTATTATCTTGCCCAAGTGCCCATTGCCATGTCCCCACTGAGTAACAACAGTCTGTTCCTGGAATACTCCAAGAACCCACTGCGAGAGTTCCTACACAAAGGCCTTTGTGTGTCGCTCTCCACTGATGATCCCATGCAGTTCCACTACACCAAGGTCAGACTCATACAACCATCTTACAGCTGGACCCCAATTTCCTAAATGTACCTGATGTACCCCCTAAAATGCCCTAACCTTTCAATAAATAAGTTCAATAATGAATTACAGCCCTGTAATGCCTGCCTGTATAATAATCAGAAATATAATTTTGGAACATTTATTGAACCTTTATTTATTTATATATATATATACTATATTGCCTTCTAATGAAAGGTTTGACTACTTTAGTAATTTCCATGAGTACAAATCTTAATGTTTAATATATATATATTTATGTGTTGTACTTCTAATTTATAGAAACAGTTTGGACAGAACCCTTTTCTATTCTAACATGACAGTGTCTCTGTTATAAGGCAAGAATAAAAGAGAAATGATGATTCAGTCATGTGGAAGAACTTGACTGGTCTGCAGAAAGACAAGTCCTAATCCCAGCTGAACACCTCTGGTGTGACTTTTAACCAATGACTTGTACATATGGGTACATATCATACACTTCAAAACTGTTGCAACAGGATTACAATTTTTTTAAGTACATGAATTATGCTTCCATCTTTGTTGCTTCTAGTTTCAGAACTTTTCCATATAATGAATTCATTGGTATTTGGTGAGTTTTTGGCTCAAGGTCTGCATTTAAAGTCACACCAGAGGTGTTCAGCTGGGATTAGGACTTGTCTTTCTGCAGACCAGTCAAGTTCTTCCACACTGACTGAATCATCATTTCTCTTTGATCCTTGTCTTATACACAGAGACACTGTCATGTTAGAATAGAAAAGGGTTCTGTCCAAACTGTTGCTATACAATTAGAAGCACACAATTCCCTAGAATATCATTATATGCTTAAACATTAAGATTTGTACTCATGGAAATTAATAAAGTAGTCAAGGCTTTCATTAACACTCAGCACCATTTGGACAAAAATGTCCCCATTGAAACCAATTAAAACCGCTATTTTTAATTGCAATGCCGTTTAACTGTAAAATGATGCAATTTTTGTTCATAGGCTTTCATTCTGTTGACAAGGCTTCAAAGTAATTTTTTTTACAATTTTTACCAGATGGTGCCACTTTTTCAGATTTGGTCTATAATACTTGCTTTATTCCTGTTTTCTGCTTCTGCATATTATAAAGTCAATTGGATAAATAATGCAGCTATAATTGTGTGGGTGTGTTGGTATTGATGTCAGAGTGTGGTTTGTAAGTGTGTCATAAAAAAATGTGTGTATGTGTGTGTTCTTGTAAAAATTGAGAGAGAGAAACTCTACTATAAATCACAAATCCAACCACTGTGTGCATCAGCGGAGTTTTGCTGGCGTCTAATGGGGAAAATATGGTACTGCGCCCAAATAAAATTTTACTGAAAGCTAATTTTTTGAGATATCAACCTCAAATTTGGAACACAACTTTGTCTTTGATTTTCTAGCAGGTTTAGAGTTCAACATGTTTCATATATTAAATATTCCTAAAAAAATATACAAAAATATTGTTCATAAATCATTTTCATAAACTTAAACCTGTATAACTTTTTTTGGTTTCACGTTTAAAAAAAAAATAATTCTTCATGCATACACACACACACACACACATATGTATGTGTGTATATATATATATATATATATGTATGTGTGTGTGTGTGTGTGTGTATATATATATATATATATATAGTGCTGTCAATCGCACATTTTTCTAAAATTAATCACGATTAATCCCACCTAACATTAAAGTTTTTAAATATACTTTTATATCGCAAAAATTTCACATTCAATCTTCAAATGTACAAACAACATAAAGACAGTATATTTTTGTATAATTCTTTAATGGCATCTTTTTTTATGATTGAAGGCCAGCATCACTGATATCAATATGTCTCTATAAAATGGTTTTTCCCCTTAATATTTAACCATTGACTGTGGCTATTCAGCATTACAGTATAATTGAGAGCTAACAATTTTAACATTTATTAGACTTTACTTCTAATTTAAGTGAACTTAAAACAATCTTCACAAAAAAACATTATAATAAATGACATATTTAGTTACCTGTGCCCTACTGCAGAAATATACAGAAAACGAATAGTTACCAAACACTAAATTCTAAATTAAATATAGATGAACCCCTTAAAGCTATAAAAGTTATTGATTTCGTCTTCATTTTTTTCTTTAGTTCTTGCATTAATAGACATCACAGCAGCTGGTTATTAGCTTATTTGCCTGCTATTGCTTTAAAAGCTGCTGCTGAAAGTGACGCGGTCTGACATGCATCTTATTTTCTCACTACTCTATTTAAATTTTCTGACCCACTTCAGGTCTTAAAGTCTCTACTAATGAGTGGACGAGTTGAATCGGGAGTGTTAGATGAGGGACACAGACACAGTGCTGGGGTGCCTTAGGACAGTTTTTAAAACCATTTCAGAGACATGTTCTTAAATGTGACGCATATATAACATTGCATGCATGCACACAGTTTTAAGGCAGCTTTAATCGCCTTTTTGGTAACATCCCTTAACTGATGGAACAACTAGGACATTGCATGCACATAGCTTCTTTTGCTGTTTGATATCAAATGATACACAGGCTACAGCGCACCCCGGCACCTTTGTGCGTGTTTTTGAAGAGTGCGCGCTATGAGCACAGTATCTTTTCCGCGCTCGTTTGACTCGTGCTTGGCGCGGAGGCGAAGTTGGAGCGCGCGTCTGAAATGTCTCCCGTTTGATGTGGTCATAAAGACGTTCTGCATCTAAATAAACGCAATCCTTTTCTAGAAAAAAGAGACCGAGGCAGCAGTTGGGAATGGGGTGGCCAACCCTAGCCCCACCCCTGCGTTAATTGCATTAAATATTTTGAACGCGTTAATCTGAAAAAAACGAATCCGGTCTATGAACTTCCGTTCACTCACCACCAGAGGTCACCCGCTCACCACATGGACTCTTGCACTACAGTACTGTTGCACCTCACCTCGGATTACAGTTCCCATCATCCATTGCACTGATGACACACACACAGCTGAATACACTGATTACACTGCTGATTCCCATCAGACATGCTACTTAAACCATGGACTTCCTCTGCCGAGTATTGTTTAGTGTTTAACGCAGTCATAGCTGATAGCTACTTTACGGAGCCATTCCTAGTTTCATAGTCTTAGTCTTGCCAAGCCTGTTTACCTGTGTTTTGATTATTGCTTTTATGTTTTTGGATTGCCCTATCGGTTTGCCTTTTGGACTCTGTGTACCCCTGTTTGGACTATTGCTCGTGTACTCGGATTACCCCTATTGTCAAGCCCTTTGGATATTGTTCGCCGATCGATGATCCACACATGCTCTCGGAATACTCTTGTGTCTTGCCCTCGACATAACTGTTTACTGATGTTTGACCCTGCCTGTGTTTGACTGTTTCTGAATAAAAGCTTGCACATGGATCCGTACAGCCTCATATCTTGTCGGCTCCGTTACAGAATACTTTGCCACACAAGGATCCAGCAGCTGTTCAAGTGGACACTGGCCAGGTATGGACACTGCGAGAATATTTTTAGCTCTTAAACAAGGCCCGCGATCACTCGAGGACTATATTCAGGAGTATCTAGCCATTGCATTTTACTCCGATTTACCGGACTGTTTGTTGATAGAGTTTTTCTGTGATGGCATTAATCAACCTCTACAATCTGAGCTTAGACGCGAGGGTCCACGTTCATCACTCGCTCAGTTTCTTGATTATGCTTTGTTGACTGTTGGCTCTTTGTTTACTGTGGGTGTCGTGGAGGAAGAACGCGACACCGCGTCTTTGACTGAGATGGTGGCTGCACCAGAGCGCGCTCACAAAATGGCGGCGACAGCGGAGCCTGATTGTAAAATGGCGGACACAACAACACCCCATTATATCACAGCTGTCAATCATGTCACAGTCCAGAGTCACATAACATCACAGCTGTTCATCCAGAGTCACGTTAGGTCACAGCTGTTCATCCAGAGTCACGTGTCACAGTTCATCCAAAGTCACAGTTCATCATCATGAGTCATCGTCACAGCTGTCAAGTTAGTGTCACATTGATCATCGTGAGGTTCATCCAGCCACGTCACAGGTCACAGTTCACGTCACATCTCCAGAGTCACGTTACGTCACAGCTGTTCATCCAGAGTCATGTTACGTCACAGCTGTTCTGATCGTCACTGTTCATGTCACGTTAGTCACACGTCATCCAGAGCTGTCACAGCTGTTCATCCGTTAGTCACAGTCACGTCACGTTACGTCACAGCTGTTCATCCAGTCACATCATCACAGCTGTTCATGTCACGTCACGTCCTCCACGTTACGTTATCACAGCTGTTCATCCACGTTACGTCACAGCTGTTCATCCAGAGTCGTTACGTCACAGCTGTTCATTCAGAGTCACAGTCACAGCTGTTCATCCAGAGTCACGTTACGTCACAGCTCACGTTACGTCACAGCTGTTCATCAGAGTCAGTTAGTCACAGCTGTTCATCCAGAGTCACGTTACGTCACAGCTGTTCATCCAGTTACGTCACACGTTCATCCAGAGTCACGTTACGTCACAGCTGTTCATCCAGAGTCACGTTACGTCACAGCTGTTCATCCAGAGTCACGTTACGTCACAGCTGTTCATCCAGAGTCACGTTACGTCACAGCTGTTCATCCAGAGTCACGTTACGTCACAGCTGTTCATCCAGTCACGTTACGTCACAGCTGTTCATCCAGAGTCACGTTACGTCACAGCTGTTCATCCAGAGTCACGTTACGTCACAGCTGTTCATCCAGAGTCACGTTACGTCACAGCTGTTCATCCAGAGTCACGTCCAGAGTCACACGTTACAGAGTCACAGCTGTTCATCAGAGTCACGTTAGTCGCAGATGTTACGTTACATCACAGCTCACAGCTGTTCATCCAGAGTCACGTTACGTCACAGCTGTTCTGTCAGAGTCACGTTACGTCACAGCTGTTCTGTCAGAGTCATGTTACGTTACATCACAGCTATTCATCCAGTCACGTTACGTCACGTCACAGCTGTTCATCCAGTCACATCACATCAAAGCTGTTCATCCAGAGTCATCTCACAGCTGATCATCCAGAATCACATCCTGTCACCGCTGATCAGCCAGAGTCATGTCACGTCCTGTCTACCACACCCAGATATTAAAGTTCAATCCCTCAGTATCCTAGTCTGGTATCCAGTGCGAGGGATGCACCGCTGGTGTCTGCACACACAGCTGGTATCCCCAAACCCACTCTCTTCAGCCTTCCTGTTCCTGAACTGATTCCCCTGTCTGAAGTGTTTCCCATGATAGGGATTGCTTTTTGGTGTGTTTGGGCTGCGGAACCTCCAGAGGTGTCAGTGGTATCCATCTAAGATCTCTCTGCCTGCCCTGTCGTGGCTACGGAGGCCGTCTGCGAACTCTCGTTCCTGTCCTGTCATGGCTATGGAGGCTGTCTGTGAACTCTTGCCTTGCTCTGAACCGGCCGATGAGGCCATCTCTTAACTCTTTTCCTGTTCATATTCAGCCATGGAGGCTGATTGTGAACTGTCTGTCTGTCTAGTTTCAACTTATGAGTGTGATATTGAACTGTTTGTCTTGCCAGTTTATGTCACTGAATTATCTGGTCTCAGTCAACGAACCTGGTTTAGAACTTTCTGCCAGTCCTGTTTCAGTCTGTAAGCCTAATGTCGAGCCATCTGTCTGTTCTATGTCACGTTATATGTTTGAATACTCTGTCTGCCCTGTTTTAGTCAAGAAGTCTGTTGTTGAATCATTTGTCTGTCCAGTTCCCACTAATCAATCTAAGGGTGAATTGTCAACCTGTCCAGTTTCAATAAATGGTTTTGATTTTGAACCATTTGATGGTCCACTTTCAAGTAATGTGTTTGATGTTTCTGTCTGTCCCATTGCAATCAATGAACCTGTTATCTGCCCCCTCAGTCCAGTCATGATCCCAGAAACTATAAATACTCTCCATGTCTGTCTCGTTACCCCTGTCATTTCCAAAGAGCCCACAAATGAACTGTCTGTCCTGTTTCTGTAAATAAGTCTACTTTTGAGCCACTTGTCTGTCCCGTTTCAACCAATGAGACTGATTTTGAATAGTCTACCAATCCAGTTTCAGTCGATGCACCTTAGTTTGAACAGTTTTTCTGTACAAATGTAGCTGTGGAATCTGCCGTTGAACTGACTGCCTATCTGGTTTCTATTAGTGATAAGTCTAATTTTGAACCATCTATCTGCCCCATGTTAATTAATGAGCCTGAGTATGATTTATCTTCCTGTCGAGTTTCTGTCACTGAACTGTTCTGCTTCAGCTTCTGTCAATGCCCCTGATTTTGAGCTATCTGCCAGTTCTACTCCAGCCAATGCAGTTGATGTTGGACGGTTTATCTATCCGGTTATTGTCAATGGACCCGATCATTAACCGTCTGTCAGTCCAGTTTCTTTCAATGAGCCTGATTATGAACTGTCTGCCTGCTCAGTGGTCACCAGGGAAACTGTTAAGGATCTCATTACATTTCCTGCCCCGGTCCTTGTGGCCTTGAATGCTCTGTCTGTGTTGTCTGTCTCTGATTTCTCTAGGTCTCAGTCTCTACCATGGTCTCCTGATCAGTCTGGCTCGCCGTGGGGGTCTTCTGCTCCATCTTCTTTGCAGTGGTGGTCTTCTGCTCCGCCCTAGTGGTGTACAATTTTAACAGTGTTAAAGAAGATGTGTTGTTCAGATCTAGAAACGCTCCTTTACTAACTGCAAGCCGTTCTACTCGCCGCCGTAGTTTTGTTCCTTCATTCTCGTGAGTGTCTGCATTCCTCCGCAAGCGCACGTAAGCTCAAGCTTTACAGAAACTCGCTGATCTGATCAACAACACCCAGACTCTGTTTTAATCATTCTTGGGGACTTTAATAAAGCAAATCTCTCCCGTGAATGGGCAAAATACAGACAGTATGTTACATGTCCCACCATAGACAGTAATATATTGGATCACTGTTACACAGCGAATAAAAGATGCATATCACTCTGTTCCACGAGCAGCTTTGGGGCCAGTTTGCTGCAAACAATCTGGACGAGCTCACAGAGACTCACTTCGTATATCAGTTTCTGTGAGGACATGTGCATTCCTACCAGGACTCATTTAACCTACAACAATGACAAACCATGATTCACTGCAAAACTCAGACAGCTTTGTCAGGCCAAAGAAGATGCTTACAGGAAGGGGATAAAATCTTGTATAAACAGGCCAAATACACACTGGAAAAAAGAGATCAGAGTATCAAAGAGGAATTATTCCGATAAGCGAAGGATTTAATTATCTTCTAGTGATTTAGCATCAGTGTGGAAAGGTCTGAAAGAGATAACCAACTACAAGACACCATCCCCAAGCATTGTGGATAATCAACAACAGGCAGACAATCTGAATGAGTTCTATTGCAGATTTGAAAGAAAAAAAAACACCCCACACCCGCTCTGGACACCACTCCACACAACTATTAACACCCCCAGCAACCCCCCTCTCCCCCACACCTACAATTCAGATCAGCAAATACGAGGTGTGCCAGGTCTTCCGGAAGCAGAAAAGGAAAAAAAGCACCAGGCCCAGACGGTGTCACACCAGCCTGTCTGAAATCCTGTGCTGATCAGCTGGCCCCCATCTTCACAAAGATCTTCAACAGATCACTGAAACTGTGCGAAGTCACGTCATGCTTCAAACTCTCCACCATCATCCCCATCCCAAAGAAATCCAAAATGACAGGACTAAATTACTACAGACCTGTGGCTCTAACTTCTGTGGTCATGAAGTTATTTGAAAAACTCGTGCTGGCCCACCTGAAGGACATCACTGGACCCTCGCTGGATCCTCTTCAGTTTGCCTACAGAGCAAACAGGTCTGTGGATGATGCAGTCAACATTAGACTACATTATGTTCTGCAACATCTAGACAGACCAGAGAATCCTGTTTGTGGACTTCAGCTCGGCCTTTAACACTATCATCCCAAACCTCCTTGTAAGAAATGTAGCTCTTATTTTATCCTTTTGGGAATCGAATCTTATAGATTCGGGTTGATGTGATAAACTGATCTGATTCAAATAATTTACACCTTATCAACTTAGACATCCAGCGTCGTAGTCAAACTTAGTGTCTTATTAATTTGTTTTACTTATTCGTGGCTAACGATATTTTTCAAAAAAAAAATGTTTTTTACCATGAGCAAGGTAACGAGATCTTGGCAAATGTTTAGACTCGGAAATTTCACAACATGAGACAAGGATTCTTTATCAATGATACAAAAGTTTATTTGCTAACTGTTATTCCACAATGCACATACACACACACACACACACACACACACATTATTCTTTACAGCGAGGTGGTCTTTCTGCTGGACCTTAGGCCTGTCGCACCTCCTACGGTGCCTGTGGTGGACTGTGCATGACAGGGGCGTCCTCTTCCCTGAGGCAGGCCTATGCCCGACCGCATACCACATTGTTTTGCTGCAGTCTTCAGCTGGGGACCACCATTCATTGACGTTTCGCCCCTTAACCCAGAACGTCTACTGGTGGCAGGGCAGTGAACAGGGACGTCTCCTTGACACCCCCTGCAGCAAAACCTAATTAGATGTTACTCCCCAAGCCTTATCTCGTCGTTTCAGCCAGAGCCAGTGGCTTGCTTTCTCCGCTTCCTCAGAGAGCTCTTTGGTGGATCTGCTCAGTGTGGCTCCCCATATTCCCAGGTCCTTGAGCAGGCATGATGTTGATCTGCCCACAAAGCCTCTGGCTCCCACCTCAACCGGGTAGAGTCTCACACTCCATCCACTTTCTCTGCACTCCGCAACCAGGTCTACATACTTCGCCTTCTTTCTCTCATAGACAGCTTCCAGTCCCTCCTCCCATGGCATTGTCAGCTCGATCAGTACCACTGACTTCACGGCTGCAGACCACAGCACCACATCTGGTCTTAAGATGGTGCTGCATATCTCCTGTGGGAACTGGAGCTGCCTTCCCAGGTCTACTTCCATCTTCCACACCACCCCTGATGTTAAAAGCTTGGCGGGTGGTCTCTTGCTGATATGCGTCATGGGTTCCCCCTGCCTGAGGAAGTGGATCCTGCATCGACTCTCTATTGGACTCTGGTTGTTTGCCTCCTGTCGACTTTTCTCCAGCACCTCTGCCAGTTTCCTGAGCACTTGGTCATGCCGCCATCTGAGCCGACCCTGTGTCAGTGCTGTTTTGCAGCCCGACAGAACATGCTGGAGTGAGGCATTGATGGTCCCACAGAGGTCGCAGGATTGCTCTGTCCCAAGCCATTGATGGAGGTTTTTAGGGCACACGCACACACAGTTCAGTATTTATTGCTTTTGCATAAAGTTCCCAAAGTTCTAATACTCTTTTTCCAATAATTCTCTAAATTCTCTAAACCTGAGGAAGTCACAAGCAGAGAACTTTACTATCTTTACTTTTAAAGATTAATTCGACTAGTTCCAGCAAAATGGAGATTTGTTTGGTTACTTGCATTCAAGTTGAGTTGCTCTCCGGTTTCGTTTCCCTTTCCTGGTTGGGAGACCCCGGGGCTGCCGAATGGCTGCTGATGTTGTCGTTGCGTTACACATTTCTAGGAAAGCTCTAGGAAAGGGGTGGTTGCTTTTCCTGGTGACGTGAGAGTGACGAGTTCACTTGAAGTTCTTCTTGGAGTTTCGCATGGCTTCAGGCTTTGAAGGTTTCTTCAGTAAGAAGTTTGACGGAGTGTTTGAGTTTGGATGGTCAGCCTGATGTTATGGCTGTGAGCGCTTTGCAGCGCGATCGGTGAGGCGAAAGCCAAAGTTCGAGTGAGAGCAAGCAGAGAGCAGAGATTTGTGTCTCAGATTGCCTATGTGTACGTAGGGAGGGCCCATGAAAACAAAGTTGGGAACCACTGGCCTAGCCTATGAAAGGCTATACTGCTTCAAGTCAGACTTCTTCTTCTTCTGTCCAGACTTGACTATTGCAATGCTCTCTTGGCAGGTCTTCCAGCCAGTTCCATCAAACCTCTACAATTAATCCAAAATGCTGCTGCAAGATTAATCTTTAATGAGCCGAAAAGAACGCACGTCACACCTCTGTTCATCAATTTGCACTGGCTACCAATAGCTGCTCGCATTAAATTCAAGGCATTAATGTTTGCCTACAGAACCACCTCTGGCTCTGCACCCCTTTACCTAAATTCATTACTTCAGACTTATATGCCCTCTAGAGTCTAGAAGCTTGCGTTCTGCAAGTGAACGACGCATTACTGTACCATCCCAAAGAGGCACAAAATCACTTTCACTGACTTTTTCATTAACTGTTCCCATCTGGTGGAATGACCTGCCTAACTCAATCCGAGCAGCTGAATCCTTACCCATCTTCAAGAAACGGCTAAAAACACATCTCTTCCATCTTTATTTGACCCTCTAACTCTCTCTATTCTAACTTTATTTGATCTAATCTGTCTTCTTTTTATTTAAAAAAAACACAAACATTTGACCCTCTATCAATTGCATATTTATTCTCTAACTGCTAGCTTTTCTTGTAAAACTAGCACAGTTTAATTTTTCTATATTTTACATACTCGTTTTCTTAAAAAAATAAAAAAAAAAAAAAAAACCTTCCTACGTGTACTGCGTTAGGCTAACCAGGACTTGTAATAGCACTTGCATGTTGTTGCTCTTTTGTTGGTTTTGATTGCTTCTATAATGTCCTCATTTGTAAGTCGCTTTGGATAAGAGCGTCTGCTAAATGACTAAATTACTAAATAAATAAATAAGTCAGATGCGGATTGATCTGCTCAAATCAAACACATTATGTGCTCTGTAGACAGTGCGCCCATGCTCCTCCAATTAATTCATTAACGGTTTAAATAAATAAGTTTGTTAAGAACTTAGTGGCCACAAATTCTGTCTGCATTTCTATCTTAAAACAGTTCTCAAATATGAAAAGTTTCGCTACTTCCAATCTTACATCGCTCTCTTTCAACGTTAAATTTGATGCTTTACGCTGGAATTCACGCGCTCTGCTTCTGTATGAACAGAAAACCCTGCCTACTTTGATTTGATTTGAAAAATCCCCCAAAAATGAATGCACTATTATACAAATAATTTATAAAATAAATTATGTAAATGAAATGTACTTAATAAATTTAATTTCCATTAGCCTACATTAGAGGTCAGTTGCCCCTGAGAAAATGCAACTGTAGAATTACATAATTTTTCAATATTTTGTATATATTATGTATTTTGTGATTGTTTTACTACTGCAGGAGGCTTTAATGGAGGAGTACGCTATTGCAGCCCAACTGTGGAAGTTGAGCACATGTGACGTGTGTGAAATCGCCAGGAACAGCGTCCTGCAGAGTGGCCTTTCCCATGAGGTAGTGCACATCCTCAGTTCATAACGTGTAAATATTGAGTTAGCACAACACTGAAGCCTCTTTGCAATTTTCCTCAGGAGAAAAAGTATTTCCTTGGGGTTAATTACCTGAAAGATGGACCAGAAGGGAATGACATTCGGCGGACAAATGTAGCCCAGATCCGCATGGCCTACAGACACGAGACACTGTGTAATGAACTCAGCTTCCTCGTAGATGCAGTAAAGTCAGAGGTTGTTGGGTCACAGTAGCTGTCCAATACAACTCTGCTAAGCCCTCTGTGCCCATATATGCATGATTGCTATTTTTATAAACAGTAGGAATGAATGCACAGGGTCCCAAATGTTATGTTGTTTATTATCTATTCTTGCTCTGCTTCTCAGATTTCTAATACCCAGCTTTCTCATAAACACCATTGCCTATGCAACGACTTGAAATGGGTTTGGCATCCTTGACATTACATTACTTTACATGGGCAGTGTCTCCCTCCTGTGGAGATTTGTGAACTATATCCTTAAAACATTTATGTGCAGCAGAAATAGAAAAAGGCAGACACAGAGATGCTTCTCTGGCAAAGAAGGAGGTCTGGAACATTCCGTTACTGCTCAGCAGAACATATAAAAGACTGCTACAGGATTAGCTTAGATATGTATACAGCCTCAAAATGTTGGTTTAGGGCCAGAGCTGTGGTTTGTCAGGTAGAGCATCATTTCTTGTGCATTCTTCACTGTCCTATCAGTAGTAGAAAAACAATTAAATGGAACAAAAGCCTTTGAAAGCATCACGCATGGATGTAGTTTTAATTAATACAGCACATAATGTTAGTAAGAAGGAAAAATATTAGTGCGTTTGAATTTATTTCTTTGAGAATATTTAAATGTGTGATACATTGGTTAATGGTTACATTTGTTTAATGCAGTGCCTGTAGTGCACTGTTTTCTAAGGACAGCATATTTATTCCTTGAATTAACTTGCAGCTTTAACCCAGTTATTTACTTTTGCTTTTTATGTTTCATGTGTGGAAATCTATTTTGTAAATGACTAAAATAGTAATTAATAAATAATTTCTCCCTGTATTTTGTGCGCTTGTCATAATCTTTTTCATCAATATAAATATATTCTATACACATATTCCTTCCATTCACAGGAATAAACTACATTTGCAAATATATCAAACTGCTGTATTTGGTGGGCAAAAGAAACTTATTTAAAAAAAAAAAACTGAAAAACCATAACCAAATCAAAACCAGAAGTATATGTAGGTACACACACACACATAAATATTAGGCATATATATATATATATATATATATATACACACAGGTGCCTCTCAATAAATTAGAATGTCGTGGAAAAGTTTATTTATTTCAGTAATTCAACTCAAATTGTGAAACTCGTGTATGAAATGCACACAGACTGTACCCATATGACATTGGTTCTTTTTTGGTGATGAATTTTGGCTCACATTTAACAAAAACCCACCTCAACAAATTAAAAAGGTGACTGCATCAACTTAAAGTCACACCAGCAAGGTGTTCAGCCTTCAAAATGGGATTAGGACTTGTCTGATCTGACAGTTGTCCAGTCAAGACAACCATTGACACCCTTCCACATGGAGGGTAAGCCACTGAATCATCATTTCTCTTTGCCAAAGATGCTGGCTGTCTTATACACAGAGTGACACTGTATCCAAGCATGTTAACAGAAAGTTGATGGAAGAAAAGCACAACCAACCGTTAACCGCAGCCTTATGAGGATTGTCAAGCAAAATCCAAGAACTTTTGCTATCACAAGGAATGGAAGGCTGGGTCAAGCATCAAAGCACACAATTACCTCAAGGAATTTGGCTATCATTATCAGAGGCATGCTTAAACATTAACTGGATTTGCCTCATGGTCCAAATTACTAATGAGTAGTCAAGTTTTGTACCTTTCATTTGGAAACCAAGGCCTGGAGTCTGGAGTAAGGGTGGAGAAGCTCAATAGCCCAAGTTGCTTGTCAAGTCCAGTGTTAAGTTTCCACAGTCTGTGATGATTTGGGTGTGCAATGTCATCTGCTGGTGTTGTCCATTGTGTTTTTTGAAAACCAACGTCACTGCACCCGTTTACCAAGAAATTTTGAGCACTTAATGCTTCCTTCTGCTGACCAGCTATATTTATATATATATTTCGTTTTCCAGCAGGATTTGGCACCTGCCCACACTGCCAAAAGGTGCATCTCAAAAGTAGGATTAGAATGATCATGGTGAATTGGTGTGTTTGGCCAGCAAACTCACCAGACCTGAACCTTAGAGAAATGGGGTATGTGAGCCAAAATGAGAAACAAGAGACAAAAAATGCAATGAGCTGAAGGCCACTGTCAAAGAAACCTGGGCTTCCAAACTACCTTCAGTCTGTGCCACAAACTGATCACCTCCATGCCACGCCGAATTGAGGCAGTAATTTAATAGCAAAAGGAGCCCCTCACCAAGTATTGAGTTGACATTACTGAAATAAATGAACATACTTTCCAGAAGACCAACAATTCACTAAAAATGTTTTGTATTTATTTATTGTCTTAGATGCACCTGTATATATCTCACTGGCCACTTTGTTAGATAGTGACACCTTGCTAGTACCGGGTTTTTTTGGACCCCCTTTTGCCTTCAGAACTGCCTTTGGCATCGATTCAACAAGGTGTTGGAAACTTTCCTCAGAGATTTTTGTCCATATTGACATGATAGCATCACGCAGTTGCTGCAGATTTGTTTGATTACACCACCAGCCTGAACCGTTGAGACAAGGCAGGATGGATCCATACTTTCATGTTCTTTATGCCAAATTCTGACCTTATCATCTGAATGTCGCAGCAGAAATCAAGACTCATCAGACGAAGCAACGTTTTTACAATCTTCTATTGTCCAATTTAAAATTCAATTTTCTATTGTCCAATTTTAAATCCCCTTTCTTCCCCATTCTGATGCTCGGTTTGAACTTCAGCAAGTCGTCTTCACCACATCTAGATGCCTAAATGCATTGAGTTGCTGCCATGTGATTGGCTGATTAGCAATTTGTGTTACCAAGCAATTGAACAGGTGTACCTAATAAAGTGGCCGGTGAGTGTATACTTTTGTTCTTAAACTAACACTTTGAATTGAATGTCCAGACATTTAGCAAAATCAATAAAATATTTAATGTAATACAATAAAAAGCATAATAAAAAGCCAGCTTCCATATAAATAAACGAACACATCTGTCATTTTGCACTTCAGTACAAAACTACTTCATTGTGACACACAAACACTTCAGTCTCAGTCATCCCAAGATGTCTTGACAAATACAGAAATGTCAGTCCTGGTCTGTAGAACTGCTGTTGTTCTTTTCTTCCTCGTTCTCCTCCACATGCTCCTCCTGTGGTTTCTGCAGGTCTTTTTTGCTACCGTGCTCCCAAACCTTGGTCTCAATGTACTCCTTCTGCTGCTCGCTGTCACACTGCGCCCTGCAGGGTCTGTTCCTGTAGTGCACACATTTCAATGGTCAGCTTCTCAGTAAAAACTGACTTGAATTAAAATGAGCTCTGGAATCCTTTAGGGATTTGCTCTGAGGTTTGGAGTTTTACTTTATATTTGAAAACACTTGGATAGAGTTAAACAGAGGAACATAACTTACCTTTTGACATAGTAAAGTGTGAGAAAGACAGCAAGCATGACTGTGAAGGTGACTGTGATCAGTAAGGCAGCTGGAACAGCTGCAAGTCACAAAGGAGAAAACAGTAAATACAAGCAAGCCATTGGGTTTAACAAAACAATAACTGCTGTTATATGCTCATATAATGAAAATAGCAGGATCATACCCTCAATCAGGGTTCCACTCATGGGCAGATGTTTCCCTTCATCACCCATGTCGTTAACAGAGGGACTGTGAGATGATGATGAAGACGAAGGAACAGAGGAAGATGTGGAAGGTAGTTTAGGAAATGGGGTTTTCCTCAGATGAACTCCAGCTTGAGCCGTGGGAAAAACAGATGAATGTGTTGTGATTGGCTCTCTTGTTGTCGTTTGGTACGCCTGCTTTTGTGCCTCAAAATCTGCAAACAGAACCGATTCATGCTTGTTACATAACAGACATGACAATCAAACAAATCTCAGCGGTTACTTTCGCCTTGATCAGGCTATTTGCCAATTCATCCCTCTCGCTTCCTTCCATTGCACCACATCTCTGGCCCTCACAGGAGACCAATCTGTGCTGATGTCACTTCCAGAACTTCCTATACTTGGCACACTAACAGTTTGTGTTGATTTGATGCCAATTGACACACAAACTTGGAAAGGAGTTCATACAATAAATGTGTATCAGGCTTGTGAGTAATAAGTATGAATTTGCAATCAATGGGACTCATTCACTATAATCATACATAGACGTATTTGTGCATAAATTCTGTGTATGAATCTTAATGATTTGCCATTAAGTTTGCATTAAAATGTATTTAAAACTTCTAAAGTTTGAAACTGAAACTATGTACATGCAAAAAAATTAATAAAAACGTATTTGGCCTCAGAAACTATTATAATAAACCAATTTTTAAAAACACATAGCAATGTAATTATGTGATTTTTCAAAAGGACAAATAATTTTCTTAGTTCTTAGTAGAAAACATGAATCAGACAGTTTTCTTGTATTAATAACCTGAGTATTTATGTACTATCATTTACTAACCACACATATGCATATATTTGCTGTAAAATCTGTGTATGAAGTTTAATGATTTGTCATTAAGTTTGCATTAAAATTCTAATGAAATTCTAAATTTGTTCTACAGTTAAGCACCAACTGAAACCACATGCATGCAAACATCACACACTCGTGGCTTTAGAAGCTAGACATGTTTACAAGCCAGTTTATTAAGAACAGATAACAATAACTGAGCGATTTCACAAAAGTGTTAATTATTTATGAGCAATAATCAATTAAATAAAAATGAGAACTTATGAAAGGTCTGCAATCCCTTATAAAACTGTAAAAGTGGTTTTGAAAACAGCACACTTTGCTTTGCTTGTTGATCTTGCTGCGAATGCACTTAAGAGCATGTGAAGGAATGGTGACCAATAGGAGTAGCTGTATGGAAATCCCATATACGGAAATGATTAGGAACGTGTTTCATGTAAATTACTATCACAGTCATGTAGTCTTACAGAACATATTCATTAACCTTGAATAGCATAACAAATAATTAATGTGCATTTGTGAATTCCAATCACGGATATGCAACCACAGTGTGTAAAATTATCAAACAAAATATCTTACCTGTTAAATTGAAGCAGAAGACATCAAACTCTCTGCTGGGGTCTGCACGCCACACGACAACCCCCGCCTTGCCATTGCCACAGTTCGATTTGACCTGAACTCGGGGAACTACAGCTATTTGCTCATCTACCCACCCGAACCTGAGATTTACAAAGAAAACTGTTGATAATTTTTTTCATTTACAATTTAAAACAATTGGTTGATTCAGCATTATGTGTTGTTTTTACCTGCATGTCTCCAGACCGTGTTTCTGGGCCTCTGCGACCTGTGCTTTGCTTGCTATAGTCAAATCTAGATGCTCACAAAGATCTCTGGCTGCTGATGCACTCAAGGCGTATGTGTTTCCGATGGAGGCTTCAAACACACCGGAGATGGCTCGTTTAGGGTTCACTGTTCATCAGAGGAAGAAAAAATTACTATTTGTTTTGTATAACAGGCTATTAAACGTGAGTCGAAAATTTTTGTCACATTTTTAGTACTTTAGATTTTAATTAATTTCTAAAAAGTCCTGTGCATCCACAGATATTTAAGATAAATAAATGCCCATGAGGGACCTACCTTTTACCAACTGGATGTCAAAAGATAAGCTAGACATGAATAAACTGCTGAAAAGCATCATCATCATCATCCTCATCCAGACTCTTGCCATGGTGGTGACGTCTGCTCTCTCTGAGGCTCTGAGCAAAGTGTGATCGGTGATGTGCGTCTGAGTGCCAAGCGGAGAGGTTATAGTGAGGCTAAACTCCCCAGGGGTGCGGTCTGTGCGTAGAGGGGCGGTTATTGCATAAATGACCCGTACAAAGTGTCATGACCAAGCCGCCGCAGTGGGGAAGAGGAAACAGGAGGTGCGCTGGCATCTCTGATGAGGGACCGTGCTCTTCAGGAGTCTGGTTCAGGCCAAGGTGAGAATGTTTTCACCATAAAAACACCCAGTGATGACTGAAGGCCTGCTGACGCACTGCACCACACAGTCAAACGTTCCCATCCTTTGTGTCATAGCAAGTATAGTAGAAATCCGGAACCTACGGCAGGAAATCCAGAAGCCAGAGAAATGTCCCAGGCTCTTTTCTAAGTTCCTGAAACAACTGATCACTGGAGGCCAGTTTCTCACACGTAAAAAAAGAAAAATCATAAAAAGTCAATAATTCTGAGATGATCACGAGGGAAGCTCATTTCCATCACATAAGAAAAAAATCATGCTTTGGTAAATCATAATTATGACAAACAATAATGAGATAAAAAGTCATAATTATGAAAGCCCAAATTATGAAATAAACTGATCATCACTATTAAAGGCCAATTCCACCACATAAGAAAAAAAATTATGTCATTTTTGTGACATTATAACATAAGTCATCATGACAAAATTTGAAATGACAAGATAAAAAGTTGAAATTATGATGTAAAAGTCATACAAACTTTATGGAAATATTTTCTCTACAAAAAGAAAATCCTGTTTAAATGACATTAGTCAGAATTATAACATAAATTGATATCCCACAATCCTGTGCGTTCCAATGAGCAAAAAATAAAGATAGTGGCGTTTGTTGAGTTTGTGTGATAAAAAGTACCTTTGCACTTTTGGTGTTATTATGACAATGTTAAAAAAACAAAAATTGATCACCATACGTTCTAAGTTATAATTATGCTGTCCTGTCTGACAGTTTTGTGAGTCAAAATTAGGGCAACCGTCATATTTATGAGACAAAATATGAAATTCTAAGATATCATAAATAAAACAAATTTATGAGGCAAGGCAAGTTTATTTATATACATTTAATACACAGTGAGATAAAAAGGAATGAAATAGTCATTAAAAATAATCAAGGAATTAAAAATTATAATAATAAAAAAATATAAAAACAAGGAAAATATATAAACATTTATTTACAATGAATTTAAAAACAGTTAAGAGGTGATAATACATAAAATATACTAAAAGCTCATAAACACATGAATAACAGATGAGTTTGGAGTCTGGGTTTAAAAATCAGTCTTTAATTAATCCACAAACTTCCCTTGTTTTTGTGTGATGTAATCCACATCAGACAATGAGATAAAAGGACATAAATCATTACTTCCATAATTAGAAGTTTTCTCTCATAATTTGGACACATTTTTAATTTTGTTTTAAAACTTTGAGTTAGTACACAATTGTGCACAGTATGTTGTGAGAAATAATGCTTTATCTTATGTGGTGGAAATAGGCTTTCACACACAGATAATAAGACACACAAATAACTTGGAAGAAATTGATGAGAAATATTTGACATTTTGAAATCTCACTTACACATTGGTAAAGTATGAGATATTGAGATTGATTTCATTAGCGATGACATGAAATTGGTATGGTCCTTTTCTTGATGGAATAATTGAAGAACACACACACACACACTATAAAAAACACACACACACACACACACACTTATTATTAATAGACACTTACACACAAAGAATAAACACAATGTTTGTTGTAAATATTAACACTTATTTGTATTGTTGTTACACACCTAATTTATTTCAAATTATTTGATTTATAACCAATTAAATATATATATTTATTTACAGGTTAAGTGACAGAACACTTTTAGTAATCTATAGTATTTTCAGTGACTCTTTATATATGTCACATTCATTGTTTTGCAGCAGGGAGTTTGTAGAAAACAAGTTGATGTTGGATTGACTGTTGTTTATGTAGATGTTAGATGACACACTTCTTGGGTGTTTGCTCGGCTTTGGTCTCTCACATTTCCTCCTGTTTCCTTGTGTTTGCACACATGTCCACACTGTGATAGAACACACACACACTTCCGGCACATCTCTCCAACACACACGCACGCACGCACGCACGCACGCACACACCACACACACACACACACACACACATGTTGTATTTTATGGTTTACACACACTGGTTTTTATACACACCGAAAGTGCACACACACACACACACACAGGAGACGCATTTCTATTTTCCCTCAAAAAAACTCACAAAACTGTATGATTTATAAGCGTTTTAAATTATTGGGACATGAAAATGTCCTCATAAATCACCTTCTCCACTATGTCACATTCATTATACAAATTTTTGTCCTCATAAACCACACGCACACACACACACACACACACACACACACACAACACACACACACATGCACACACACACACACACAACACACACACACCCACACACACGCACACACGCACACACGCACACGGCACGCACACGCACGCGCACACACACCACACACACACCTCACACACACACACACACCGGTACAACATCATCATCTCACTGCCAGGAAGTGACTTGGAAAAAATGAGCAAATCATTTATCTGGAAAGTACATTTCATTAGAGTAATATTGGTATTGTGTCAAGCACATGACTGTGATGACCATACTTTGAAATATATGAAACTGGTAAAGAACATTTTGTCCCAATAAATAAAAAATATTTGAAAGCATCATATATCAGTATATCATATTTTAAAGTATTTTGTATTTTGTCATATTTTGATAAACTTTTTTTGCACATTGACATTTAAAATGACATTTAAATGGCAATTATTGACACTAATTATTTAAAAATAATTATCATTAGGTAATGTGGAATCATAAGATGTATGTTACAATGTTTGTTGATTTGTTGGGTTCCCCAATAAAAAGATTTAATCACATAATTAATTATCATTAGTAAAATCAGAATTTTCTTTCATTACTGAGAAAAAATATATTTCATTTTTCAATGTTATTACTTAAAATATTCATACTACATAATGGTACCATGTATTGCTCTCAAATCTTTATTATAGAAATATAAAACTGCAGGGAAATGCATTTAAGTCATGAAAATGATAAAATGCCAACAATCTTGATTGTCCTAAAAATGACAAAGTTAAATGAGATAAGTCAAAATGTATCATAAAAAGTTGAAAATGAGAAGTCAATTATGACAAGTCAAAATTACGAGATACTAAGTCATAGTTATGACATGTCAAAATTAATAGATGAAAAGCCATAATTTTGACATTAAAAGATACAATTTTTTTTATAAACTCATAATTTTGATTATGGTAAGTCATAAAAAGTCAAACGTAATGAGATTAACTGATCACTATGTAGGCCCACCACATAGAAGAAAAACGCTTTGGTGAAATTATTTCATAAAAATTGTCATGTCAAATTTATGAGATACTACAGTCATGGCCAAAAATATCGGCACCCTTGGTAAACATAATCAAAGAAGGCTGTGAAAATGAATCTGCATAGTTAATCCTTTTGATCTTTTATTACAAAAATCGAACCTTTCATTGGAAAATGAGAATTTAAAATGGGAATAAATATAATTATGAAATAATGATTTTTCTCTAATACACATTGGCCACAATTAACGGCACTCTTTTATTCAATACTTTCTGAAACCTCAAAATGTTCTCCTATAATGCCTGATGAGTTTAGAAAACACCTGACAAGAGATCAGAGACCATTCCTTCATCCAGAATCACTCCAGATCCTTTAGATTCACAGCTCCATGACGGTGCTTCTTCTCTTCAGATTCACAGATCCATGACGGTGCTTCTTCTCTTCAGATTCCAAGCTCATGACGGTGCTGCTTCTCTTTCAGTTCACAGCTCATGACGGTGCTGCTTCTCTTCAGATTCACAGCTCATGACGGTGCTGCTTCTCTTCAGATTCACAGCTCATGACGGTGCTGCTTCTCTTCAGATTCACAGCTCATGACGGTGCTGCTTCTCTTCAGATTCACAGCTCATGACGGTGCTGCTTCTCTCAGATTCACAGCTCATGACGGTGCTGCTTCTCTTCAGATTCACAGCTCCATGACGGTGCTGCTTCACCTTCAGATTCACAGCTCATGACGTGCTTCTTCTCTTCAGATTCACAGCTCATTACGTGCTGCTTCTCTTCAGATTCACACCATGACGGTGCTGCTTCTCTTCAGATTCACAGCTCATGACGGTGCTGCTTCTCTTCAGATTCACAGCTCATGACGGTGCTGCTCCTCTCAGATTCACAGCTCATGACGTGCTGCTTCTCTTCAGATCACCAGCTCATGACGGTGCTGCTTCTCTTCAGATTCACAGCTCATGACGTGCTGCTTCTCTTCAGATTCACAGCTCATGACGGTGCTGCTTCTCTTCAGATTCACAGCTCATGAGGTGCTGCTGCTTTCTCTCAGATTCACAGCTCATGACGGGTGCTGCTTCTCTTCAGATTCACAGCTCATGACGGTGCTGCTTCTCTTCAGATTCACAGCTCATGACGGTGCTGCTTCTCTTCAGATTCACAGCTCATGACGGTGCTGCTTCTCTTCAGATTCACAGCTCATGACGGTGCTGCTTCTCTCAGATTCACAGCTCATGACGGTGCTGCTTCCTTCAGATTCACAGCTCATGACGGTGCTGCTTCTCTTCAGATTCACAGCTCATGACGGTGCTGCTTCTCTTCAGATTCACAGCTCATGACGGTGCTTCTTCTCTTCAGATTCACTCACTCATTTTCTACAGGGTTCAGGTCAGAGGACTGGCCACAGCAGAAGCTTGGTTTTGGCTCAGTTACCATTTTTGTGTTGTTTTTGAGGTTTGTGTTTGGATTATTGTACGGTTGGAAGATCCAAACATCGCCCATTTTAAGATTTCTAACAGTCAGTCCCTTATTGATTTTTTTTATCTGTTAGTATTTGATATCCATGATGCCATGTGTCTAAACAAGATGTCCAGAACCACCAGCAGAAATATAGGCCCACAACATCAAAAATACAGCAGTATATTTATTTACAGTATTTATTTATTTAGTCATTTAGCAGACGCTTTTATCCAAAGCGACTTACAAATGAGGACATTATAGAAGCAATCAAAACCAACAAAAGAGCAACAACAGCAGTGCCATTACAGACCTGGTTAGTATGTAGTCCTACGCATACACTTAGGCAGGTTCTTTTTTTTTAAACGAGTATGAAAAATAAAGAACAATGAAACAGTGTTAGTTTTACAAGAAAAGCTAGCAGTTAGAGAATAAATATGCAATTGATAGAGGGTCAAATGTTTTTTTTAATTTTTATAAAAAGAAGACGGATTAGATAAAATAGAGTTAGAATAGAGAGTGCTAGAGTTAGAGGGTCAAATAAAGATGGAAGAGATGTGTTTCATTGCACACATGGGGTACTTTTTATCCCGGTGTTCACCAAACCCATCTTGAGTGTTTGCTGCTTTTTTTTGTTTCATCTGACCATAGAAGCCAGTCCCATTTGAAGTTCCAGTCGTGTCTGACAACTGAATATGCTGGAGTTTGATTTTGGATGAGCTAGTGTAATTTTTCTTGAAACCCTCCCAGACAACATGTGATGTAGGTGCTGTTAGGCTGTTGTCCATGGAGAGTCTTTAGCCACTCAAACTCTCCTCCTCACCATGCATTAGGACGATATAGACACACGTCTTCTTCCAGGCAGATTCAAAACATTTTTCTGTTGTTTGGAAATTCTTAATTATTGCCCTGATGTGGAAATGTGTAATTTCACTGCACTATCTCATTTCTCCACTTCCACTTCACGAACTCCAATCAATCCATACTTCCAACAATAATCACTAATTTGTGAAGCTCAATTATCTTTTGCTGCACATCAGAAATATATTCTTTGTTTTTTCTCATTGTGATGGATGATTAAGGAAATTTGGGATTTGTTTTACCTCCTATTTATATTTCTATGAAACAGGAAGCCATGGCTGGATAATTTAATGTTCACAATCACCCTGGAGTGCTCAAAATTGTGAATATGAATGGGAATATACTTTATATTTTACTCATTAGAATGTTTAGGGGTGCCAATAATTATGTCCAACGTGTATTTGATAAAAAACATTTCATAATTTTCCCCCCCAATTAAAATTATTATCCAATGAAAGGTTGGATTTTTGTGATTTTTTTAAATAAAATATCAAAAGGATTAACAATGCATAATAATTTTCACAGCCGCCTTTGATCATATTTACCAAGGGTGCCGATATTTTTGGCCATGACTAAGTCATTATTTTCTACAATGCAATAAATAGGAAATGTACTCTAGAAAAAAACATGCGATTTTCAAACACCTTTATTACAAGGTGAAGTGGCACAACAGTAAACACAAGGCACACATGTGCAAATATGAATTCTTTCATGCTAGTTAAAAGTGCTCTTCAAAATTGTGAAAATCAGTTAAAATCAGTGCTCTGAAGGCACAACCCCACACAATCGTCAACTACCAGTCGCAAAATATTGCACTTTAGGATCTACCTTGGAATGTCAATTCAAATAAACAACATAAACAACTGCAAAGACTTACTTAAGACATACTGTACCCAATTTTCTATTAAATATTGTACGTAATATTTCACAAAACCTGAGAAGTTTAATCATAAGGTTCGAGTGGTATAATCATATATCAAACGTGACAGTCTTATTAAAGGTTTCTCTGCAATAACAAGAAATCCCAACTTCCCCAACCTCAAGTATTATACCTTATCATCAATATAGTTTACAAAGCAAATCTGATTTCTCATGCAAGCACACTTGGTCCCTAAACAATAACAAGTAGTTCTGCTTCTATTTAATAAATGCAGTGTGAAAGACTGGTAGAAACGATATGAGCTGTGTTAATCTGTCTCTCCATGATGCATGAGAATAAAGTCATTCTGGGGCAGGGGTCTTTGACCCTACATTCAGTCCGAAAAACTTCTTGCCTGGGATGGCGGACTTTGCAGACGTGTCTCCGCTCTCACTGTAGCGGTTACTGAAGAAGCTTATGACATTAACAAGTATGAATGAAGCAAAAAACAGAGTGAGGATGATCCAAAGCACTCGATTTCGCCGGAAGAATTTTGGGAGTATCCGGTTAAGGACCTCTGATGCCTCCTCAAACCTGCTGCAAGGACAAAAACAACATGACTACTGAATTATTGACAATGATATGACAGGAAAACACTTTGAAGTCAATTACCTATTAATCTTCCCGTCTTTATCAGTTTCCTCCTCAGACGACTCCTGCTTCTCTTCCGCTTTCTCTTCCTCCTCCTTCAGCTCCTGCAGTTCTTTAGACCTCTTAAGTCCTTCTTGGTATCTACAGTGAAGTTCATTTCTCTAATTAATATACAGTAGAAGCTGAATTGGTTTTCTAAAATCTTTTGTAAAGCTTAAAAATAAATTGATTACATATATTGCTTTTCAAGAATGTCTAAATTTTAAATAAAACCTTAATTTTGAAGGATTTGAATATCAACCATTTTGCCAACTACGTGTCCTAGTTATATGTTATTCTACAAAATTTAGCTT